>CM074718.1:608674479-609026979 GCA_037306005.1 Rhinophrynus dorsalis
CACAGAAGTCAGCTCCAGGGACTCCACAAGTCAAAGTACCCAGGTATGAAAACACTTCCCACTATTATTTAACTCCGACATGCCTCTCTATACCTTAACCCTTTGAGTGCTAGAGGGGTGCACAACTCATGCGCGCATGTATTTCTGCGCATATATGTCACGCGTGTGTGTACTGTGACAAAGTCCAGGACCATGTATACATCAGCCATAGGCTACAACAAGCAGTTTATCCCAGCGATTAAAGGGTTAAGTTTTGTCTTTTGCTTCTGCTAGCACACCTGCTCCTGGTTAATTAGCTCAGACCTATATAGTAGGTCTGAAAGAGCAGGGTGTGGTCAGACTGAACTGGGAGAGTGTCTTGGAGACCTGCAAGGTGTCTGTCTGCCTCTGAAATCAAGGAATGGTGAGCAAGCTTCTGATCTGAAAAGACTACATGTCTACTTATTTTACTTTTTTGTACTGGAACCCAGAGTAGCTGGGTCAGTAACTGGTAGTGAGGGAACTACTGTGAGTTAGCCTCCTGAAAGGAGTAGGCCTGTTTATTTCTGTACTTTTTATTTGGGGTCAAAAACCTGTTTAATTTAAAGGGGAAGTATACCCTAAAATTGGAAAGAGACTTTTCTTTTGTTGTTGCTGTCTACAATAAACTGCATTGAAGTTACACCCTCCTGGCTGTCCTGACCGTGTTTGAAGGGACCTTACCACAAGTGGTGTCAGAAGTGGGATGCTTGTTGTACCGGCTCCGCTGTCACAAAAGCCTTAAAGGTACAGAACTCACAGAAAATGGAGGATGTTGTAAAGGCCCTACTGCAGGCTACTGCTGTGCAACAAGAGAGCTACAAGCATGTTGCAGCCTCAACAGAAACCCAACAAGAGACCAACAGGCTCCTGGCCTTGCAAATTCGAGCTATGACTGAGGCACAGAAAGCAGATCATGCACTGCTTAAAGATATCCTGGAATGCTTTTCTATGCAGGGAGTGCCTGCACAAACAGGAGGTGACTGCAAGATATGGGCAAGCAGTTGCCTGCAGAAAATGACTCCAGACGATGATGTGGAGACCTAGCTGCTGGCGTGCTAGGAGAAGCACAAAAAGCATATTATGACCTAGAAGAGGAAGCTGCTGTAGGACTACCCACAACTAAAAGCTGAAATTTTGGCCCGGATGGGCGTGACTGTGAGAGCCCAGCGCTTCTGTAAATGGCGGTTTAAAGAGGGACAGGCTACCAGATCCCAGATGTTTGACCTAATTCACCTGGCCCGGAAATGGCTCAGACCAGAGACACAAAGTCCTGCCCAGATGGTAGAAACCCTGGTGCTTGACAGATATTTGATAGAGCTTCCCAGTGGCCCTCGGGAATGGGTCAGTTAAGGTAACCCCATGACTTATGATAGCATGGTGGCTCAGGTGGAAAGGTACTTGTCTGCAAAGGACTTGGAAAAATCTTCAACTAAGTCGCTTGGGATGAACCAGAGACCAAAGATCTGAAGGAGCGATCCTGAAGCTGAGTTCAGATCCGGAGAACATCTGCACAAAATAGACTCCAAGAACCACACTCCTATGAGAGATGACCGCTTGGTTGGAAACCCCATAACCTGCTTTGAGTGTGGTAGAAAAGGACATGTCAGGGCCAGGTGCCCTAACCTTCCACAGCCGATGCAGTGTGGGTTAGAGGAAACTCCCATTGAGTTCTGTGGACTATCTTTGGCAGGCATAGTTGAAGGTTCACATACCTTCACAGTATCAGTCCAGATGAACAACCAGGATGTACAGGCACTAGTTGACTCTGGTAGTGTCTTAACTCTGGTAGAAGGGGGCTTAGTCAAGCCTACTCACATACAAAAGCATAAATCAATGGGGGTACTTTGTATTCACGAGAGCACTGTACGTTATCCTACTGCCAACATACAGTTGTTTTTGCAGGGTAGACTGGTTAAAATCTCAGCAGTAGTTGTACCGCAGTTACCCTATTCCCTAGTCATAGGAATGAACTTTCCTGGCTTCCACACCCTTTTACAGGCCCAAATGGTGTTAAAACAGGGTGAACCTGAGGGCAAACAAGAAGGTAGTGGTATCCACAAAATTTTTCCCTTTATCCACCCCAACTTGTATGTTGCTAACCCAAAAAGAGGTAAAACAAGACTGGAGCATAGGGGGAACAAGTAAAGGTTTAATAATGCCATAAATGAAGTGTTGTTGAATGAGCGTGGGAAACGTACTAGTAAAGGTGTGGCCACACAATATGATGCAGACGATATAGTGGGTGAACAAAGGGAATCTAACACAGAACAAGACAGAGAGTGGACAAGTTGGTAGAGAGATTAGCAAATGCCAGGTTTCTCTCTGTATTGGATCTGACAAAAGGTTATTGGCAGATACCGTTATGTGAGCGGGCCAGAGAGAAAACAGCATTTGCTACACCTGACGGTCTATTCCAGTATAGAATAATGCCTTTTGGTCTCCATGGAGCCCCAGCGACATTTCAGAGGTTAATGGATAAATTGCTCAGACCTCATGCCCAGTATACAGCTGCATATCTGGATGACGTTATAATTCATAGCACAGATTGGGACTCACATCTGAGAAAAGCAGAAGCAGTGTTAGACACCTTCAGAAACGGCCAAAATATCTAAATGTCGTATTGGGCTGGCAGAGACCAAGTACCTGGGTTACATGGTTGGTAAAACCCCAGTTTCACAAAGTGGGGGCCATCAAGAACTGGCCTCTGCCCCTTAGGAAAAAGCAGATTAGGGCCTTTCTGGGACTGGTTGGTTATTACCGCCGGTTTATACCGCATTTTGCTACCAGAGCTTGTCCCCTCACTGACCTCATTAAAGCAAAATGTCTGGACATGGTGAGGTGGGACAGCAAAGCAGAGGACTTCTTTTTGGATCTTCGCTCTGTACTGTGTCAACAACCTATCCTGGTGGCACCTTTCACACTACACACTTTCACAGTACATAGATGGAGAAGAGCATCCAGTCTTGTACTTGAGACGGAAACTGTTGCCCAGAGAGCAGCGCTACGCGGTGGTTGAAAAGGAGTGTTTGGCTATTAAGTGGGCTGTGGACACTCTTAAGTATTATTTGCTTGGTAGACTCTTTACACTGATCACTGACCATGCTCCTTTACGGTGGATGCACACCAACAGGGACAGAAACTCCAGGGTCCTGAGATGGTTTCTGTCCTTACAACCGTTTAAGTTCATTGTGCAGCATAAAGCAGGTTTGCTTCATGGTAATGCTGATGCTCTATCTAAGGCGCATGGCCTTGCAGCGGTGGCCGAATCCCATGCCTGTGTTAAGCTGGGGAGGGGGATATGTGACAGAGTCCAGGACCATGGATACATCAGCCATAGGCTACAACAAGCAGTTTATCCCAGCGATTAAAGGGTTAAGTTTTGTCTTTTGCCTCTGCAAGCACACCAGCTCC
The DNA here is from genome assembly GCA_037306005.1 of Rhinophrynus dorsalis. Lineage (NCBI taxonomy): Eukaryota > Metazoa > Chordata > Amphibia > Anura > Rhinophrynidae > Rhinophrynus > Rhinophrynus dorsalis. Next base: position 608,677,912 of record CM074718.1, read on the forward strand.
TGGTTAATTAGCTCAGACCTATGTAGTAGGTCTGAGAGCAGGGTGTGGTCAGACTGCACTGGGATAGAGTGTTTGGAGACCTGCAAGCTGTCTGTCTGCCTCTGAAACCAAGGAATGGTGAGCAAGCTTCTGAACTGAAAAGATTGCATGTCTACTATTTTTTTTTTTTTTTATTGTACTGGAACCCAGAGTAGCTGGGTCAGTAACTGGTAGTGAGGGAACTACTTTGAGTTAGCCTCCTGAAAGGAGTAGGCCTGTTTATCTCTGTACTTTTTATTTGGGGTCAAAAACCTGTTTAATTTAAAGGGGAAGTATACCCTAAAATTGGAAAGAGACTTTTCTTTTGTTGTTGCTGTCTACAATAAACTGCATTGAAGTTAGAACCTCCTGGCTGTCCTGACCATGTTTGAAGGGACCTTACCACAGTACATCTCTGTCACATATGTGTGTCCATGTGTGCATCTCCGGTGTGTCTGTGTGTGTGCACATGTTTATGCCGCTCACTGTGTGTGTGTGTCTGCCTGTGTGTTACATATATCTGTGTTTATCAGTGTGTCTACATGTCACACACACGTGCGCCCAACGGTCATAACATTATGGGCAACGCCATCCTCATTGCTAGTCTAATATAAAAACCGTTGTTCGTATTAGACAAGATAATAAGTCTGTACTTGGAAATTGTTAGTGTACCATAATACAGTAGTTAATACACCCAAATAAGAATTATGGGTGGAAGGAAGTATGAACATAGTGTTACAGAGATTGCACCCTTAAGTATCAAACCAAGCTAGAGCAATTCTGGGGATAACCATAAGCTTGTTTTAATTAATAGCTTTTAACCTCTCGAACATTAGAGAGGTTTGCAGTCAAGGGTTTTAAAAACAGTGAGAATTCTGGGAATGGATGTCTGTTCCTCTACTGTGCAGATGGTTTGTTACAGAATTGCTCCAATTTGTCTTGATACATAAAGCCCTTTAGATTTAAAGATAGTGCAATGCAAATGTTTGATATGTATAACATGTTAACACGAGTCACTAAAAGTTTATGCCCTGAAATAAAGTATTTGGAAAAATAGAGCAACAATGGGTGAAAAGAAAGCAAATTTATAAAAAAAGGTACATACTAGTTATGCCATATATCTAAATTATCTTTGAGTTGGAGGTACAGCAAAATGTTTGCACCAGGGCCCTCCGTGCAAAGATATGAGATGCAAGCAGTGCATGAACTTGCTGAGTAAAAGCCTCAATACACAGAAAAGAATTCATATAGACAGCTGGACCAGTGAATCAAGGTAAGTGTGTTTTCTCTTTAAAAAATCACAGACTATGGGTTGGTTGGAACAGTTTCTTGGGACCCCTTCCCTGTTTTTTTATTAATATGTTGGCACTGGTCTCAATATTAATTTCCTTTTCCACTTCCTCTCCCCTTAAGGAGGGCAGAGAAAGGGATCCCATACACCTCTATGGTCAGGAAAAGATAGAGGGGGTGGAAGTTGATAGTGTAGTGTTTTTACCCATTACATATGCCTTCAATCACAGGAACAATTGCCATGCAAACAAATCCCAGCTGAATATTCACTGCACATGTTTCTCTGCCTTGTGCCTAAATGCCACTAACTGAATAGCAAAAACTGGCCAATCAATAGCCAACATTCCACCAACAACTCAAATAGCTACAACTATGATGTCATAATGGATTTGCATAGCCAAGCAAGAGCCAGCATTACAGACTCAAATGTCTATTATTATGATGTCATAATGGACCCTAACTATAATAAAGGCGAGCAAGTCAATTCTACATCATATCCCAAGTGATTCTAGAGATAAGCAGTTTAACTCTATAGCATATCTCAAGCTTTTTTCTTGTCAACTGAGAGCTGACAACCTACATTAATATACTTCAAAATGCCTAACTGGTTTATCCGGTTAATTGGCTTATGCTGCTTCTGCGTACCATCTAGCAGTGAGCAAATCCACCAGATCGGTGGTCACAGATATCAGTCACAGCGCATGAAAACCAATGCATTGTGTATGCAGTGTGGGCATAGATGTCGCAGAAAAGGCTATGTCTGCCAAAACTGTGGCGTTGTGGTGCACAAACGGTGCAGAGCATTGGTCACTCACTGTAAAGAAGATGAAAACAGTGTCCCAATGCCAGAAGATCAGCATGCATCAGTGCCACCATCTTCACTGAACTCCAGCAAGCAAGTTCATGTTCACGAAATGAAGCGCAGTGAGAATGTCAAGGATCCTCCTGCAGCTTCCTCAACTCCAATTAATGAGGAAGAATTAAACCGTGTCTTCTGTTCTGCTGTGGAGGATCATGGTCACGTTGATCAAAAAGTAAATGAAGATGTCAAGGATCCTCCCATTGGCTCGGTCATTCACATCAATGAGGAGGATGGCAACATCAGTGCTTCTGAGGATAATCTAGCAAGAGACTCAGACCAGAAAGGAAAGAAGGATCTCAAGAGCCTTCAAGACTTCTCCATCATTGATAAGCTAGGAGAAGGATCATATGGAAAAGTATTCCTTGTTTCATCAAAGGACAACAGTCGATATGCCATGAAGGTGGTAAATAAGAAGGAGGCTTTTCAGAGCATTTCCTCTGTGTACACGGAGAAGAAAATTCTTCATTTAGCCCGTGATTGCCCATTTCTGATAAGCCTGAGGTGCTGCTTTCAAACAAACAGTTCATTATGTTACATCATGGAATACGCAAGTGGTGGTGACTTGAAAGTGTTCCTGAAGTGGTACAATAGGCTGCCTGAGGACTTTGTCAGGTTCTTTGCAGCAGAACTGGCCATTGCCATCAATTTTCTTCATGAAAAAAAAGTAATCCATCGGGATCTGAAGCTTGAAAACATCCTATTAAATGGTGACGGTCATATTAAAGTTACAGATTTTGGTTTGAGTAAGGAAGGCATTGGACCATATGAGAGAACGAAAACACTGTGTGGAACACCACAGTATACTGCACCTGAAATATTTAAGGGAGAAGAATATGGATCAAGCATTGACTGGTGGTCGTTTGGCATCATCCTTTTCCGACTTGTAGCAGGAACATTTCCATTCTGTGGCCAGGACATTTTAACTATTATGAGAGCCGTTAAGGAGGAACCAGTAATATTACCAGACTTCTTCTCACCTGAAATTTCATCTCTCTTGTTAGGACTATTACAGAAGTGTCCTGAGAAAAGGCTTGGAGGGAATCCCCAGTCAGGATTTCGTGACATCAAACAGCATTCATTTTTCAGCAGCATTGACTGGGACCGGTTAGAAAACAAAGAGATCCCTCCTCCTTTTCAACCACACTTTGGGCAGCAGATTTTACCACCACCTGGCTCTATACAATGGGTAGAAGATGAGGATTTCAACCATCCACATTACCAACAACTATTTGAGAACTTTGATTGTGTTAACTAAAGAGATCAAGAGACAGAATTCCATCAATATTACCAACAACTATTTGAGAACTTTGATTGTCTTAAATAAAGAGACTGCACATTAATCCTACACTAGACTTTTCAAATTTTTGCACAGGGCTGCCATCAGAAATGTTGGGGCCCAGTAAAACCTAAAGCCTCTCACCCCTGCTTCTCCTTCCACTCCACCCATGCTCTGCTACAGAGTTTCTCTACCCATTATCTGTGTCCACTGCATGGGCAGTGACAGGAAGGATCTGTGGGATTAAACATGCCTTTGTGTATCTGTTCAATATGTGCACAATGCTGGCACAACATTTGCACATATTGCATCAGTTCTATGCATTCTCACTGAATGCACGCAAAGTGTGAGAAGGAACCTTCTCATGTGTATGCAAAGTGCATTTCCAGTAGCGTGTCCATGCCAGTCCGGATGTTAATTACCAATGTTACTCCTGGCATGTCATGGAATTCCGCATGCCGATCAGCAATCCCAGAATACAACGGTGTAAAAAAAAAAAAAGTTCCGTGGTCAAGTGGGTACAGTGTATGAGTTTGGACAGCTGTAGCTGCTGTGCCAAGCTCGTACAATGTACGGCTAAAATGCGGTCACTGCATAAGCCGGTATAACCAGCATGCAGGGGTCAGGGGCCACATTTAAAAAAAAAAAAAAATGCCTGGCACTCTTGGAGTTGGATCATGCTTTCTGTGTCACCATATTGATCTCCCAAGTGATCATGCTGGGAGATCAATAACTTGGGGGGGCATCCAGAGGGGTACAGATGTCCCGCCCATAAGGTCTGATGACAAAACAAATTAAAAAAAAAAAGTAACCCTATGAGTGCTGCTTTGCAATGCGCTGGAGACCCCTGTGGTACTCACAAGGTGATTTCTTTTGGGCCATATTTCTTTTATTTTTTTAACTAAAGATCTCATTTGGGGGCATCAGAAGGGGTCCTGATGAGCCCCAAAGAGGTCTATAATAAAAAAAAAAAAAATTACACTTTGTGTGCCACAGGGGTCCAATGTATTGCTTTGCAATGCATTGGACAGCCCTGTGGCAGACAAAATAGGATTTTAGTCTTACCTGTTAAATCCTTTTCTTAGTCCATACAGCTTACAGGTACCATGGGGAGGTGACAGCTCCTCCTAGTAGGTTGGAACAATACTTCAAATCAGTTGCATGGGGGAGCCTCCCTCTCCTCCATAGCAGGCTACCCAGCCACTCCTCTCCTGTTAGATTTGTGATACTAAACCTACTAAGCTAGACAGCGAGAAGAAGAAGAGCAAAACTCCTGTAAGCATGTACCCAAGAGGACTCCCACACCCAGCCACAGGAAACGAAGCATGGTCTATTTCACTGGGTGGGAGACCTGTAAACTATATGGACTAAGCGAAAAGGATTTAACTGGTAAGACTAAAATCCTATTTTCTCTGTCGTACAATATAGCTTACAGGTACCATGGGGATGTACCAACATTGAGTTCCCAGAGTGGGAAAATAAAGGAATGGACCAAGCGGCGGTCCCCATGATACTAGAGCTTCCATGGACTATGCAAAGTGCTGATCAGAGATGCTCAATTAGGAACGAGCCTGACCTCGAACTGATGAGGCTCTATAGGGTAACTATCCTACCCAGGGTGCAATCTCTTTTAGCTCACTAGTGCCTTTCACAGAGAGGAAATATCCTAAAGCACATCATACTGATCCTACCAAAAGGCAGTCTAGCCACCAAATGCCAGGGAATTCCTCTCTGAACAAGTTTTATTGTTGTGGAGTAATGTTATGTAATGCATACTAGTCATTCTGAAAGCCTAAAAAGGTGGACAAAGGGATAAGAAAGAGGAACAGAGGGATTTGTGTCTCAAAGAGGAACTGTCCCTCCTAAATAGGGACACTTGGGAGGTATACTAGACATAACCCTTTGAATGCCAGATGGCACCCATTTGGTATTCAGATGGTTAAAAATACAGATATCATGTGTACATCTGTATATATGAAAGAAGACTTTGTGCCTGCCAAAACACACCCAGGGGAGGCAGAAAGGAGTTACTGCTCCCACTGGGTGATTTAATGGGGGCGTGATTTCATGCAGGGAGTTGGCCGCCCCCACTATGCAGCCCGCCCACCACTATCAAAGTCAGAAAAAACAAAATGGATGCCACTTGCTCCTACACCACAGACAAACACACATGCCCCAAACACAGACAGCACCACACACACACACACACACACACACACACACACACACACACACACACACACACACACAAAGCCAGAAAGAAATATGGCTGACGCACAGGCACTCACCCTGACTCCCAGTGGCCTCAGCAGGACCTGTAGTACAGCCACTGAAGGGTGCTGCAGCACCAGGGGAACAAAATGGCACTCAAAAGGTTAAAGTAGGCCCTCATTGCTGAATTACTTAACCGTTATCATTTGCCATGCAAGACACAGGACAGGCAGCCATCAGGTACATACTTAACCCCGGGGCATCACTAGGGGGGGGCTAAGGGGGCTGAAGCCCCGAGTGTATAGGCAGGCATCCCTGAATATAAACTGTAGCATGAAAACTATGGTGAATCCAAGCTATTGCGAGAGCAGGTGACCTATACGGAACGTAAGTTCTCCAGGTTCCTTGAGAGCAAAATAAATTATTCTCAGTGATAGTGATGGTGTCACAGTCGAGATGCGGGTGTGAGACTGTCCAATGAGCCACTGTCACTTGCGATGTTTCATTAGATGTCAACAATGTGACTCGTCACACACATAGTGGGAAGACAGGTAAGAGTGACGGCAATGGGTAATGACGTTGCTGCGTTGCTCTGTCATACTGATGAGGTCTGAGGAGCGAGAGAAGCAGGAGCATTAGAGGCGGACAACATGGTCAAGTGTGCATCACCAGCTTTTGCGGCTAGCATGATCAATATTGACGAAGCAGAGAGAAAGTACTGTGTCACAAACAGAAGGTACCGAATCACGAACCTGGTTGAAAATCAGCTCTGCTGAGAGTTATCCTAAAGTTATGTTTGAGATGTTTGCAGGGATCTGGTTACCAGTCAACTTATTGGTGTTATATTATAACGTTAAAGGTTTCCAGTTGAATTTTAACAGCCGGCCACAAAATATTTAACATCCAAGGGGCTAACTCTCTGAGTGCCAGAGGGTTATGCAACAAGTTACAAGTGTTTCACACCCTACTGGCACTCAAAGGGTTAATGTGGAATTCTGTTACTCTACAGTTTCTTAAACTTTTGGAGTACTGAGGAATGGAAAATGGCTTGGACATGATTTGCATATTAACCCCCTGAGGACAAGAGGTGTATACAACGCATTGCGCTACACACCATTCTGGTTCTCAAGGAGTTAAATAATTCTTGCTTGGCCTTCTAAGGCCAGATCTCCTAAGTACCTATGAGCTATTCCTCTATGCCTCTTTCTAGTACTCCTATTCCCTCTATTTTGACTTTTTTTGGTTACTTTTTCTGTGCTGTATGTGTATTTTGAGGACTTTATTAGTGGAAAAGGGTTAATCCTCCCATCGATATCATACGCACAAGCCATACAGAAGCTATCTTAAAGGGGCAGCATGCTCAACAATGTTACTTCCAAGAATGAAAGATATAATGGGCTGTATTCCAGAAATGTCAGAAAATGTTTCATCTTACTGAAAACTGGATATTGCTAGATTCACTAATAATGAGTAAATCAGTAGTAAAGTCAAAGCAGTAATTTTTCAATATTATTTTGATGATTGGGAAAAGAGCTTTAGAAGCATATGAAGTTACAGCTAAAATTGTAACTTGATAGCAATAACTGTTCAGAAGAGATGGAAAGAAGCTCATAGTCTTGGAAGCCTCTTTAGCACTCAAGGGGTTCATTTAACATGCTTTTGAAGCTGTTGTAACCCCCAAACCCATATGGATATCTGTGATTAATGATGCTCTGTTGCCTGCGCTTCTTGGTGTTAATTCGCTTCAGGAGAAGGTAAGTTACATGTTTTGTTTCTGTGTGTGAGAGAGAGAGAGAGAGTATGTCTGTGTGCTTGTGTGTTTGCATGTGTATGTGTGTCAGTGTGTGTTTGTATGTGTGAGTGTTTCTATGTGTGTATTTGTGTGTAAGGATAACCCACGCCTCCTCACTACAGCATTATCATCACGGTGGCTGGCGGGCTGTTGAACTTTGCCATGGGCTCTAGCCCCGGATCTTTTTGGAACCTAGAAACGCCCCTGCTTAACCCATTGACTGCCACAGGGTTGTGTATCAAGTTTTACCCCTCAGGGAGTGTGTTCAAACACCTCACACTGTAAACTTGCATTTCCCTCCCACTTCCCCAGCCTATTACTAACACTTTTTCACATTTATATTAAGCCCTGCCCCCTACTCGTAATTAAACCCCGCCTGCTTTTAACCCAGATTGCCCCATTTGTCTCTCCACATCAGCACCACAGAAGTCAGCTCCAGGGACTCCACAAGTCAAAGTACCCAGGTATGAAAACACTTCCCACTATTATTTAACTCCGACATGCCTCTCTATACCTTAACCCTTTGAGTGCTAGAGGGGTGCACAACTCATGCGCGCATGTATTTCTGCGCATATATGTCACGTGTGTGTGTACTGTGACAAAGTCCAGGACCATGTATACATCAGCCATAGGCTACAACAAGCAGTTTATCCCAGCGATTAAAGGGTTAAGTTTTGTCTTTTGCTTCTGCTAGCACACCTGCTCCTGGTTAATTAGCTCAGACCTATATAGTAGGTCTGAAAGAGCAGGGTGTGGTCAGACTGAACTGGGAGAGTGTCTTGGAGACCTGCAAGGTGTCTGTCTGCCTCTGAAATCAAGGAATGGTGAGCAAGCTTCTGATCTGAAAAGACTACATGTCTACTTATTTTACTTTTTTGTACTGGAACCCAGAGTAGCTGGGTCAGTAACTGGTAGTGAGGGAACTACTGTGAGTTAGCCTCCTGAAAGGAGTAGGCCTGTTTATTTCTGTACTTTTTATTTGGGGTCAAAAACCTGTTTAATTTAAAGGGGAAGTATACCCTAAAATTGGAAAGAGACTTTTCTTTTGTTGTTGCTGTCTACAATAAACTGCATTGAAGTTACACCCTCCTGGCTGTCCTGACCGTGTTTGAAGGGACCTTACCACAAGTGGTGTCAGAAGTGGGATGCTTGTTGTACCGGCTCCGCTGTCACAAAAGCCTTAAAGGTACAGAACTCACAGAAAATGGAGGATGTTGTAAAGGCCCTACTGCAGGCTACTGCTGTGCAACAAGAGAGCTACAAGCATGTTGCAGCCTCAACAGAAACCCAACAAGAGACCAACAGGCTCCTGGCCTTGCAAATTCGAGCTATGACTGAGGCACAGAAAGCAGATCATGCACTGCTTAAAGATATCCTGGAATGCTTTTCTATGCAGGGAGTGCCTGCACAAACAGGAGGTGACTGCAAGATATGGGCAAGCAGTTGCCTGCAGAAAATGACTCCAGACGATGATGTGGAGACCTAGCTGCTGGCGTGCTAGGAGAAGCACAAAAAGCATATTATGACCTAGAAGAGGAAGCTGCTGTAGGACTACCCACAACTAAAAGCTGAAATTTTGGCCCGGATGGGCGTGACTGTGAGAGCCCAGCGCTTCTGTAAATGGCGGTTTAAAGAGGGACAGGCTACCAGATCCCAGATGTTTGACCTAATTCACCTGGCCCGGAAATGGCTCAGACCAGAGACACAAAGTCCTGCCCAGATGGTAGAAACCCTGGTGCTTGACAGATATTTGATAGAGCTTCCCAGTGGCCCTCGGGAATGGGTCAGTTAAGGTAACCCCATGACTTATGATAGCATGGTGGCTCAGGTGGAAAGGTACTTGTCTGCAAAGGACTTGGAAAAATCTTCAACTAAGTCGCTTGGGATGAACCAGAGACCAAAGATCTGAAGGAGCGATCCTGAAGCTGAGTTCAGATCCGGAGAACATCTGCACAAAATAGACTCCAAGAACCACACTCCTATGAGAGATGACCGCTTGGTTGGAAACCCCATAACCTGCTTTGAGTGTGGTAGAAAAGGACATGTCAGGGCCAGGTGCCCTAACCTTCCACAGCCGATGCAGTGTGGGTTAGAGGAAACTCCCATTGAGTTCTGTGGACTATCTTTGGCAGGCATAGTTGAAGGTTCACATACCTTCACAGTATCAGTCCAGATGAACAACCAGGATGTACAGGCACTAGTTGACTCTGGTAGTGTCTTAACTCTGGTAGAAGGGGGCTTAGTCAAGCCTACTCACATACAAAAGCATAAATCAATGGGGGTACTTTGTATTCACGAGAGCACTGTACGTTATCCTACTGCCAACATACAGTTGTTTTTGCAGGGTAGACTGGTTAAAATCTCAGCAGTAGTTGTACCGCAGTTACCCTATTCCCTAGTCATAGGAATGAACTTTCCTGGCTTCCACACCCTTTTACAGGCCCAAATGGTGTTAAAACAGGGTGAACCTGAGGGCAAACAAGAAGGTAGTGGTATCCACAAAATTTTTCCCTTTATCCACCCCAACTTGTATGTTGCTAACCCAAAAAGAGGTAAAACAAGACTGGAGCATAGGGGGAACAAGTAAAGGTTTAATAATGCCATAAATGAAGTGTTGTTGAATGAGCGTGGGAAACGTACTAGTAAAGGTGTGGCCACACAATATGATGCAGACGATATAGTGGGTGAACAAAGGGAATCTAACACAGAACAAGACAGAGAGTGGACAAGTTGGTAGAGAGATTAGCAAATGCCAGGTTTCTCTCTGTATTGGATCTGACAAAAGGTTATTGGCAGATACCGTTATGTGAGCGGGCCAGAGAGAAAACAGCATTTGCTACACCTGACGGTCTATTCCAGTATAGAATAATGCCTTTTGGTCTCCATGGAGCCCCAGCGACATTTCAGAGGTTAATGGATAAATTGCTCAGACCTCATGCCCAGTATACAGCTGCATATCTGGATGACGTTATAATTCATAGCACAGATTGGGACTCACATCTGAGAAAAGCAGAAGCAGTGTTAGACACCTTCAGAAACGGCCAAAATATCTAAATGTCGTATTGGGCTGGCAGAGACCAAGTACCTGGGTTACATGGTTGGTAAAACCCCAGTTTCACAAAGTGGGGGCCATCAAGAACTGGCCTCTGCCCCTTAGGAAAAAGCAGATTAGGGCCTTTCTGGGACTGGTTGGTTATTACCGCCGGTTTATACCGCATTTTGCTACCAGAGCTTGTCCCCTCACTGACCTCATTAAAGCAAAATGTCTGGACATGGTGAGGTGGGACAGCAAAGCAGAGGACTTCTTTTTGGATCTTCGCTCTGTACTGTGTCAACAACCTATCCTGGTGGCACCTTTCACACTACACACTTTCACAGTACATAGATGGAGAAGAGCATCCAGTCTTGTACTTGAGACGGAAACTGTTGCCCAGAGAGCAGCGCTACGCGGTGGTTGAAAAGGAGTGTTTGGCTATTAAGTGGGCTGTGGACACTCTTAAGTATTATTTGCTTGGTAGACTCTTTACACTGATCACTGACCATGCTCCTTTACGGTGGATGCACACCAACAGGGACAGAAACTCCAGGGTCCTGAGATGGTTTCTGTCCTTACAACCGTTTAAGTTCATTGTGCAGCATAAAGCAGGTTTGCTTCATGGTAATGCTGATGCTCTATCTAAGGCGCATGGCCTTGCAGCGGTGGCCGAATCCCATGCCTGTGTTAAGCTGGGGAGGGGGATATGTGACAGAGTCCAGGACCATGGATACATCAGCCATAGGCTACAACAAGCAGTTTATCCCAGCGATTAAAGGGTTAAGTTTTGTCTTTTGCCTCTGCAAGCACACCAGCTCCTGGTTAATTAGCTCAGACCTATGTAGTAGGTCTGAGAGCAGGGTGTGATCAGACTGCACTGGGATAGAGTGTTTGGAGACCTGCAAGCTGTCTGTCTGCCTCTGAAACCAAGGAATGGTGAGCAAGCTTCTGAACTGAAAAGATTGCATGTCTACTATTTTGTTTTTTTTTATTGTACTGGAACCCAGAGTAGCTGGGTCAGTAACTGGTAGTGAGGGAACTACTTTGAGTTAGCCTCCTGAAAGGAGTAGGCCTGTTTATCTCTGTACTTTTTATTTGGGGTCAAAAACCTGTTTAATTTAAAGGGGAAGTATACCCTAAAATTGGAAAGAGACTTTTCTTTTGTTGTTGCTGTCTACAATAAACTGCATTGAAGTTAGAACCTCCTGGCTGTCCTGACCATGTTTGAAGGGACCTTACCACAGTACATCTCTGTCACATATGTGTGTCCATGTGTGCATCTCCAGTGTGTCTGTGTGTGTGCACATATTTATGCCGCTCACTGTGTGTGTGTGTCTGCCTGTGTGTTACATATATCTGTGTTTATCAGTGTGTCTACATGTCACACACACGTGCGCCCAACAGTCATAACATTATGGGCAATGCCATCCTCATTGCTAGTCTAATATAAAAAACGTTGTTCGTATTAGACAAGATAATAAGTCTGTACTTGGAAATTGTTAGTGTACCATAATACAGTAGTTAATACACCCAAATAAGAATTATGGGTGGAAGGAAGTATGAACATAGTGTTACAGAGATTGCACCCTTAAGTATCAAACCAAGCTAGAGCAATTCTGGGGATAACCATAAGCTTGTTTTAATTAATAGCTTTTAACCTCTCGAACATTAGAGAGGTTTGCAGTCAAGGGTTTTAAAAACAGTGAGAATTCTGGGAATGGATGTCTGTTCCTCTACTGTGCAGATGGTTTGTTACAGAATTGCTCCAATTTTGTCTTGATACATAAAGCCCTTTAGATTTAAAGATAGTGCAATGCAAATGTTTGATATGTATAACATGTTAACACAAGTCACTAAAAGTTTATGCCCTGAAATAAAGTATTTGGAAAAATAGAGCAACAATGGGTGAAAAGAAAGCAAATTTATAAAAAAAAGGTACATACTAGTTATGCCATGTATCTAAATTATCTTTGAGTTGGAGGTACAGCAAAATGTTTGCACCAGGGCCCTCCGTGCAAAGATATGAGATGCAAGCAGTGCATGAACTTGCTGAGTAAAAGCCTCAATACACAGAAAAGAATTCATATAGACAGCTGGACCAGTGAATCAAGGTAAGTGTGTTTTCTCTTTAAAAAATCACAGACTATGGGTTGGTTGGAACAGTTTCTTGGGACCCCTTCCCTGTTTTTTTATTAATATGTTGGCACTGGTCTCAATATTAATTTCCTTTTCCACTTCCTCTCCCCTTAAGGAGGGCAGAGAAAGGGATCCCATACACCTCTATGGTCAGGAAAAGATAGAGGGGGTGGAAGTTGATAGTGTAGTGTTTTTACCCATTACATATGCCTTCAATCACAGGAACAATTGCCATGCAAACAAATCCCAGCTGAATATTCACTGCACATGTTTCTCTGCCTTGTGCCTAAATGCCACTAACTGAATAGCAAAAACTGGCCAATCAATAGCCAACATTCCACCAACAACTCAAATAGCTACAACTATGATGTCATAATGGATTTGCATAGCCAAGCAAGAGCCAGCATTACAGACTCAAATGTCTATTATTATGATGTCATAATGGACCCTAACTATAATAAAGGCGAGCAAGTCAATTCTACATCATATCCCAAGTGATTCTAGAGATAAGCAGTTTAACTCTATAGCATATCTCAAGCTTTTTTCTTGTCAACTGAGAGCTGACAACCTACATTAATATACTTCAAAATGCCTAACTGGTTTATCCGGTTAATTGGCTTATGCTGCTTCTGCGTACCATCTAGCAGTGAGCAAATCCACCAGATCGGTGGTCACAGATATCAGTCACAGCGCATGAAAACCAATGCATTGTGTATGCAGTGTGGGCATAGATGTCGCAGAAAAGGCTATGTCTGCCAAAACTGTGGCGTTGTGGTGCACAAACAGTGCAGAGCATTGGTCACTCACTGTAAAGAAGATGAAAACAGTGTCCCAATGCCAGAAGATCAGCATGCATCAGTGCCACCATCTTCACTGAACTCCAGCAAGCAAGTTCATGTTCACGAAATGAAGCGCAGTGAGAATGTCAAGGATCCTCCTGCAGCTTCCTCAACTCCAATTAATGAGGAAGAATTAAACCGTGTCTTCTGTTCTGCTGTGGAGGATCATGGTCACGTTGATCAAAAAGTAAATGAAGATGTCAAGGATCCTCCCATTGGCTCGGTCATTCACATCAATGAGGAGGATGGCAACATCAGTGCTTCTGAGGATAATCTAGCAAGAGACTCAGACCAGAAAGGAAAGAAGGATCTCAAGAGCCTTCAAGACTTCTCCATCATTGATAAGCTAGGAGAAGGATCATATGGAAAAGTATTCCTTGTTTCATCAAAGGACAACAGTCGATATGCCATGAAGGTGGTAAATAAGAAGGAGGCTTTTCAGAGCATTTCCTCTGTGTACACGGAGAAGAAAATTCTTCATTTAGCCCGTGATTGCCCATTTCTGATAAGCCTGAGGTGCTGCTTTCAAACAAACAGTTCATTATGTTACATCATGGAATACGCAAGTGGTGGTGACTTGAAAGTGTTCCTGAAGTGGTACAATAGGCTGCCTGAGGACTTTGTCAGGTTCTTTGCAGCAGAACTGGCCATTGCCATCAATTTTCTTCATGAAAAAAAAGTAATCCATCGGGATCTGAAGCTTGAAAACATCCTATTAAATGGTGACGGTCATATTAAAGTTACAGATTTTGGTTTGAGTAAGGAAGGCATTGGACCATATGAGAGAACGAAAACACTGTGTGGAACACCACAGTATACTGCACCTGAAATATTTAAGGGAGAAGAATATGGATCAAGCATTGACTGGTGGTCGTTTGGCATCATCCTTTTCCGACTTGTAGCAGGAACATTTCCATTCTGTGGCCAGGACATTTTAACTATTATGAGAGCCGTTAAGGAGGAACCAGTAATATTACCAGACTTCTTCTCACCTGAAATTTCATCTCTCTTGTTAGGACTATTACAGAAGTGTCCTGAGAAAAGGCTTGGAGGGAATCCCCAGTCAGGATTTCGTGACATCAAACAGCATTCATTTTTCAGCAGCATTGACTGGGACCGGTTAGAAAACAAAGAGATCCCTCCTCCTTTTCAACCACACTTTGGGCAGCAGATTTTACCACCACCTGGCTCTATACAATGGGTAGAAGATGAGGATTTCAACCATCCACATTACCAACAACTATTTGAGAACTTTGATTGTGTTAACTAAAGAGATCAAGAGACAGAATTCCATCAATATTACCAACAACTATTTGAGAACTTTGATTGTCTTAAATAAAGAGACTGCACATTAATCCTACACTAGACTTTTCAAATTTTTGCACAGGGCTGCCATCAGAAATGTTGGGGCCCAGTAAAACCTAAAGCCTCTCACCCCTGCTTCTCCTTCCACTCCACCCATGCTCTGCTACAGAGTTTCTCTACCCATTATCTGTGTCCACTGCATGGGCAGTGGCAGGAAGGATCTGTGGGATTAAACATGCCTTTGTGTATCTGTTCAATATGTGCACAATGCTGGCACAACATTTGCACATATTGCATCAGTTCTATGCATTCTCACTGAATACACGCAAAGTGTGAGAAGGAACCTTCTCATGTGTATGCAAAGTGCGACGTGTCATTTCCAGTAGCGTGTCCATGCCAGTCCGGATGTTAATTACCAATGTTAGTCCTGGCATGTCATGGAATTCCGCATGCCGATCTGCAATCCCAGAATACAACGGTGTAAAAAAAAAAAAAAAAAAAAAAAAAAAGTTCCGTGGTCAAGTGGGTACAGTGTATGAGTTTGGACAGCTGTAGCTCCTGTGCCAAGCTCGTACAATGTACGGCTAAAATGCGGTCACTGCATAAGCCGGTATAACCAGCATGCAGGGGTCAGGGGCCACATTTAAAAAAAAAAAAAAAAAATGCCTGGCACTCTTGGGGTTGGATCATGCTCTTCTGTGTCACCATATTGATCTCCCAAGTGATCATGCTGGGAGATCAATAACTTGGGGGGGCATCCAGAGGGGTCCAGATGTCCCGCCCATAAGGTCTGATGACAAAACAAATTAAAAAAAAAAAGTAACCCTATGAGTGCTGCTTTGCAATGCGCTGGAGACCCCTGTGGTACTCAGAAGGTGATTTCTTTTGGGCCATATTTCTTTTATTTTTTTAACTAAAGACCTCATTTGGGGGCCTCAGAAGGGGTCCTGATGAGCCCCAAAGAGGTCTATAATAATAAAAAAAAAAATTACACTCTGTGTGCCACAGGGGTCCAATGTATTGCTTTGCAATGCATTGGACAGCCCTGTGGCAGACAAAATAGGATTTTAGTCTTACCTGTTAAATCCTTTTCTTAGTCCATACAGCTTACAGGTACCATGGGGAGGTGACAGCTCCTCCTAGTAGGTTGGAACAATACTTCAAATAAGTTGCATGGGGGAGCCTCCCTCTCCTCCATAGCAGGCTACCCAGCCACTCCTCTCCTGTTAGATTTGTGATACTAAACCTACTAAGCTAGACAGCGAGAAGAAGAAGAGCAAAACTCCTGTAAGCATGTACCCAAGAGGACTCCCACACCCAGCCACAGGAAACGAAGCATGGTCTATTTCACTGGGTGGGAGACCTGTAAACTATATGGACTAAGCGAAAAGGATTTAACTGGTAAGACTAAAATCCTATTTTCTCTGTCGTACAATATAGCTTACAGGTACCATGGGGATGTACCAACATTGAGTTCCCAGGGTGGGAAAATAAAGGAATGGACCAAGCGGCGCTCCCCATGATACTAGAGCTTCCATGGACTATGCAAAGTGCTGATCAGAGATGCTCAATTAGGAACGAGCCTGACCTCGAACTGATGAGGCTCTATAGGGTAACTATCCTACCCAGGGTGCAATCTCTTTTAGCTCACTAGTGCCTTTCACAGAGAGGAAATATCCTAAAGCACATCATACTGATCCTACCAAAAGGCAGTCTAGCCACGAAATGCCAGGGAATTCCTCTCTGAACAAGTTTTATTGTTGTGGAGTAATGTTATGTAATGCATACTAGTCATTCTGATCGCCTAAAAAGGTGGACAAAGGGATAAGAAAGAGGAACAGAGGGATTTGTGTCTCAAAGAGGAACTGTCCCTCCTAAATAGGGACACTTGGGAGGTATACTAGACATAACCCTTTGAATGCCAGATGGCACCCATTTGGTATTCAGATGGTTAAAAATACAGATATCATGTGTACATCTGTATATATAAAAGAAGACTTTGTGCCTGCCAAAACACACCCAGGGGAGGCAGAAAGGAGTTACTGCTCCCACTGGGTGATTTAATGGGGGCGTGATTTTCACACCAGTTGCTGTGGCCGAAGGCCACTGCTATTGGTGTGAAAATCATGCAGGGAGTTGGCCGCCCCCACTATGCAGCCCGCCCACCACTATCAAAGTCAGAAAAAACAAAATGGATGCCACTTGCTCCTACACATGCCCCCTCACATGCCCCAAACACAGACAGCACCACACACACACAAAGCCAGAAAGAAATATGGCTGACGCACAGGCACTCACCCTGACTCCCAGTGGCCTCAGCAGGACCTGTAGTACAGCCACTGAAGGGTGCTGCAGCACCAGGGGAACAAAATGGCACTCAAAAGGTTAAAGTAGGCCCTCATTGCTGAATTACTTCACTGTTATCATTTGCCATGCAAGACACAGGACAGGCAGCCATCAGGTACATACTTAACCCCGGGGCATCACTAGGGGGGGCTAAGGGGGCTGAAGCCCCGAGTGTATAGGCAGGCATCCCTGAATATAAACTGTAGCATGAAAACTGTGGTGAATCCAAGCTATTGCGAGAGCAGGTGACCTATACGGAACGTAAGTTCTCCAGGTTCCTCGAGAGCAAAATAAATTATTCTCAGTGATAGTGATGGTGTCACAGTCGAGATGCGGGTGTGAGACTGTCCAATGAGCCACTGTCACTTGCGATGTTTCATTAGATGTCAACAATGTGACTCGTCACACACATAGTGGGAAGACAGGTAAGAGTGACGGCAATGGGTAATGACGTTGCTGCGTTGCTCTGTCATACTGATGAGGTCTGAGGAGCGAGAGAAGCAGGAGCATTAGAGGCAGACAACATGGTCAAGTGTGCATCACCAGCTTTTGCGGCTAGCATGATCAATGTTGACGAAGCAGAGAGAAAGTACTGTGTCACAAACAGAAGGTACCGAATCATGAACCTGGTTGAAAATCAGCTCTGGTGAGAGTTATCCTAAAGTTATGTTTGAGATGTTTGCAGGGATCTGGTTACCAGTCAACTTATTGGTGTTATATTATAACGTTAAAGGTTTCCAGTTGAATTTTAACAGCCGGCCACAAAATATTTAACATCCAAGGGGCTAACTCTCTGAGTGCCAGAGGGTTATGCAACAAGTTACAAGTGTTTCACACCCTACTGGCACTCAAAGGGTTAATGTGGAATTCTGTTACTCTACAGTTTCTTAAACTTTTGGAGTACTGAGGAATGGAAAATGGCTTGGACATGATTTGCATATTAACCCCCTGAGGACAAGAGGTGTATACAACGCATTGCGCTACACACCATTCTGGTTCTCAAGGAGTTAAATAATTCTTGCTTGGCCTTCTAAGGCCAGATCTCCTAAGTACCTATGAGCTGTCCCTCTATGCCTCTTTCTAGTACTCCTCTTCCCTCTATTTTGACTTTTTTTGGTTACTTTTTCTTTGCTGTATGTGTATTTTGAGGACTTTATTAGTGGAAAAGGGTTAACCCTCGATATCATAAGCACAAGCCATACAGAAGCTATCTTAAAGGGGCAGCATGCTCAACAATGTTACTTCCAAGAATGAAAGATATAATGGGCTGTATTCCAGAAATGTCAGAAAATGTTTCATTTTACTGAAAACTGGATATTGCTAGATTCACTAATAATGAGTAAATCAGCAGTAAAGTCAAAGCAGTAATTTTTCAATATTATTTTGATGATTGGGAAAAGAGCTTTAGAAGCGTATGAAGTTACAGCTAAAATTCGTGGATTTTCCTAACTATTGTGATGGAAAGTCAGAATTTTATTAAAGACACGGAGGCGAATATTATGCATTATCCTTCCTCACTGCCCCCTCAGCAGCAAAGGAAACTTTATTAAAATAACAGTTTAACAGAAGAAAAACTTGCTAGTATGACACTCCTCCCTCCCAATCAATCACCAGTCCTTAATCCTGTAAAACTGGGATACAGCCTTGACTTTCCCTCTTTCCTGCGACCGAGGAAAACTCTCGAATTCATCCATCACAACAGTCGGAACTATAATCCTTGTGCTGGAAATTTCTCCATCCAATAACTGAAACCTTGAGTTCAACATAACAGAGTCTTCAGTCCCGTATCCTCAACCCATGGGACGATAGCTGTGCAGAATACGTAAGCTTAATTAATTAACCATTGGTTGATAGTTAACCTGTAAAACAAAGAGAAACGTGATAGGGTAGGGAAACAAAGGGAGGGATAATATTCGCCTCCGTGTCTTTAATAAAATTCTGACTTTCCATCACAATAGTTAGGAAAATCCACGAATTTTATGGCAGCACGGAGGCTTCATATTATGCAAGTTTAAAGCTTATCCACAAATTATCTACAACTTGATTAGAAACAATCAATTGGTTTACACTAAAAACCTTTAAACATGGACTCCCTAGACCAATTTGCAGGCCTAAGTATATCCTCCAACCTACCACCAACTTGCAAAGCCATTGATGCCACAACACCTCTAGAAGAATGTGCTCCGAATAAGATGATATCAATACCTGCAAGATGCATAATCCATCGAACCCAGTGGGCCAAGGTAGCTGCAGAAACCAGTAAAAGTGGCTTGCGAAAGGAAATTAGCAACTGTTTAAATACAGTACTCCTCAAATTTACCGTCCAAACCTCATAAGATGGGTAGGAAACCATGCGTGCTCTCATCTAGTACGTAGAAAGATCTGGAAAAGAACACCTTCAGGGGTAAAAGACCTAGTACTGAACACCTTGATGTCGGATACCCTCTTAAAGGAGCCACAAACATCAAAGCAAACAGACCGAACAGCACAGACAAATAGTCTGAAAAGTGTAACAAGGGGAAAAAATGGAGGATACATGCAAAACACCAAGAAAAATGAAAACATAGTGCAGGCCTTCCCAAAGAAAGAAAAGAAAAATACCAAGGATGAAGACGCCGGAAAATGGAGAGATACCGAGGATTTGCCTTAGAGACATACTGCAGCCAAAGAGAGAACAGAAAGCACAATGGGAACAGAAGTGCAGCATGCACCAAAGTTGCCAGACTGAACCCGCAATATGCAAGGGTATTTACAACTAGCAAAAAGTGTAGCAACTGCAGTCACCATGCGGGACCGAAACAGAAAACAAACAGCTGGAAATGGGAAAAAAACCTCTATCCGGCAGAGATGCCATGACACCCAACCAAGAATGCCAGTCAACTGGCGTAAGGTCTCCCAGACGAGACTGAAAATTGGAAACAAGACAGAAAATGAAGAGACATTCAAGAAACGAAGAAACATTCATGCCGGTAGTAACACCCATGGAACTGAAAGAAACAAGACCAGCAGAGGGAGAAGTGGGAGAGACTGCCCCCCACTTTCCCAAGGTAAGAAAGGAAACCCCAAATCCACTATCACCACCAGAGGACGGCCCCAAACCTCAACATCACCGGCCGCACTTAAAGTGGAAAAAAGAAAAAAATCAGGTTGCACTCGTAAGGGCGTTCCACCACAGATATCTGCCACTAGTGGAAAAATATGCAGAAAAGAATGAAGCTGCACCAACCAAAGCCGCCCATAAGTGGCGGAGTCAAGAAAAAAGGACTCATGCCTCAACAAAACTAGCTGACGTAGTCAAGAAAACCAACGGGTTCAAAACGTGTGGTCACAAGTCCGCAAAAAGATCTTCCTCTTAAGGAGAGGTACTCATGTGGGGGCAAAGCAGCACAAATCAAAGCTGCCCAGAAGTGGCACAGTCAAGGAATTGGGAACATGAGGAGACTGTGCTCAACCCACTGGATCTCATTTCCTCATATACTCTCCACTTGAGGTGAGAGTCTCGTGTGGGAACTAAACCGCACAATTAAAGCTGCCCATACTCGGCATAGGCAAGATTAGACTCAACATAGTCAAGGAATCGGGAACATGCAGAGACTGGGCTCAACCCGCTGGATCTCATTTCCTCAAATACCCTCCACTTGAGGTGAGTGTCTCATGTGGGAACTAAGCCGCACAATTAAAGCTGCCCATACTCGTCATAGGCAAAATTAGACTCAACATTCTAGATCTCATTTCCTCAATAAATCTTCCTCTTGAGGAGAGGATCACTGGTGTGGGAACTAAGCTGCACAAAATCAAAGCTGGCCATTGCAGGTAAATGCTACAGGGAGGCATTCCCAAAAGCACTGGTAATACAGTAGGAGTTAGGTTTAGCGTTGAATGCTTCATTCTCCTCAGATATACTTCCTCCTGAGGTGAGGGTCTGGGTAGTGGGACAGAGCCGCACCAGTCATGACCGCCATCAGTTTGCGGTGTCAACGCAGGGTACAGCCTGCGCCAGCATAATTTGCCTTTCCGAAGTAAATTCATCTGAGTCAAGGACAGTATGTCTGCGTGTAGTAGAAAGGTCTCCTCCAGGATAGACAGAAGCAGCCGTCCGAGGGATGGCCTGTGCAGACATGATGGGGGCATCATGTGCAGTACTTCCCACTGCCGGGTCGTGTGAAACAGAGCCGCAGACATGACTCAAAGGAAGGCAAACATATATAAACATGCACAGCATGGACTGCTCAATGAAGCTGATGAAATGCGCAGTCTGTGCGCCAAAAGCAGAGGGAAGTCCCAGACCGGGTCACTGGAAACCCCCTCAGCCCTGCCAGACAGAATGCCAGCGTCAAGTAGGTGTATGATAGGCAAAGCACTCCTGCATCACTTGAGGAAAGTATAGTAGATATAGACAGATCCAAAGTAACAAGATGAGTACTGTCAGTGGACCATAATATACACATATAAACATACACACATGGCCAGATACGAAACTACTAGGGTTAATATTTACACACACATATTTACATACGTATATATATACATACACTCATATATATACATATATACACATACACACATATATATACATACACACACATACATATTCAGATAGGTCTTAGTAGGGTGTAAGAAATATGCAAGCATATCTATGCCCGGATAGGAATTACTAGAGTTAAAGATAAATGCAAGTAGATCTATGCCCATATGAATTAAGAGATAAAAACATGCAAGCAGATCCATGCCTACATAGGAATCCCTAAGGTAAAATATAGATATGCCAGTAGATATATTCCCAGATAGGAATTACCAGGTTAAAGATATATGCAAGATCCATGCCTTGCCAATATATCCATGCCTAGATAGGAATTACTAGGGTTAAAGCTATATGCCAATATATCCATGCCTAGATAGGAATTACTAGTGTTAAAGCTATATGCCAGTAAATCTATGCCTAGATAGTAATTACTAGGGTTACAGATACATGCCAATAGATTCATGCCTAGATAGGAATTACTAGGGTTAAAGATATATAGCAATAGATCCATGCCTAGATAGAAATGACTAGGGTTAAAGATATATGGCAATAGATCCATGCCTAGATAGTAATTACTAGGGTTAAAGATACATACCTCCCAAGTGTCCCTCTTTAGGAGGGACAGTCCCTCTTTGAGACCCAAATCCCCCTGTCCCTCTTTTCTACCCTGTTGTCCCTCTTTTTAGGACATCAGAGTGAGTGTTGTGTATATTAGTCTATCACGTTGCTCCACAGCAATGAAATTCACATAAATGTTTAGATAATCTTCAGTATATGTGTTTGTAAATGAACCTGTGTAAATAAAATACTTTGGTCTTGTTCTAAATAATTTATTCAGTTACACAAAGAGGTGTCAGTAGGTCACAAAGTAACCTAAAAATTTCCCGCCCACCAACCACGCCCCCAAAAACACCACCTAAAACACAAGTGTCCCTCTTTGGCAATTTGAAATGTTGGGAGGTATGAAGATATATACCAGTAGATCTATGCCTAGATAGAAATTACTAGGGTTAAAGATATATGCAAATAGATCCATGCCTAGATAGGAATTACTAGGGTTAAAGATATATACCAGTAGATCTATGCCTAGATAGGAATTACTAGGTTAAAGATATATATCAGTAGATCTATGCCTAGATAGGAATTACTAGGGTTAAAGATATATACCAGTAGATCCATGCCTAGATAGGAATTACTAGGGTTAAAGATATATGCCAATAGATCCATGCATAGATAGGAATTACTAGGGTTAAAGATATATACCAGTAGATCTATGCCTAGATAAGAATTACTAGGTTAAAGATATATGCCAGATTACTAGAGTTAAAGATAAAACCTATAATATAAATACAAAATACAGGCGGAAACCCTAGGCAACCAGAGGCTGAAAATAAGTACCTATGTGTATAGGAAGAAAAGACTCAATAAATATATAGTGGACATATAGTTAATAACAAGATATTAATGTCAAGAGACACAATGGATAGAGAAAACAAAACTCAGGAACAGGCTTCCTAGGAGAAGCCTGGAAGGCTATGAGTAACCCAATAAATAAATGCCAAGCTATTAATGCGACAGCAAAAACGATATGGAAAAGAAAACAAACTTCTTAAAAGGAATAGGAAAGTTCAGACACAAACTAGCCCAGGAATCCGCGAGGTGAGCAATCCTATTTCAGAGACAGTAGAAGGCTGTCCGCGCATTGAAATGACCAGGCTGAACAGAGACGCAAAGATGCACTGAAAAGGTTGGCGCGAGGGGAAAAAGCAGGTCACACAAGGCCAGGGAGAAAGTAACATTGCAAATTGAATGAAAAGGAGGCCGGCGCCAAAGTGCAGAATAGCAATTCCACATAAAGCCCATACTAGGTTAATTAAACAAAGGCAAAATATACAAGGTCAGTTCAAAATATGGGCAATGACTGACTGGAGCACAAAGGGTGGAGCAAACCCCAGCAAGCCTGTCAGTCAGAGGCCAAACAAACCAAGATATACAATTGTATACAAGTACAGTATAAATATATATATATATATATATATATATAGGCAATGACTGACTGGAGCACAAAGGGTGGAGCAAACCCCAGCAGTCCTGTCAGTCAGGGGCCAAACAAACCAAGATATACAACTGTATACAAGTACAGTATAAATATATATATATAGGCAATGACTGACTGGAGCACAAAGGGTGGAGCAGACCCCAGCAGTCCTGTCAGTCAGAGACCAAACAAACCAAGACATACAATTGTATACCAGTACAGTAAAAAAAAATATATATATATATATATATATATATATATATATAGGCAATGACTGACTGGAGCACAAAGGGTGGAGCACACCCCTGCAGTCCTGTCAGTCAGAGGCAAAACAAACTAAGACATACAACTGTATACAAGTACAGTATAAATATATATATAGGCAATGACTGACTGGAACACAAAGGGTGGAGCACACCCCAGCAGGCCTGTCAGTCAGAGGCAAAACAATTCAAGATACACAAGTAAACAAGAGTACTAGTAATGGTGCACTTATCTCTGAGGGGAGCAGCAAAGGAAAGAGAGAAAGTCAAGGCTGTATCCCAGTTTTACAGGATTAAGGACTGGTGATTGGTTGGGAGGGAGGAGTGTCATACTAGCAAGTTTTTCTTCTGTTAAACTGTTACTTTAATAAAGTTTCCTTTGCTGCTGAGGGGGCAGTGAGGAAGGATAATGCATAATATGAAGCCTCCGTGCTGCCATAAAATTGTAACTTGATAGCAATAACTGTTCAGAAGAGATGGAAAGAAGCTCATAGTCTTGGAAGCCTCTTTAGCACTCAAGGGGTTCATTTAACATGATTTTGAAGCTGTTGTAACCCCCAAACCCATATGGATATCTGTGATTAATGATGCTCTGTTGCCTGCGCTTCTTGGTGTTAATTCGCTTCAGGAGAAGGTAAGTTACATGTTTTGTTTCTGTGTGTGAGAGAGAGAGAGAGAGAGTATGTCTGTGTGCTTGTGTGTTTGAATGTTTATGTGTGTCAGTGTGTGTTTGTATGTGTGAGTGTTTCTATGTGTGTATTTGTGTGTAAGGATAACCCACGCGTCCTCACTACAGCATTATCATCACGGTGGCTGGCGGGCTGTTGAACTTTGCCATGGGCTCTAGCCCCGGATCTTTTTGGAACCTAGAAACGCCCCTGCGTAACCCATTGACTGCCACAGGGTTGTGTATCAAGTTTTACCCCTTAGGGAGTGTGTTCAAACACCTCACACTGTAAACTTGCATTTCCCTCCCACTTCCCCAGCCTATTACTAACACTTTTTCACATTTATATTAACCCCTTAGGGACCCTTGACGTACCAGGACCGTCAAGGGTAAACTTTCTTGAAAGACCCTTGACGGTCCTGGTACGTCACGTACATTTTACTTACAGCGCTCTACCGGGAGCGCTGTAAGTAAAAATGGGGCATGAAATAGACCGCTCCAAGATCGGAGCGATCTATTTCAAGCCCCATAATGACGCGCCGATACACGTGACAGGTCACGTGTACCGGCCCGTCAACGTGCCCCTATGCGGACGTTATGGGACGGAAATGTCCCATAATGTCCGGTCCTTAAGGGGTTAAGCCCTGCCCCCTACTTGTAATTAAACCCCGCCTGCTTTTAACCCAGATTGCCCCATTTGTCTCTCCACATCAGCACCACAGAAGTCAGCTCCAGGGACTCCACAAGTCAAAGTTCCCAGGTATGAAAACACTTCCCACTATTATTTAACTCCGACATGCCTCTCTATACCTTAACCCTTTGAGTGCTAGAGGGGTGCACAACTCATGCGCGCATGTATTTCTGCGCATATATGTCACGTGTGTGTGTACTGTTACAAAGTCCAGGACCATGTATACATCAGCCATAGGCTACAACAAACAGTTTATCCCAGTGATTAAAGGGTTAAGTTTTGTCTTTTGCTTCTGCTAGCACACCTGCTCCTGGTTAATTAGCTCAGACCTATATAGTAGGTCTGAAAGAGCAGGGTGTGGTCAGACTGAACTGGGAGAGTGTCTTGGAGACCTGCAAGGTGTCTGTCTGCCTCTGAAATAAAGGAATGGTGAGCAAGCTTCTGATCTGTAAAGACTACATGTCTACTTATTTTACTTTTTTGCACTGGAACCCAGAGTAGCTGGGTCAGTAACTGGTAGTGAGGGAACTACTGTGAGTTAGCCTCCTGAAAGGAGTAGGCCTGTTTATTTCTGTACTTTTTATTTGGGGTCAAAAACCTGTTTAATTTAAAGGGGAAGTATACCCTAAAATTGGAAAGAGACTTTTCTTTTGTTGTTGCTGTCTACAATAAACTGCATTGAAGTTACACCCTCCTGGCTGTCCTGACCGTGTTTGAAGGGACCTTACCACAAGTGGTGTCAGAAGTGGGATGCTTGTTGTACCGGCTCCGCTGTCACAAAAGCCTTAAAGGTACAGAACTCACAGCAAATGGAGGATGTTGTAAAGGCCCTACTGCACGCTACTGCTGTGCAACAAGAGAGCTACAAGCATGTTGCAGCCTCAACAGCAACCCAACAAGAGACCAACAGGCTCCTGGCCTTGCAAATTCGAGCTATGACTGAGGCACAGAAAGCAGATCATGCACTGCTTAAAGATATCCTGGAATGCTTTTCTATGCAGGGAGTGCCTGCACAAACAGGAGGTGACTGCAAGATATGGGCAAGCAGTTGCCTGCAGAAAATGACTCCAGACGATTATGTGGAGACCTAGCTGCTGGCGTTTGAACGAACAGCCAGACGTGAAGCCTGGCCTCCACAACAGTGGGCAGGAATTATTGCTCCTTTTCTCCTAGGAGAAGCACAAAAAGCGTATTATGACCTAGAAGAGGAAGCCGCTGTAGGACTACCCACAACTAAAAGCTGAAATTTTGGACCGGATGGGCGTGACTGTGAGAGCCCAGCGCTTCTGTAAATGGCGGTTTAAAGAGGGACAGGCTACCAGATCCCAGATGTTTGACCTAATTCACCTGGCCCGGAAATGGCTCAGACCAGAGACACAAAGTCCTGCCCAGATGGTAGAAACCCTGGTGCTTGACAGATATTTGATAGAGCTTCCCAGTGGCCCTCGGGAATGGGTCAGTTAAGGTAACCCCATGACTTATGATAGCATGGTGGCTCAGGTGGAAAGGTACTTGTCTGCAAAGGACTTGGAAAAATCTTCAACTAAGTCGCTTGGGATGAACCAGAGACCAAAGATCTGAAGGAGCGATCCTGAAGCTGAGTTCAGATCCGGAGAACATCTGCACAAAATAGACTCCAAGAACCACACTCCTATGAGAGATGACCGCTTGGTTGGAAACCCCATAACCTGCTTTGAGAGTCGTAGAAAAAGACATGTCAGGGCCAGGTGCCCTAACCTTCCAGAGCCGATGCAGTGTGGGTTAGAGGAAACTCCCATTGAGTTCTGTGGACTATCTTTGGCAGGCATAATTGAAAGTTCACATACCTTCACAGTATCAGTCCAGATGAACAACCAGGATGTACAGGCACTAGTTGACTCTGGTAGTGTCTTAACTCTGGTAGCAGGGGGCTTAGTCAAGCCTACTCACATACAAAAGCATAAATCAATGGGGGTACTTTGTATTCACGAGAGCACTGTACGTTATCCTACTGCCAACATACAGTTGTTTTTGCAGGGTAGACTGGTTAAAATCTCAGCAGTAGTTGTACCGCAGTTACCCTATTCCCTAGTCATAGGAATGAACTTTCCTGGCTTCCACACCCTTTTACAGGCCCAAATGGTGTTAAAACAGGGTGAACCTGAGGGCAAACAAGAAGGTAGTGGTATCCACGAAATTTTTCCCTTTATCCACCCCAACTTGTATGTTGCTAACCCAAAAAGAGGTAAAACAAGACTGGAGCATAGGGGGAACAAGTAAAGGTTTAATAATGCCATAAATGAAGTGTTGTTGAATGAGCGTGGGAAACGTACTAGTAAAGGTGTGGCCACACAATATGATGCAGACGATATAGTGGGTGAACAAAGGGAATCTGACACAGAACAAGACAGAGTGGATAAGTTGGTAGAGAGATTAGCAAATGCCAGGTTTCTCTCTGTATTGGATCTGACAAAAGGTTATTGGCAGATACCGTTATGTGAGCGGGCCAGAGAGAAAACAGCATTTGCTACACCTGACGGTCTATTCCAGTATAGAATAATGCCTTTTGGTCTCCATGGAGCCCCAGCGACATTTCAGAGGTTAATGGATAAATTGCTCAGACCTCATGCCCAGTATACAGCTGAATATCTGGATGACGTTATAATTCATAGCACAGATTCGGACTCACATCTGAGAAAAGCAGAAGCAGTGTTAGACACCTTCAGAAACGGCCAAAATATCTAAATGTCGTATTGGGCTGGCAGAGACCAAGTACCTGGGTTACATGGTTGGTAAAACCCCAGTTTCACAAAGTGGGGGCCATCAAGAACTGGCCTCTGCCCCTTAGGAAAAAGCAGATTAGGGCCTTTCTGGGACTGGTTGGTTATTACCGCCGGTTTATACCGCATTTTACTACCAGAGCTTGTCCCCTCACTGACCTCATTAAAGCAAAATGTCTGGACATGGTGAGGTGGGACAGCAAAGCAGAGGACTCCTTTTTGGCTCTTCGCTCTGCACTGTGTCAACAACCTATCCTGGTGGCACCTTTCACACTACACACTTTCACAGTACATAGATGGAGAAGAGCATCCAGTCTTGTACTTGAGCCGGAAACTGTTGCCCAGAGAGCAGCGCTACGCGGTGGTCGAAAAGGAGTGTTTGGCTATTAAGTGGGCTGTGGACACTCTTAAGTATTATTTGCTTGGTATACGCTTTACACTGATCACTGACCATGCTCCTTTACGGTGGATGCACACCAACAGGGACAGAAACTCCAGGGTCCTGAGATGGTTTCCGTCCTTACAACCGTTTAAGTTCATTGTGCAGCATAAAGCAGGTTTGCTTCATGGTAATGCTGATGCTCTATCTAGGGCGCATGGCCTTGCAGCGGTGGCCACATCCCATGCCTGTGTTAAGCTGGGGGGGGGGGATATGTGACAGAGTCCAGGACCATGGATACATCAGCCATAGGCTACAACAAGCAGTTTATCCCAGCGATTAAAGGGTTAAGTTTTGTCTTTTGCCTCTGCTAGCACACCTGCTCTTGGTTAATTAGCTCAGACCTATATAGTAGGTCTGAAAGAGCAGGGTATGGTCAGACTGCACTGGGATAGAGTGTTTGGAGACCTGCAAGCTGTCTGTCTGCCTCTGAAACCAAGGAATGGTGAGCAAGCTTCTGAACTGAAAAGATTGCATGTCTACTATTTTTTTTTTTTTTTATTGTACTGGAACCCAGAGTAGCTGGGTCAGTAACTGGTAGTGAGGGAACTACTTTGAGTTAGCCTCCTGAAAGGAGTAGGCCTGTTTATCTCTGTACTTTTTATTTGGGGTCAAAAACCTGTTTAATTTAAAGGGGAAGTATACCCTAAAATTGGAAAGAGACTTTTCTTTTGTTGTTGCTGTCTACAATAAACTGCATTGAAGTTAAAACCTCCTGGCTGTCCTGACCATGTTTGAAGGGACCTTACCACAGTACATCTCTGTCACATATGTGTGTCCATGTGTGCATCTCCGGTGTGTCTGTGTGTGTGCACATGTTTCTGCCGCTCACTGTGTGTGTGTGTGTCTGCCTGTGTGTTACATATATCTGTGTTTATCAGTGTGTCTACATGTCACACACACGTGCGCCCAACGGTCATAACATTATGGGCAACGCCATCCTCATTGCTAGTCTAATATAAAAATCGTTGTTCGTATTAGACAAGATAATAAGTCTGTACTTGGAAATTGTTAGTGTACCATAATACAGTAGTTAATACACCCAAATAAGAATTATGGGTGGAAGGAAGTATGAACATAGTGTTACAGAGATTGCACCCTTAAGTATCAAACCAAGCTAGAGCAATTCTGGGGATAACCATAAGCTTGTTTTAATTAATAGCTTTTAACCTCTCGAACACTAGAGAGGTTTGCAGTCAAGGGTTTTAAAAACAGTGAGAATTCTGGGAATGGATGTCTGTTCCTCTACTGTGCAGATGGTTTGTTACAGAATTGCTCCAATTTGTCTTGATACATAAAACCCTTTAGATTTAAAGGGATAGTAATACTTCTTTTAACTTTATTTTATTTTGTAGGCATTAAAAAAACATGAAGAATGATATAAGTCTTATCTCTCAAACCTTTATGGTTTAAGAGATATTCACAAGCAAAGTGTCCCCCTCCCGCCCCTTTTACTGATGTAACACTTTTCAGCCAGGGCAGAAGGGAGCTGCCCAGGTAGACTGCAGAGAGGGACAATCTTCAATTAAGATAATGGAAAACCTGAAAAACTTGTCAAGGGGGGCAGGGATTTCATTGTTTTCATAGGAATAAGAGTGTCCCCTGCTGTTATCTGTCCAGTCTATGGACTGCATTCCACATCTGAGAAGAGATTGTTTACAGTAGGTAAAAGGGGCGGGAGGGGGAAACTTTGCTTGTGAATATCTCATAAACCATAAAGGTTTGAGAGATAAGACTTATATCATTCTTCATGTTTTTTTAATGCCTACAAAATAAAAAAAAGTTAAAACGAAGTATTACTATCCCTTTAACACCTCCAGTACACAGCTCGGTTGGGTTCAATGCCTCCGTCTCACCTCCCTCCTTGTCTGCTTGCCGCTCTCCTTCCCCTCTGTCTTCTCTAAGGTCTCTCAGTTACGCTGCTCCTTAGCAGGGTCATGTGACAGCGTGTACCCTGCATTCCTACTCATCAGTGCGGACAATAAAAAATCTGGGAGCAGGCCTGTGGCTGTCGTGTTGGTCAAGTGTTTGGACTGGCAGAATAGAGTTGAGCGGCAGACTGCCTGTGCTGTCGGGGTAGCTTTGCTTTATTACGGGACTTTCTATTGTCCCGGTGGGGGGTGAGGCAGGATGCAGGACTCAGACTCCAATTAGGGGACTGTCCCGGGCATTCCGGGACACATGGTCACCCTAGACCCAAACCCTCTGTCCCTCTTTCCCACCCTGGTGTCTCTGCTTAGGAAATCAGACTGCGTGGTGTATATATAAAAGTACCACAACAATAAAACTTGGTTTAAACATCGGTATATGTGTTTATAAATTAGTCTGTGTAAATAAAATACTTAGGTCTTACTGTGAATCATTTATTCAGTTACACAAAGAGGCATCAATAGTTCATGAAATAACCTAGAAATTCTCTGTAATGCCTCACCCCCAGCAATGTCACCTAAAACAAGCAATTTCAAATGCTGTGGGGTATACCTGGTCCCTATCATGTACATTATTATAGCTGTGTGGTTGTGAGCTGTAGTTAAAGTTTACATGACTGTTCCATGTTACTGGGTGATTTTGAATCTCTTTTAAACAGACAAAGCTGAAATCTGGAATTTAAGGAGTGCCAGTTCCCTTCATAGGGATTGCTTCAATGTGATACAGCTTACGTGACACATTACTTGTTCCAGTAGTTTATGGAGATTCCTTGCTGTAAGTCATACTTGTGTGATTATGTCACTATTTTGCCCATATAAATTTTTGTGTCTTCACACTGCATTTCCTTTCTCTAGTGTACATATTGCAAACCATTGCCATAAAACCAAAAGGCAGTAGATGAAGTGTGAAAGATCAAGTAAGAGTGCACTAAACACATTAATTATGGTCTAGCAACTCACATATCAGGGTCCTGACAGCTTTACCACCAAGGAGGCCTGAAACAAGAGCTTTACAATAAAACAGTGATTCCCAAAATGGGAGAGGAGGGCTTGCATGAGGAACCACAATTTCACATTACTAAGCAGCATAGCAAGATCTGTATTGAACAGTTGCGATGAGCACAGTGCCCCCACGTTTCAACTTATGGCACTACAATATAAGAAGAAAATATGGCTGCTTAGTGGTCAGGGGGCCCTACAGCACTTATACAGTATTGACACCGCACGCAATAAAATCAGATGGCAATGTCTTATTATAAATACCAGCACGGAGGTAAAGGGGTGCCCCATGTGAATTATTTGCTTAGGACCCCTAAAACCTACAGCCACCCCTGCTCATGATTAGAAGTAGAAACTTTTCTGGCAGCAGCCCACGGAGAGATAAGTACAGGTGGAAGTAGATGTGTTCAGGTTACATTTTTGCATCACAATATTGGTATGGCTTGGGACTGGGACGAGGGAAAGTGGAGGTCTGTCCCAAAAACGGGTGGTGGAACAGGTGTGAAAGTGGGAGGACTTAACACAGATCTTGCTTACTCAGTGAATCACCCTCTGTCCCTGGAGACCTGGTAATTAGGTCAGGAAAACTGAATCTTTGGGGTGGGGAGCCAGAATGAACTGGTCTTCTTTGTAGAAATAATGTATAATAAACTGGTTTATTGAAAATATTTTATGAAATATATAATGCAAATTAATAACATGCAAACTGGTACAAAGGGTTATGTATGTTTTATTAAAAATGGAGGGACATGAAAGTTTGTTGGAAAAGAAAAAAAAAAAAGTTTGGAAGCTACTGCAATAAAAATGGTACAGCCCATTAAGACTGGAGTTTGAATGCTGGAGATTTCGCCCACACATAACAAAACAATGCACTGGGCATATTATCATTCAAGGGGTTATGTCACAAGCAAGGGCTATAGGCCCTGCTGAAACAGTGGGGAGAGTGTGGGAGTGAAAGGGTTAACAATACCAGACCCCTGGTTACCTGTTACTATTCCTAGCAACCAACAAATTAACCCCTGGAATCCCTCCTGCACTATCACCCCACTACAATTTGCTGCCACCTCCAAGACTTTATATCTGGGCGTCTTAGGTTACCCCAAACACAACAGAATACAGTATACAATCACCTTAATAATCATATATATATAATTAACCCTTTAGTAACGTGTGCTACCTGAGCTTCCTTCAGAGTAGTGAGATCATATTAGAGAACAGAGACAAGAGCTGATTAATTGAACATTTAATCTGAAAAAAGGCTTCACAGTGATTTTCACAGGGAAAAGCACAAGAAATACAATTACCAATATTTTAAGAGTCCTTGCAGGAACTTAAGATGGTATTTCCCCCTTCAGTTGTTACAAAGAAATTCCCAGTTTTTTTATCCAAGACCCATATTAAATAGGAGTCCACAGTTGCTTCTAAGAAGCCAAACCTCCTCGTTGTTACCTGGGGGGAGGTTTGGCCTGACAATTTACAATATACACATGTTCTCCCTAGTTCACATTATTTGTCTGACCCCTGGACAACCCCCATCAACGCAGAGGGCCCAATACCTTTTATGACCCCTATATCCTGCTCTGGCGATGTTATCTGCTCATCTCATTTAGCTAACACTTTAGAAGGTACAATAAAATACACACCTTCTTATCCCAAGCCTCCTGATATCTGCCAAGGTCTGCAGGTGGGAGTGTCCAAATGAGGAGCTTTATGTCATGAAGAGGGTGGGACTTGAGTAGTTCAAGAGTAATTGAATGATGAAGTATCCCCGTCCCGCCCCTTTTACCTAGTGTAAGCCACCTCCCCTCAGATGTGTAATCTGGTTCTGGGACCAGACTGCTCACAGCAAGGGACAATCTTCTTACTGTGAGCATAAGGAAAACCATGTCACCCTTGACAAGTTTTTCCTTATGCTCACTGATGATTGTCTGGATGGATCACAGAGAGAGACAGTCTTGCTGCTCTGAGGTGAGCAGTGTTACATAGGGGGATACTTTATCATTCTGAAAGTATTGAAATAACACTCTCCGTGGCCCAAATACTATGAAGATTAATCTGAGCTGCTTTTATTGTGAAACATTCCTATCCCTTTAAGCATATAAACTGGAGGGTCCTGGCCAGATCTAGAATGTTCCCGGGTGTGTACATTTAACTAAACTGATAAGTTTCTGTTTGAATAGAAAGTAAATGAGAGTAGTAGCTTTTATTTCATAAACAAGCAGAAACCCATTAATTACACATCTGAGGGGAGGTGGCTTACACTAGGTAAAAGGGGCTGGATGGGGGCCAGAAACCGCTGCAGACCCCTCTACCACTCAAGGGTTAAAATCCTAATTTAAACTCAATGGGAAACATCTGTCCTCTAAGGTACACTTGATTTGCCCCAGAATTACACCACTTTGCTTTTAACCCTTTGAGTGCCAGAGGGGTACACAATGCTCTGGCACTCAAAGGGTTAAACAAAGTGTTATTGGTTAGAAAATATAAAAGCAAAGTGCACCGATTATGGACTAAACCAACTTCACAAAACTGAATAACAGTTCCCATTGAAGTCAATGACATTTTTAACCCCTTGAATGCTACAACGCATTGCTTTGCAATGCGTTGGAGACCTCTGTAGCATATTTGGGGTTAAAAAGCTGCATTTACTGCCTGATTTTCAGAATTTGCAAAAGGTCAGTGACAGATAAGATTATCCAAAATAAAATGTCTTATTAGATTTTCACAATGACTTAAAGCTTGTAACACTAATCCTATTATTATAATTCGCTAAGTATGTTTGTCAGAAGCAGTCATGCCTAGTCGAGAGGGCTGAGCGCACTGAAGTCATGCGCAGTACAGACTGCCCACGGCGTGTCTGATACGGAGCGGGGCGCAGAGAGGACTACGGTCTGAATTCGGAGTGCCCGCTACCTATCAGCCGCAACACGTTTGGGCAGTCAGTACTGCACTTGACTGCGGCGCCACCAGTGTTGACCCGTGTATATGGGCTTTAAAACTAGTTATATATAATACAACAAAATTACAATGATAATAGATTA
This sequence comes from Rhinophrynus dorsalis, assembly GCA_037306005.1. NCBI lineage: Eukaryota > Metazoa > Chordata > Amphibia > Anura > Rhinophrynidae > Rhinophrynus > Rhinophrynus dorsalis. The sequence continues at coordinate 608,712,368 of CM074718.1, forward strand.
TCTTTAGGAGATGATCGTGTTTCTTTAATAAAGTAAATATTTTGCAGACTGTGAACATTGTGCTGAGTTTTGCAGGTTCTTATCGGAAAAAAAAGGCTTCATTGTTCTGCCTGGGAAACCCAAGGATGTGCGCTTTGAGTCAGGAGGAAGATAAGACCTTGTACTTGCAGCTGTGCACTAGCTAAATAATGAAGTCTTCATGCAGCAGTTTGGTTACTAGGCAGAAGTGTTGGATCTCTTTCTATGGCCTCAGGTTGTGACTCATTGGTCAAAATATTTGCCAGAAGGGTGGGAATTGTTCCTGTGCATGCAAGATGTGTAAATGGAAAATACTAAACTGTGGTTTGGGAGTAAAGAGATAGTAACCTTACATTCTGATGTTATTTATTATACGCTTGCAAAATCTTAACCCTCTGAGTGCCAGAAAGGCATCAAACACTGAGTTGCAATGTATTGGGTACATCTCTAGCACTCAGCGGGTTAAGTCAAATCCCCTATACTTTTTATTTAATTTTCAACTTCACTATTTTTGAACACTTTTAGGTTTCGGAGATTGAGTTCCCAGGATATCAGAGAGCTTTCTGCCAGGGACAAGTGAAAGCAGGTACAGTTGTACAATGTAAATAATGATGGCATACAGACAGAGCAGGATTTCACAATAGGCAGAGTAGGCAATTGCCTAGAGCTCCACATTTTGAAAGGTGCCTCAGCTATGCAGGCCACACCCACATTCAGATTCGTGGGTGTTGCCAGAGCAATCTCAATGCCCCTTCTCCAGACAAATACCCCTTTACAAGCTGTTATTTAACCACTGGCATGCAAGATACATTTCCAACACACTGCTTAGGAATGCTTTGGTGATCTATCTAGAAACCAAGTGTTGAACCTTTTTGCTTGTTTTAGGTCAAGGGTAATTTCTGTGCCAGGAAATAGAAGATGGGTTTAGGGGTGAGTGAGGTCATGTGAGAAATGGGGGTGTATGGGTGGAACTAAGGGGGCCTAAAGTGCCTTGCCTAGGAGCGACTGGGATGCAAATCCAGCACTGTTTACAGAAAACTCTGTAAATTCTCTCTCACTAGTCTAGACCTCTTCTCTCCCCACAAATATACAAACACCACTTCTGGTTGTGAAATTTGGTTCAAGACAAGGCAGAGGTTGCAATGTGTAAGAAAGCTGTGTGCAGCAGAGGAAAAGAGAAACACTGATATCGTTATCACTTGTTTTATCTCAACATACACCCAACAGACTGAAAACTGGCCCACATCCAAAGGGGGATGGAGGACACGGACACAAACACATTTACTTTTATTCAGTAGGTCTCTAGCACATTGAGTCGTATGCACAAAGTAAAAAAAGGAGCAATTCTAGAGCAAGCCACGTGCGCATTCTAGTGGGTATAAATACTATTAAAAGGAACACTACCATGCCCTAATAATAACCTCCCCATTACACACGCACACACACACACTTACCTTACAAAATAAAAATCCTGATGGACCCTAATATGATGCCCTTGCACCATGGTTCTAGAGATAACATCAGAGATCAGTCCTGGATGTCATGTTCATGCAGGCGGACAGGACTATTTCTAGCGGAACTACTGGACCTCCCACCCCGACACTGGAACTTCATCCCCCCCACCAACTGAAGCACACAGTGTGCATGAGCCAAAGAAGATTACCATGTGCAGTCAGCAGAGTCTGAGGTCCTATGGTCCTGTCAGCACAGTCATGTAAATCACATTCAGGTCTGAAGATGTTCTCTCCTGAACCAAGGAGCAAGGGCAAAATTTAGAGAAACCAATAGAATTTTTTATGAAAGTATTTTACCAGGAAGGATACATGAGCCGTGAGACACCTCAGTTGGTAAATGCACCAGCTGTAGAATCTGTTCAAGCCACAAGGTTGCAGGGTCTAGTCCCGGCAAGGTCAGCTCAGCCTTTCACATTTCTGAGGTAGATAAAATGAGTCCAGGACATACTTGAAAATGAGAGACAATCTCAATGTATTCTTCCTGGTAAAATACTTTCACACAAAAAAAAACAAAACAAAAAAAAACCTACAGATTGTCTCTCGTTTCAAACTATGTCCTGGATACTCATTTTATCTACCTCAGAAGGGTGAAAGGCTGGGTTGACCATGTCAGGACTAGAACTTTCACCCTGAGGTTGGAACAGATTCTAATATAGTAAGGAAAATGGAGGGTCATTACTGGGAGGTGTTCAAGTTCCTGTGAATAAATGGTAATATTTTTATTTGTCCCATATAGCTAATTTGTTCCAGAATTGCTCTATTTCTTTGTACATATGGTCCACTGAATGCAAGGTGTTCAAAAATGAGAGAACATGACAACTCCATGTCTTCTTTCCACTTCAGATGCAATTTTATTGACCATCAAATAATGCCCTTAACTCTGAGATCCCTTCTTGTACCACTTTAACTATTTAAGGACCAGACTGCTGCACAACACATCAGTGCCCGAGTGGCTGATAAATCCTGGGCTCCTGACAAAGGAATCTTGTCAGACTTCATAACCACTAGGTTCAGTCAAAAAAAAACAAAAAACAGTCAGTCCTCACTGTCCAACAGCATGCTGGGAGAAGAATGATGGCCCTTGTTGTCACAATAGGTCAATTCATCGGTCCTTCATACCTGTAACACCAAGCAACTCCTAGGACCTCCCTCTATAAACCCCACAAAGGGCAATGATTCCACAGTGAGTCAGCCAGAAGGGATTTGTATCACAGCAACAGAAGAGACCAGCCAGAAGAGAAAGTCACCCTAAGGATGTAGTGGTGAACCTGTGGTATTTAAGTGTGTACATGCCTGGATCAATTGAAGATGTTAGTGTTCATTTAATTAACACTATCAATACTCCAGCTTAATATTTTAAATAATGGCCTGAACAGGGATAGGGAATTTCTGTCACATTATCACAGTGTGGATTAGCCTTTACAACAGAAATACCTTTGACACTTCTAGAGGATGACTGCAATTTACATCACACTCCATTTGACTGTTCAAAGAATCTGGGTCTGGACTCAGTGTCACGGTTCGGTAAGAAAACTCAGGACAAGTACTACTAGGAAACACCAACTTTATTAGGCAGCAAAAATGAAACAGAAATATCACAACAATTGGTACAGAAGAGAAGCGCACAACAGAGCAAGCGACAACTACCAGAAATAGAAGACTTCTTCCATGTGATTCTCTTGAGATCGGTCCCAGTGATGGGACAAGGAGTGGTCTGCAATGCCACTGGCCCGCACCAGGGAGAAGCCAGACAAGAGGAAGGCAACCAGAAGCAAGACTGCCAGAGCCACTGGCCGCACCAGAAAGGATATCTAACTTCACGGAAGGCCTCACAAGAGGACAATCAGATAGAGCCACAGGTCAGCGCCAGAATGAGTGGTTAGACAAGCCAGTGGTCATGCATGGAGTGGGTAGTTAGCCAGAGCCACAGGTTCACACAAGATAAGATATCCACTGAACCGTTGGTATGCTGGATACACAGTGAACAGAGCCCCAGGTCAACAGCAGAACGGGTAGTCAAACAAGCCAGGAGTCAAACATGGAACGGGTAGTCAGCCAGAGCTGCAGGTCTGCACCAGAATGGTTGTCAAACTAAGCCAAGGGTCATACATGGAGCAGATAGTTGGACAGAGCCAAAGGTCAGCACCAGGTCGGGTAGTCAGACAAGCCAGATAATGCATGGAACACCAAAATCTAGAACTACACTGAACACCAACGAAAGGGCAACTGAGCCATGTGTCCAGGCAGTTTAAGTAGTTAAGTCACAGGAAGAGGAGGAGTAGCATTCAGGTAGCTGTCCCTTTAAATGGAGCGCACGTCCATGCCTTTGGACGTGTGCCCATAGATGATGTCACCGGCCATGCCGGACTGCTGACAGCAGAAGCGGCACGAGCCGCGCATGGGACCAGGAGATGGCTGAGACGACAGGGCACTAGATGCGACCAAGCCTCGACTCAGAGCATGAGGCAGACTGCCAAGGAAGGATGCGGCTGGAGACTCTGGATGAGCAATGATGTCGGTTCGGCCAGCCACTGCAAGGTACTATGACACTGAGCTGATCAGAGGCGTAACTATACCCCTCCGGGCCCTGGTGGAAGAAGTGCCATGGGCCCCCCCCAACCACATTGGCCCCCAGGCCCTCCACAATGCCCCCATCTCCTATCTCCCAATCCCTGGTGGTCCAGTGGAGTGACAGGAGAGATGGGTTGGCGCGATGAGCTCCCGCGCGGTCCTCTTCTGTAATGCAGAGCACTGGGAGATGATGGAGGGAGATTGCGGGCGCCAGGAGGAGGGGTCGCAGGGGGCGGCCGGGCCCCTGGAGTGACGGGCCCGATTGCAGGTGCGACCTGCTTGCATCCTAAATCTGTATAGTTAGCCATTAAATGTATCAACTTGACCACATTTGCCTCCATTGTTAATTTAAAACATTGCTTGTTTCAGCTAATTGTATATTAATCATTTAAAGGGATAGTAATACTTGATTTTAACAATGTTTAATATTGTATGTATCAAAAAAAATAAATTAAATGATTTAAGTCCCATTGCTCAAACTTTGATAGTTTTAGAGGAATATGCTTCTGAAGTTCCCACCTCCAGCTCTTTTTACCTATGTCAGCGCTCTAGCTGACAGACTTAGATCCGGGTCCCGGGACCAGATGGCTCATCTGCAGAGCCGAAATAACATTGTATACAAAGAAATTCTTCATGAGAACGGTCTACAAAGTGTGCCTGGTTTGATAAGTGTGCAAAGCATTGCTACACCATCAAGGTGCTAGAGACCTCTAGAATTCAAGAGGTTAAATGCTCAATTTCATCCAATGCAAATTGTGGGAATTTTTACTTGTTCCCTATTGTGCAGTTGATTTCCCCCATTTTAGCTTAAACTGGAACTTTCACCCCTAAACAAGTTAGCCTTAATATGTAGTCTACATAGTGAACGTGTGAAATAGGGTCGTCATTTTATTTTTTACATTGTTATTTGGCCGAAATCTACAGCTACTTCTGGACAGACTGAGGTTACCAGCTCTGTACCGCAGTCCGTCACTCTGCCTCTGCTACCCTCCCTCTATCCAGCCTCCTCCAATGATGACTGAGGCTTTCTGTCTGTAGGCTGGAACGATCTAATTGGCTAGAGATCACTCCAGCTTACAGGGAGAAAGCCTCCGTCATCAGAGGAGGAGGCTGGATAGAGGGAGGAGAGCAGAGGCAGAGTGACAGACTGCTGTCAGAGCTGGTAACCTCAGTCTGTCCAGAAGTAGCTGCAGGGCAGTATTTACTCTTTAGATTTCGGCCAAATAACAATGTAAAAAATAAAATTAAGACACTATAACACATATTCGCTATATAACCTACATATTATGGCTAACTTGTTTAGGGGGTGAAAGTTCTGCTTTAATATGGCCATTATTCTTTTCTGCAGGTTGTATACCAAATGCAGCTGTGCGTATGGATGTGATGATGGCTGTACACTAACGTGAGATCAGCTCTCCAGTTCTTGTCATTATATGGAGCCTATGCACCAAGATCTCTGAAGTAGGAGAGAGTCCATAGTTGTATAGAATAGCATAGAAATTGTAGAGCTTATCACATTTCGGTGTTTTGGAGAATGCTCCAAAATCCAAAATGTTGCTGAAGCCTCAACACAGTTTGTACTTTCCTGTTATCCGTAACCATTTTCAAAACATTTTCAAACATTTTTAAACAAAATCTTTATTCTAATATTTTACCCCAAGGTTCCACTGTGTTACATGGACTTTATTCTGACAGGAAATAATAACAGATTCTGATGGGAATTAGTTGGTTCCGGATAACAGGAAAGTACCCATTTTTTTTTTACCTACAGATGAAGCTTTACCAATGATAACTTCATAACAACTTTTGACTGGTGTCTTTGTTATTGAAATTGCTCTCCCTTGTATGCACATGCTCTCCCACCCCCCATGAAAGAAGAGCTATCAGTGATAGACTGACTGGCTTTTCCTTCAGACTCCCTGCAGCAAAAAGTGTCCTTAGGTTAACCCAGTGAAACGTTCAGTAGGTTCACCATTTAAAGGCATGAGGCACAGGCTGTTGTTGATGGCCTGTATCTCTCAGAGAGTAAAAAAGAACAAATAAATATAAAATAATAAAGAACTGTTATATTTAGAAAATGTGGGTGTTTTTGTAAAAAAGGAGACTAGTTGAGATTACTTTACAGCAACTGCACTAATCGTGTGCAAACAAACAATAATAATAAAAACAGTGTATGTGTGTGTGTGTGTGTATATATATATATATATATATATATATATATATATATATATATATATATGAATGAGAGAGAGAGAGAATAAATGTTTACATATGCCATTAACCCTTTGAGAGCCAGATGTTTACACGTGTCGAGTATCTCTCTGGCAATAAGCGGGTTAAAGAAAGGTTATCCATATAAATATAAATACATTTTATATGGGTACAATAAACTGGTGAAAACTCATTTAATGCATGCAAAGACACAATCCTCAAGAGGTAAAATAGTCCCAGTCCTCAAAGGGTTAATAATCAGCTTTAAGCCTGAGCGGGATATGAAACACATTACAGAGTGAAGCACTGCACACGTCTCCAGCACTCAAGGGATTAAACTGGCATACAATCTATGATGATTTTTATGGAACCCTTTAATACAATCAAATTAAAAAGAGCATTATACAATATCCAAATGACCAAAGTGTAGTACACACTTATGTACTTAAATGGTTAACAATGGGATTAAAAACACTGAGCCAACACCCACATGTTGTATGGAAGCATTTCCGCTGAACAGTTTGATCTCAGTAGGAAGGAGGAGGCCCAGAATACAAGTATGCACTTTCCCATGTAAATGAATGAAGCACAAAATAAAAGGACCCTCTCCCAAGCACATGTATACTGGGACAGATGCAAAATACACTTGGAGCAATCCCTATTTGTTTAAAGCTAACTTTAACCCATTGAATGCCAGAAGGGTATGTGATGCAATGGATTGCGTACCCCTCTGGCACTCAAAGGTTTAACTCCTTGAATGCTAGAAAGTTCTAGAGTGAGCTGCTTTGGGGTACAATGATGATTACACTAGCATTCAGGGGATAAATACCCCATTTAAGCAAATTATATATTTTTTAAACCCTTTGAGAAATGCGTTGCATACCCATCTGGTTAATTTGTTAATGCTGCGGTTAGTGCCTATTCTTTACCAAGGGTTGAACACCCTGTGGCTCTCCAGCCATTAATGGACAGGAAAGCTGAGGATAGCTGGAGCTGTGCTCAGATATGGGAGCCTGACTGCTGTAAGGCTTCGTTTGGCTCCAACATTGTGTTGGTATATTCCATGCATTTATGCACATATTCTCTGCGCTGCCTCCTAAAAATTCTATCTGGCTCTAAAAAAATATTTTTTGTTCACCCCTAAAAAACCAATGGCAAAATCCAGTCTTGCATAAATAAACTGTTATTTATTTAGGTCAATGTTTCAGCGTAACCAAGCATAGCTCCATCAGGACAATGAGCCTAGAGCTGCCCACCCCCATCTGTCAATGATGGCCGCATTCTCTCAAGATTGGCCACACGGCTTTCATAGGCTGTTGAAAGCAGGAGCACTGATGCACACCCTAAAGTGAAGAGCAGTTCAGAAATTCATGTGAAAAGCTGAATGTGCAAACTCGACCTACCATTCAGCCAAACCCATAGGTACAAAAAAGTGGAGCATTTCTGTGGTAAATAAACTGTTCCATATGGGGCAAATTAACATCCCCATTAATTTAAATGAGAATTTAAACCCCCTTGAATACTAGAAAGAGGTCTCTCGGGAATTGTTTCGCAATGCCTTGGAGAAAACTCTAGCATTCAAGTGGTAGAAATCCCCATTTAAAATCAGTCGGAATGTTCATTTGGCACCGCCTCCCCTTAGAGGTGCAATCTACTCGTGGGATCAGACGGATGCAGCAAGGGACAGCCTTAAAGGGATAGTAATACTTCGTTTTAACTTTATTTTATTTTGTAGGCATTAAAAAAACATGAAGAATGATATAAGTCTTATCTCTCAAAGCTTTATGGTTTACGAGATAGTCACAAGCAAAGTTTCCCCTCCTGCCCCTTTTACCTAGTGTAAGCCATCTCTTCTCAGATGTGAATCTGGTTGTAAGACCAGACAGATAACAGCAGGGGACAATCTTATTCCTATGAGAACAATGAAATCCCTGCCCCCCTTGACAAGCTTTTCAGGTTTTTCCCTTATCTTAATTGAAGATTGTCCCTCTCTGCAGTCTACCTGGGCACCTCCCTTCTGCTCTAGCTGAACAGTGTGACATCAGTAAAAGGGGCGGGAGGGGGGATACTTTGTCATTGAATTACTCCTGAACTACAACTCTGACAGAATTGAAATAACACTCTCCATGGTCCAATTACTATGATGATTAATTAGAGCTGCTTTTATTATGAAACATTACTATCCCTTTAAGCCAATAAGTATAAGGAAACCACTACCCCCCCCCCCCCACCCCCCTCGCTGCTCTCCATCCAGACCACACAGAGAGGCAGAGTGACATGGCCAAAATGGCCAGGAGGGGGATACTTTTACATTGAATATCTTTAAAATGTCAGAAAAGTAAGTTATTAAACATAGTGCATAGTGTTCTGTTTAAATAAAGAAGACTCAGAGATCTACTTTATTTTAGACATTACTATCCCTTCACACACAACCTTCCATAACAACCTGGTTATGTACTAGAAAACCTCAATCAGTAGGTTTCTATCATACCTGGGGACCATCTTGTCCCAGCCTCTGAAAGTCCACTAAGGTCTGGAGCTGGTAGTGTCCAAATATTGTGATTTGTGTCAAATAGGCTGGGCTTTATTGGGGTGGGGGATGGGGTTTGTCCTCAAAATGGGCAGGGGGTGGTAAGAACCGCAAGGAAAGTGACCAGAACTGGTACTGAAGTGGGCAGACTTACAATTTACTGTTACCTGAGAATCAACCCCTGTCCATGCAGAATGCTGGAATACCTATGGAATGCTTAACCCTTGGTGTGCCATGCACTGGATACCTCTGTGTCATGCAAAGGGTTAATGAAATGGTAAGAAAAACACTTTGTGGGTTTTCTTCTCTTAAATGAACAATAACTCTCCTAATAATAAATCCCCTTACCTTTACTCTGGGCAGAAAATCCTATTGCTCAGTATGAAACAATGCTGCATGGATATATTCCGCCCCCCAAAAAATCTAACCCTTTGAGTGCCAGAGAGGTATTAAACGCATTGTGTTGCAATGCGTTGGATACCTCTGTGGCACTCGAAGGGTTCATTAGCATTGGATATTACATCCACAGAAGCAGACATGAGGGACTTCAGGACCCCACACTGCTTCCAATAAAGACTTCGTAGGAAAGAAGGAATACTTCAGTGTGTTAGGCACCCCTCTGGCACTCAAAGGGTTAAAGGTGCCTGGAGTGCTGTACGAACCATCATGTCTACTTCTGTGAACGCATTATTCCAGTAAGAATTAAATATAAATTAGCCAGTAGAATTTTCTGCCCAGATTAAACGCAAGGGGGGGGGGGGTGTTGTTATTAGGAGGACTAGTATTCCTTGCAGAGAATCAGCTCTTTCAGGGAATACAGGATACAGAAGACAGAGACAATGCATTTCATATACTCAGGACCCTCCAAATTCAGTCCTCACAGTAGGGTAACCACATGTAATTTCTGCCATTCAGGGACACTGCGGAGAGAAAAGTGCACCACAGAGTTATAAATAATAGAGGGGAAACTGCCCATTGACTGCTGTGATAGAAAGCAATGTCTGTGGTGGGCTACAAGATAATGTACATCACACCCAAAGTCTTAGACTAGTATTACATTACAACAATACTGCACTACAGCTCCTGTTTGATGTCAGGATCAAGGCTCGGTTCTCTCTCTAGTGTTTAGATCGCTGTCTAGAATCCATTCTCTTGTAGCCCAGCAAAGGCATCACTTCCTGTTACAGTAGACAATGGGTAGTTCTCCTTCTAGTGTTGAGAACTCTATGCTCTGGAGTCTTCATTCCAGGACTTTTTATTGCCCTAAAATGGGGCAGCCTGGGATTTGGGACACATGTATATAATCCAGGACTGTCCCGGGCAGTCCGGCACACGTGGTCACCATAAAGAACAGGTGAGTCAGTATAAATGACTGAGCCACTGAATAATCCCATATCAGGGAAATTCTTACATCCTGGCCTGTTGGTGTCCCCTGAGGACTGAACTTGAACAGCCCTGCATGTACTTTGAATGTCAGAGGGGTACGCATTACTTTGCAATGCGTTGCATACCCCTCTGGCATTCAAAGGGTTAAGAAAAAAAAAGGTGCAACTCAGAGGCAAACCAAATGCACTATAGGAAATAAATAAGAATTACATTTGATTTAACCCTCTGAGTGCCAGATGGGGTAGCCATTGCTCATCCCTCTAGCACTCAACTAGTTAAAATGGGCTTATAACCCCTTGAATGCTAGATGTTTCCAACGCATTGCTGTACAATGAATTGTAGATCACTCTAGTAAACAAGGGGTCATCCCATTTGCTTCAAAGAGAAGTTTTGGAATTGTTATTTGTTCCCTAGGGTGCAGATGATTTGCACCAGAATTGCACACTGTCCCTTTGTAAGTACATGAGCCTGTGACAAACTACCAGAGGATTCCAGTGTATCAGGTTTCCTCATCTACAGAAATACTTCAGGACCTTTTTGATCTCAAATGTCTTTTGCCATATTGTTATCTGGTAGGAGATGAAGAAATCCAGAAGTGTCACATAAAAGAAGTTTGAATGCTCATTTAGCAGATGTCTCAAGATCTGTTTCCTACATACATGACATATAGGCTTTTGTATACAGCAGTCTTGCTTGGATTCACCAGTCTCATCTCTCCCCCAACTAAAGCCTCTCTAGAGTTTATCTTCCTTATTTGCTGTACCAACAGAATGCATAGGGCTGTCAAGGCTGTTTGGCTCTATGGGGAAAGGGTAAATGACCTAGCCATAAAGAATCAAATTGTTTTTTGAGCAAACTCATCAAACCTGGGACACTGAAAATAAAGAACCTCCAGGTAAGCAATGAGATTTGAAAAGAAAGTTGGGGGGGGGGGGGTATACTTTGGGCTGTATTCAAAAACAGGAAATGGTGCAATTCTGGGGCAAACCAACTGCACCATATGGGGGGGAAGCATTTATTACTTGTTCACTTGATTCACCCTAGATTTGCTCCTCTTTATCTTCCTGAATTTGACTCTGTTACAACACTATGCTACTCTACTGCATAAGATTAACAATGCATTGTGCACCACTTGGATCCTTAATGTGGGTGAGAAATGCAAATAAATGCAATTTCCATATAAATGCCCGATTTGTAGTATCTACAAATATAAAGTTTATATAATGACTAAAATGCATTATGTGCAAATGAAAACTGGGGCAATTCTGGGGCAAACCAACTGCACCATATGGAACAAATATACATTCCCTTTGACTTAACCAAGACTTTTAACATTATGAATGCAAGAGGAGTCTCCAACTCTGTGAGCAATGCACCGGAGGCCTCAAGGATTTAAATTCTCCATTTAAATCAATGGGAATTTTGGGGGATGTTTAGTTGCCCCCTAGAGTGAATCTAGTTAACCCCAATTATTCAGCATTTTGTGGATAAGGTTCATATACTTATTAAAAGAAAAAAAGCACTAGTCCATATTGTCTAGGGCCGGGGTGGGCAAACAGTCTCTCCAGGACTACAATTCCCATGCTGTTCAGTAGGCTGATGGGATCTGTAGTCCAACAACAGTTGGAGGGCCTCAGGTTTCCTACCGTAAAGAATATTGAATTTGGGATTTTCTAAACTTGTGCATTTTTACCATGAACACCCATATTGCGTAAAAGTCTGCATTTTTGAGAACTATAAGGGTTAGGTTATAAAACTCACTTTACTGCTTTAGGTTAGGTTACTCCTGAATTGCACTTCTTTAGCTTGAAGAGTAAGGCCCTAAGTCACCATGTCACCCAAATGAGTATGGTTTAGGACAAGTTACACAGACAACCAGCAACAGCTCGTTTTTACTAAATCACCAGCTGCAACAAGATGTGTAGTGCAGTGCAGGCAGCCACTTGGGATATGTATGCCTGACATTCAGATCACAACTAGGGCAAGCAAGGAAAATGGGGGGAGGGGGATGTATAAAAAGTCTGCACAGTGTATGCGTAAGAATTGTCTGGTCATGTTTAGAACTATGTTTATCTGAGAATATTCTGAGAAAATCTGCAACTAAGAATATTTTTTCGCATTAATAGCTATCACTATATACTTCCATTAACCCCTTAACGACCGGCCGATCGGAGCGGTCAGTTAAGGACCACAGAGCATTTTTTTTTTTTTTTTTGCTCCTTCCGTTTCCAGACTCCCCAAACAGTGTGCAGCCGCAGGGGGAGCCCGGAATTCCATGACGGTCATAGTACGTCATGGGTCGTTCAGTCAGGTTTACCCATGACATACTATGACCGTCAAGGGTCGTTAAGGGGTTAAGAACATGTTATCCCTGGCATTAAGATTTTATCACTAAAACAGCCTTTATTTTTGGCACAGTTGGTGAATATCTTTATAAATATATTGCGACACAATTCTTATTTGAACAAGACTATTTCTATACCACTTACCAAAAAAGTCGACTGACTGGAGTTATCACTTAGTGAAATGTCGCTAAACGTTTATACGTATCTTTGCGTCACTTTGCGACAATGTTATAGACACTCTCTTTATAACTCCAGTTTTATACATCTCCCCCATTGGCCCATATTTATACAAGCAAAGTGGAGTTATTCTGGAGTAAGTCAACTGTACCATAGGGGACAAATAAACATTCCTAAATTGCCATGCACTTAAATAGAGTTTATTAACCCCTTGAATGCCAGAGGTCTCTAGCATCAAGGGGTTACAAGCACAATTTAACAGGAATTTTTATTTGTCCACTATGACATGTTGCTTTTACAAATATGGGCCATTACACTTTAGACATCATACATGAGTTTGCCTGTGTCAGACCTGCACGAACTCCCTTCAGCAGTCACTACTACCACCCCACAGCTGCTATAGATGTAATAGCCTAAGACAAAATAGTTTTTTCAAGTCACCCATATAACCCCAGGCGTGGTAATGCTGTTTATTTTTCTTAAGAAATGAATCAAACAATTCTTTTGTATCAAAAGCTGGTGACAAAAGGGACTTTTAGCAGCGTGTCTTATAGAGGAAATATAGCCTACAAATAAGTGGTACTTAATTTATTTAACAGAAATACGTATCAAGGTAGGTATCTTACATATAGCAGTCAGTACAGGGTTGTCCTGGTCCAGTGGGATACCAGGGGATCTTCCAGTGGGCCCAGGGGCTTGGGGGGGCCCAGGTGAGTTAGCTCTTTCCAATAGGTGCTCCCCATTCCCTTGTAAACTTCCCCCTTCAGGAAAATGTCCTACAGGAGGACAGAAAATCAGCTGCTTTATGCATGTGGGCTTCAAAAAGTCACACCTGTGTGTGACCAGAGGTCCCCTCTTTTCATTTAAACAGTGATAATACAACAGCTACAGTGGTAGCACTAGGTCATGGTACATGCTGGGATCATAGGTTCATTCAGCTGCTGATTGTTAAACATTTAATGTACCACACGCACCTGTGTACTGTGCTGTCATTATAGTCACCCACTCAACTTTCTCCTCTCTCTGCCAAAATGACAGGTGGGTGAATCTCAATCTCCATTTCCTCCCTCATGTCCTTCTCCTGCCCCCAAGTCCCACTACTTCCTCCTTCACTTAGTTCAGGGGCAGGTTCACCACAAAAAGTCCATCAAATCCACCAATGGGCCTCACGTTACATAGATTAAAGCTTGGGTGCCTGTGACATCTCTAATAGCACCCAAAGGGTTAAGGTGGAGTGGCGTAACGCAGAAAAGCCACAGGAGGAGCCTTTGAAAGCTGCATGTATCCCCAGGACTGCATGATGTCCTCCACTGTCCTAGTTCCTCCCACTTCTCCCCAATCGCTATTCTTTATAACTCAGTCTCCCCCAGTGTCTCTACTTTTGCTCACAATCCCTGTCCTTTCTACTGCAGTGCCTGTTACCTCTCTCCATGCATGCAAACACACCATATTACTCGACTGCAGTGCCTGTTACCTCCCTCCATGCATGCAAACATACCATATTACTCAAGCACTTTATATGGGCCCTGAAAATGTAATTCCCTGGTGGGCCACACATGCTCCAGCTGAAGAGTGAGTCTGTGATATCTATATACTGGTCTAGTTATTTTTATCTGTATTTCAGTCCATTTCAAATTGTTTCAATTTGATATCCTATGTCCCTTAAACAATTTGGGTATATTTTAGTCCTTTGTTTGTTTTAACTAGGTGTGACTTAGAGGAACACTTCAGAAAATATCACTAAATACCCACTACAGCACATAATACAAAAAAAAAAAAAAAAAAATTTATATATATATTATATACACATATTAGAGTGTAGATTGTAGCCGTATTTGCTTTAGACTTGAGAAAGGGAAGTTCTCCCGAAAGCTTGTCAATCCATAATTCTGTTAGTCCAATGAAAAAGGTATTACAAGATATTAATTTTGTTTGTTATTTTACACACACACACATAGATAGATAGATAGATATAGAGAGAGAAATCATACTTGCCAACATTTCAGAATATAGATAGACAGACTGATCATACTTGCCAACATTTCAAAAACATTTTCAGAGATATTCATTTCCCCTGTAGAGTCACATTTCAAAGTGATAGTATTGTGAGGAGTGACTCTGCAGCAAAACTTGTAAAACAAACTTGAAACTGCACTTCTACAGTAGGCTAGACATTGTTTGTAATATTTAGTTGTGGGCAATCATATAAACAATATTAAAACCCCTTCGCGTCTGGTGACGTACCCGGGCCATCACGCTGGTCCGGCACTTAAGGACCAGTGATGGTCCTGGTACATCACGTACTTTTTATGCAGGAGCGCGGTGAGTAATACCGGGGACTGAAGTTGATCGCTCCAAGACTGGAGCGATTTCTTTCAGTCCCTCGTTCGACATGCCGGAACAAGTGATCAGTTACATGGGGCGGCACGCAGAAATTCCCTATCTGGTCCTTAAAAGACCACACAACCCGGGACCGCTGGTCCTTAAGGGGTTAAAAGAAGGAAAGGCTCATAACCTATTAACCTTTCAATAACAAGCACACAGAATATGGGGCAGAAATTACATTGTACAACCAGTTACCAAAACCAAGACAGCAGGATCCAGGGACAGAGAACAAAAACTGGTATCCTTTTAAAAAGGTTGCACGAAAAAGAGCGTGCGACCTTTTAACACAGTAACCATGTTGCCATGGTTAAAATGGCTACATGAGAATCTAGCGCTGCATGAAAGTGCAAGACTCTCATGTCGTATAGTGAAACACTGCATACTCCTAACTACAACTCTCACCATGATTACCTATCTAGTAAGTACCCATCGGATAGAACAGAGCAAACTCTAGGGACTGTCCCTAGAAATGTGGAACAGCTGGCAGGTATGGCTACAACTGACTGCTGTATGAGGGACGCTTTACTATTAAAATAGCACGGGTGTAAATTTGTGCATCAAAATAGCATGCTTAGTATGGTGTAGGTGCCAAAATGGTGACCTAACAAGGTCACTGGTTAAAATGTCACCTTATTCTAACCTAGCCTAAAAAACTGAACCGCATACCTACCCTAACCTAACAGATAATGAACATACCTGGGAACTCTCCGGTTTTGCCCCGGAGACTCCAGATTTCAAACTGAATTACCGGGTCTCCGGGGCAATGTGTGAATCACCGGGTGGGCAGAGTTTAAGTAGAAACTCTGCCCACTTGTGCTCCATCCTGCCCGGTTCCTCCCACTCCCCGCCCTCTTACCTTCATTTTGCAGGTTTTTTTTTTTTTTGTCGTCCCCCGCGACTAAGCCCCGCCCCTTTTATGATGAAAATAGCATCATTTTTGGCACTGACAGGGTTACCCTCCGGGTAGTCATGCTTGAAAAGTTCCCAGGTATGATATTTAAGTATACTAACCTAACAGATAATGGGTGACATTTTGCCCTAATCTAACAGATCCTTACCTAACTACTCTAACCTAACAGATACTGGGATACTAACCCAATTACCCTAACCTTACAGATACTGGGATCCTAACTACCCTAACCTAACAAATAATTTAGGGTAGTTCGGTTAGGATAAAAGTAACTACCCTAACCTAACAGATACTAGGTGACATTTTACCGTCTCCAGTGGTTGGAAGGCTAATTTGCCCTCTTGGGTTTGGGGATTTAGCCTTCCACTTGTGGGCTATCAGTGCCAAGTGGGAGTAGAGACTCAGTTGTGTTGTACATCATGCCCTCCCAGCGTGTGTGGGAGGCAGGTACATTATTACTTGTCATGTTAATAAATAATGTGGCCTTTTCTTCCCAAAAGAGTAGTCTGCTTCTCTTTCTTGGGTAGGAAGAAGGGGCTTGTCCCTCCGGAGACTTTCTATGCAGTCATGTAGTCGATTTGCTCAAGAATGGCTCGGATTCACAGTTGTATATCAGTCTCCCTTCCCACAGACTCCATCCTAATATCTGCCGACTACAGTAAGAAGTGTGAGGCCATTTCATTAGCAACATGAATCATGGCTTGGAAAACAGAAACATCTGTGTAAAAAGGAAAATCCATTGAGCAGGCTGGGAGCCCAGTGTAAGTGTCTTCATTGTTGCAAAACAGAGATGAAACCCAACACAGAATAAAGACGTGAGTCACACATGCTTATTACTAGAAAAAAAAAAACTTCATGTTATAGATAACACTTCTAGTGGTTCATGCTAACTGCTATGAAAAACTGATCTGCAAATTAAAAAGACAGTACCAAATTTAACAGCTAACCCTTGACATGAAGGGCAGGTCAATATCAATATCCAATGCAGAAGCTACTGCAGGTAAAACAGGGCTACAGGAGAACCTCCTACGAATCAGAGCTATTGATCACTCCTGTGCTTCACCCTTCGAGTTCAAGAGGGATATCCAAAATAATTGTTTTGCAATGCATCAGATACACCTCGGGCACTCAAAGGGTTAAAAGAACACTAACACACAAAAAAACAACTTGTTATAACTTTAAATCACATTCTTACAGCTAGAGTATATTTATAAAAATGATTCATGTTACATTCCTAAATTAAAATTGTAGACTTGCTTTTTAGTGTATGTGTAAATTGTCCTGTATAGAGATTAGTGCTCACTGTTCTCCTGTTTAAAATGCCTGTCACCTTATCTCAGCCCATTTATAGATAATTCTGGACAATGGAAGTCCTGGAAAAGGCAAGAATGTCTGCTCCCTCAGAGTATATGAGGACTAGATTTCAAGTGTCAGAAGGCAAACAGAGAATGTTTGCAGATGATAGCATGAAGTGCAGGGTATTAAAGTGCATAGATCTCCAGTCCATTTTTACGTGTTAGTGTTCCTTTAAAGGGTCAGCAACCCTTAAAGGGATTGTAATGTCCCAACAAAAGTATCCGCAAAATGGTAGCTGGAGTAAAAGAATACTTAATGGCCTTACTCATATCTCTCAAACCTTGATGGTTTAAGAGATAATATTTGTGGGACATAGTTTATTTTTTAAGCTCTATAAAAGTAGACAATTTTTTATGGGACATTACTGTCCCTTTAATAGTGAAAATATACATGTGGTAGGGCAGGGGTAATCAATTGTTGTACCTACAAATAGCTGGCTGGGGATGACGTTAACTGTAGTCCCAAAAAAACTGGACGGCCAGCAATTGATTGCCGCTGTTGTATGGCTTTCCCTGTTGATTAACCCCTTAACGATCGGGTGATCCAGCAGATGGTGGCCGTTAAGGGCCACAGGCCTTTTTTTAAATTTTCTCAATACATTCTGGGATTGTCGAGCTGCCACCCCAGAATTCCATGATGTGCCAGGACAGTCACTAGTACTGTCAGACCAGGAACCGGGATAATGGTCCTGATATGTCATATGCCTTTAAGGGGATTAAAACAAGGTATACTCCCAGGGATGTGACATACACTTTCAAGCATTATTATTGCGATAACTTGATGTTTTGCTCACAGGTCGCTCTGTTCCTATGACAGTCTATGAAAGGCTTGTGTGCGAGCAACATTCTGAACGTCACAGACAGAAACAATCCATTCTTCATTTGAACGCTGGGCCCCATGTCATGAAGGATTCCCCTGACTGAGTAGAGGAGAGTCAATGAAAATGACTGATCCACTGATTAACTGAATTCAGACTTGGAAGCAGTGTCCTGACTTAGCTCGTGTAAAAGAAAAGCATTTTTAAATGATTCAGTGAGGCTGATGTACTAAGAGGAACTGAATTCACTAAAGAGCAAACCAATTGCACCATAGGGGCAAAAATCGGTTCTTTTAACCCTTTAAGCGCCAGAGACATATCCAATGCATTGCATCACAATGCGTTGGCTACCTCTCTGGCACTTAAAAGTTAACCCATTGAATGCTAGAGAATCAGTATGTTGGGGACATCTGTGTCCCCTATAGCGCAGTTGGTTTAATCCAGAATTGCTCCAGTTCTTATTGGTACATTAACTGGCCTTATGTATATATGCAAATCGCACCAGTTCTGCAGCAAACCAGCTGTACCACAGGGGACTTATTAAAAGTCCTAAATGCCCACTGATTTAAATGATGCTTTTAACCACTTAAATGCTGACCTCTAGCAATCAAGGGGTTAAAAAAGACCAATTTTATTCAACAGTAATGTTTATTGTCCCCTGTAGTGCAGTTGGTTTGGCCAAAAATGTTTGCACGTTGTCTTCATACATAAAGTCTATTGAGCTGGGTGACAGACGTCCCCAGTACATTTATTTATTTATTTAACTATTGAGATCAACATGTATAGGGGTGACAGATCCCTTTTAACATCTGTTGTACAATACGTTGTCTTACCAGGGGATTTAAATGGATTTGTGTCTAAACAGAATACACCTATTTTACATGACATACACATACATCATATTTCACCCAGTCTCTTAGATACATGATGCAGGTATTCTGCACCAGTAATGCTTGCACTTATACAGACACCCCATAGTGTTTACTGTGTTCAGTTCATATGGTGTACACATAACAAATCATAATGGCTATATAACACCGAGAGGTCTCCAACGCGTGACAAAAGCAATACATTGGAGAGCACTCTAACATCCATGGGGTTAGCTTTATGACTACAGGGGCGGTTCACATTGGGAACCCGTTTACGCCTGCATTGGTGTTAATACATTGCCATCTTCTTTATTACATGTGGCGGCAGTACTGTATATGCATTACAGGACCCTACGACAAAGTGCTGCTTATATGACAGTGCACTAGTGTACTGTTTGCTTTGCCTCAGAGTTGTTGCACTCGTATACCTATGTATCTGTTTATATTATACACACACACATATATTATATATATAAGCAGGATTTAAAATTTGAAGTCCTTTGCTACTAGCCAGACCTGAAAAGTTACTCGCCACTGAAAGCCAAAACATACCCACCAGGGCTGAATTTCTACTCGCCAGGGCTAAATTTTCACTCACCATTGGCTAGAGGCGAGTGGAAATTTTGAGCCCTGTATATGTATATATATATACACACATATATACGTACATACACTTTTTTCATAAAATAATACATTTTTACTAACCAACTGTATGACCTGTAATCAGAATATCTACAAAATAAGAGGTATTAATCCTTTAAGGACCGGAGGAGTTTACTTTGTATGTCCCCCCTGACCCTTAAAGGGTTAACACATATGAATATTTACATTTTAAATGTGTTATAATAAGATAAAAATAAGCTGAATTTATAATCACAGTGTTCTCATCTTGCTTAAAACCACAACTTTTGAAGTGTGACTAATCAGTCAACAATGACTGTGTCCATACTTTTAGAGCCATAACAGAGAGTGACTGAACAGTATTTATCTAGTGTGTGATCTGGGATAAGGCTGACTACAATGATCTAACCTACTTACTGCACACATTCCCATGAAACAATGACAACATACAATACACAACACTGCGCTGACATGTTAGTGCTTGAGAATTATACTGCTTCTGCACAATACAGAAACTGAGCATCATATGGGAACATTTATATCCATATTTCTATGGTCAAGCTGGTCAGGACACCCAGCAAGGAACCCAAAAATAGTTGTCCTTCAATTCCCATCATACTCCACTGACCAACTGAAAATTGCCCATCCTACCCAGAGCATATTCGAAACATTTTGGGGCAACCCATCTGCACTATGAGATACAAATACAAATTCCCATTGAGTTAAAATGGGCTTTTAATGTTCTGAATGATAGAGGTTTTCAGCGTATTGCTTTGAGATGAGTTCAAGTCCTCTCTAGCATTCTAGGGTATAACCCCATAAGTGGCAGAGGGGCGCAGTTGCTTTGCCCTTGAAATGCTCCTCTTTAATTGCTTCAATTCTAGGTTAAGTGTCAATCACAAATTAGTTCAAAATGCCTATTGCTGCCGCAGAACCTCTTAAAAAACGAAACTTTCTAGCTGAGCTTATGCGCCATGATATCACAACTTTAAGAAGTGCAGCTAATGACACTGATTTTCAAGAGGTTCTGCGGCAGCTGATACATTTTTTAATCCTCTGAGTGCCAGAGGGGTACGCAAAGCATTACAATGCGTTGCGTACCCCTCTGGCACCCAAAGGGTTAATACTGCTAGTTGTCATTGGCATGCGGACTAGTGGAATTCCCAGCCCTGTTTACACCGCGTATGGAGGTGACCGATATCTGTGCCAGTGAGGACGTCTTCCCCCAAATACACATCTGTCCAAATGACACTGTCCATGAGTCTCTCTACAAGTCTTGTTTTTACGAACGATCTTCATTGTTAATAAAACAATATTACAGATAAAACCTCAGTCAGATCCCCTGAGTGTATTTGAGGAGAACGTATTGTCGGAGAATACAATGGGTAATCAGAGCACAATATGTAAGATGAAAGGCGATTATTTGGGCTACTTTGTAACATATAATATGAACATGTGTGAGTGTCTGGTTACACTGTATTACCCTATCAAAGCACATAAAATAAATAGATGTATCTGGGGACAAATCGGTTCACATAATACATAAAATTAAGAAATTGGGTTATTTGGAGTAGGGAGTTATTGTACAGTATATGTTTCTCTGGAGCCCAGAAGAGGTATTTATTTTCTTACCTGCCTGGCGCAGCACAATGCTGACATTGTCCTCCCAGACAATAGGATGAGTGCAGAGAAGACTAGTCCCAGTAATGTTGGCTTTATGCACCGGACTCATACAGGGGGTCCTGCTCTCAATAGCTGAGCTCTGGGGATCCTGGCACACTGTCACCGACGGATCTCCTTTGTGTCTTCTCTATCGATCCTTATACTGGGCTTATCGCACCCAGCACAGCACAGAGGAACAAGTGCCCTCTTACTCTCACCAGCCTTCAGCGCCCCCAGAAAAAGTTTATCGCCTCCTCCCTGTGTAGTATCTCCAGCCCAGCCGGGAAGACAGAGAGACAAACACCAGACACTCAGTCCTTTCTACTGGGTACCCCTGGCACGTGTAGACATGTGACAACTGATCTGAACACAGCAACCTCTTACAGACCCTGTGCCAAGCTCGCCAGCCGCACAGCTCTAGCCTGGTCTTGGGCAGTAAGACAACACTTCCGCTGTCGTCACCAGGACTGGAGGAGGATCCCTTCACCTCTACAGAGCTGTTTCTATCTGCCACAGACACATTAGTACAAACGAATATTCTCATTGGTCTAAATGGGTCTTTTAACACTTTGAATGCTAGAGAGGTCTCCAAAGCAATACTATGCTTTGGAGACAGTACGTTGGCGACCTTTCTAGCATTCAAGGGGTTAAAAGAACAATTGAAATAATGAAATATTGCATTTGTACAATTTATTTTCCCCAGCATATATCCTTTTCATATTTAACACTTTGTCTGCCAGAGAGTTACAAAGGGAATATGCATACGGCATTCAAGACGTTGAACGACTCAGTTAAATCGATATTTCATTTGCCCCCTGTAGTGCACTTGATTTTCCCCAGAATTGCCCCACTTTTTAGTTTGTGCATATGGCCAACATGGCACTACTGGGCAAACCAACAGCCTTCACCCTGCTTTGTTTGTCCACGCGCTTGGCTTATTATCGGAGAAAGCAACATGCGGCTGTCCAGTGGTTGTGTTGGACTCTTATCCAAACATCCTCAACTATTTGGTCATGATTTGAGTTATGACTACAGCTTTCATCATGCTCAGCATTGTGTGAATATTTTGGGGCAACCTCTGGCTCTTCAGTCGTTTTCCGACTATGACTCCCAAGGGAGGAGTTGATAACGCGGAGAAATCTTAGTTCACAGTCTTCATAGATTAACACAGGGAATTGAGAAGGGATATCAGTGGAGAAGTTATCTCCACTTTGTCAAGCGTTAGTGCATCTCTCCCCATTATCCTAATTTGCGCATGTTTTGCAGTTATTTCAGGGATATCCCGCATGTGGTTTTCTAGTTGTTGAATGTTTGCTCCCATTCTCCTCAGCATTTTGTACGCCTTGAGGTCAGGTCAACATGTATTTCTTCAGATCTTTTTTAGACCATGACCAGGGAAGGGCAGGGGCAAATGCCTCCTGGGCAAGTCATATGTCTGTGCCTATGGGCCACTGCCTCACTCAATCTCCCTCTTGCTACTGTGAATTTAGCTACACTAGTGATACCACAGAGCTAAAATCCAAACGGAGCTCCACTAACAACATAACCCATTTCCCTTGTAAGCTCTATAGTATCATTAGTGTAGCTTTGCTTAAATTGTAAGCTCTGTAGTATCACTAGTGTAGACCCATTTCAACTGTAAGCTCTGTGGTATCAGTTGCCTTCTCAATATTAAAATTAACAAAAGGTTGAGGGTTGGGACAGTGGGCTCAATCTATAGTAGAGACAGGCCACTTGATGGTATATGCCCCTGGGGCCACACGTTGTCAACCCTCCCCTAACCATGACCCTCACAATTGTGTGCATGTGTTGAAGTTATACTGGATGAGGGAAACATGTGGCTCTTTGGCCATTATTGAACTACAGCTCCCATCATACACATTTTATGCATGTTTTGATGCTACATCAGGGAGGACATCCTGTCATTTTCCTGCTCCAATTATCGTCATCCTTTTGGGGCAAGATTGCACTGGCACTTACCAGAGGTTTTTGTTCCTGTGATGCCACAATTTTTATTCTGCAAGTAACCATTTTCATTTTTTGGTAAATATTTTATCATGGGGACTTTTTGTAGGAGTAAAATCATATGGAAATTTTTACATCAAATTTTGAAAAGAAAAAAAAAACAAACAACAAAAAACATTTTCCTCCCAGCATCCCTTGTTGTCTACATGTAAAGCAGAACCAGATTCCAATAAGAAAAGTGTGCTGTTTGATGCAGTGAAACACATGCTACAAAGCACTGTTGGTCCAATGTTGAAGTAGGCCCAATGTCACTTGTGTTGCAACAGTCTCCAGTGTGTGCAGCCCCATTTGGCAAAGTTGTTATTATATATATATCTATATCTCTATATATATGTTGCTATTTTCACATACAGATTGGCTGAACATACATATAAAGGCACAGTTCCTCTGTACCTCTTTCCCACCCTGATCAGAGGTGATATGTACATAAGTGTACCACATTGCTCCACAGCAATAAAACATGCATTAATGTTTGTGTAAATCTCCATAGGTGTGTCTACATTAAATCTGCGTAAATAAAATACTTTGGTCTTGTTTGAAATCATCTATTCATTTACACAAAGAAGTGTCAATGGGTCATGAAATAACCTAAAAATGATTGGAAAAGGCCCCACCCACACACCAGGGCCCGGCCGCCCCCTGCGACCCCCACCCCGGCGACACGAACCTCTAGCTGTGGAGCTCTCCCTCATCAGCACTCTAGTAATGCAGAGAGCAGGGAGATGACATCATCTCCCAGCGCTCTGCATTACTGGAGAAAGGACCGCACGGGAGCTCCATCTGTATAGAGGTCTGTGCCGAAGGAAGCACAGACCTCTACTGACATGCCACTGAACCACCAGGGAGATAGGAGATAGACACTAGGGGCAATGTGGAGATTTGGGGGGCAATGTGGAGAGGTGGACATTGGGGGCAATGTGGAGAGTTTGGATCAATGTGGAGAGGAGGACCATGGGGGAAATGTGAAGTGCTGGGGGCAATGTGGAGAGGTGGACATTGTGGGCAATGTGGAGAGTTGGGATCAATGTGGAGAGGAGGACATTGGGGGCAATGTGGAGAGTTGGGATCTATGTGGAGAGGAGGACATTGAGGGCAATGTGGAGAGTTGGGATCAATGTAGAGAGGAGGACCATGGGGGCAATGTTTAGAGGTGGACATTGTGGGCAATGTAGAGAGTTGGGATCAATGTGGAGAGGAGGACATTGGGGGCAATGTGGAGATTTGGGGGAAATGTGGAGAGGAGGACATTGGGGGCAATATGGACATACCCAAATGCTGCAATATGGTCGAGGGTGGTATGGCAATTTTTGCACCAGGGCCTGATAACTTCTAGTTACTCCTCTGGCTGTAAGCCTGCCACCAGTGTTGCATCCGGGCCAAGTGCCCCTTTCATCTAATGCAGCTGCCAGGATCATCTGTCAGTTGCGGTGGGCACTGTGCTGTGCCCTTGGGGAGGCTGCTGGGAACTTGTGTTCTGAATGCGGTGTTGGGAATCGGACTACAGCCAATGCATGTTTGTTTTTTTATTATTATTATTATTATTATTATTATTACACATACCAAGGAGTGTGCTCGCTCCTAGGGAGACCTAGGATGGGACGTAGGAGCACAATGTGAGCGAGGTATGTCCTGCAGAACTCCACGGTACAGCTTGTACTGGAGCCTGGCGTAACCAGGGGATTTTTAAAAGTCTATATCTCAAGAAATGTTGCAATTTAAAACAATTAATTAAACAAACTATAGTCAATTGAGGTGCATTGATTGAGGTAAAGTGTCTCTACGGTGAAAGTTCCACTTTACCCCTTTGAGTGCCAGAGGGGTGCTTTGCAATGTGGTGCATACCACGCCAGCACTCAAAGGGTTAATCATAATAGGCATTTATAAAATGCATAAAGACCTATTTATGCATATGATCTAGTGCAAATATTACTGCATTTGCCTTAGATTATTATTTTTTTATACATCTCTCCAAATGAGTAGAAAAGCAGTGGTACAATTCTGTGGCAAACCTAGTGTACCACAGGGGACAAATTATACTTCCCATTGATATAAGTGGGTTGTGCATTGCTTTGAAATTCTTGAAGTTTCCTGTGGCATTCATAGTGTTAAAAGCTCCATATTGTATGTGTTTTATGTAGCAGTGGAAGCCTTCTTAACACCTTGCAATGCATTAGAGACTGTTGTGGAATCCATTGGGTTAAATTAAGTTCCTATAACTTGTGTGACATTGCGTTGCTGGACAATGAATGACTGTATTCTAAATTACTTTTTGCAGACAGTGGACACTACTTTGCTGGCCTGTTTGGACAATCACTTTCAGTGAATGGGCTGGTACTTCAGTGGGGGGGGCCTCCTTTGATGTTTCTATACAATGGAAATATTGTGTGCTTTTTTAGTGAAACTGCACAGTGCCTTTCTAAAACAGAACGTGCTTTCTATTTTCTACAAAATAAATAAGATTTCAGAAGTTAATCTTTATAATTTGGTGGCACATTATGGCACTTTATGCTAAATACCCACAAAGAAATACCCCCAGTGTTTGGGCTCTGCCTAGATTCATTCATGGCAGAGTCTGGCAATAGTGGCCTAGTACAGAAACAAATTACCATAAAGTGCCATAAAAATATTTACGTAGGATAGGGCTGTCCAAGTTCAGTCCTCAAGGGCCATCAACAGTACAGGATGTAAGGATTTCCCTGATTAAACACAGGTGAGTCAGTCAAAATGAATGAGCCACTGATTAACTCACCTGTGCTTTATCAGCGGAAACCCTTGCATCCTGGCCTGTTGGTAGCCCTTGCAGACTGAACTTAGACAGCCCTGACCCAGGGAATGCAAGATCATTCCTATAAAATAGGGCAAATATAAAATGCCTGCTGCATTGATACATGGAAACCATTGTAACCATGTGTTTTCCTTTAAAGGGATGATCTAGAAACTTTAATTTACCTTACACACACACACACACACACACAGTTTATAATTCTATTTAACCCCTTAGTGACCAGCCACATGCACACACAGCCAGCAAATAACGCCCGCCGAACATTATTTTATTTATTTATTTTTTCATTTTTTTTAAAATGATTTCCGGGACGTACATGTACGTCCTCTGTCCACCTGGGACATACATGAATGTCCTCGGGCGGTAAGGGGTTAAAATAACTAACCTTAAGTTGACCTGTTTCAACTCCTGGACCACTTTTGCTTTGCAATGCATTTAAGACATGTTTAGCCTACCAGAGGTTAACATCAAAACACCATCAGGGTCTTAACCCTTTGAGTGTCCGAGGAGAATGCCACACATTGATAAGCAACATGTTGTATACCACTCTGGCACTTGAACAGTTAATTCACTCAGAATCTGTAAATCAGCATTGTATAATTTTGTTGCATCCTTTTATATCAGGTGGCAATATCAGAGCAATGCGTTCCGTACCCCTCTGTCACTCAAAGCGTTAAAGGGATAGTACACTTCAGAAAAAAGTATCGGCTAAATGATAGGTACAATAAAGAAATACCTAATGCCCTTATTCCTATCTCTCAAAACTTTATGGTTTGAGAGAGATAAGAAAATAAAGTCCTCCACTCCCTTCTCTTTTTGCCTGACGATCTGTAAAGCTGTCAGAGGCAGAATCTGGCTGCGCGACCAGAGCGGCTCTTCTGGAGTGCTCACTCGAGATATGTAACTATAAATACTTCATCGGAATGGTCTACAATGTGTGCCTGGTGATATCTCAATGTGAGCGCTCCTGAAGAGCCGCCGCCTGATCCCGGAAACAGGATCTCATGCTGTCAGCTATACAGCTGACTCATGAGAGGGGGGAGGGAGCAGAGGACTTTATCTTCTTATATCTCTCAAACCATTACGGTCTGAGAGATAGGAATAAGGGTATTAGGTATTTCTGTATTGTACCTATCATTTCTCCGATACTTTTTTCTGGAGTTTACTATCCCTTTAAATCCATGATCATTGCTATAAGTATTTTTTGTTCTATAGGAAACACTGCATTGCTTTTCTCTTGAGGATTGCACAACCCTCATAACGGATATCCAATAATCCTCATCTGTCACACATTTGACAGATCATTTCCAGATCATACTGGCCCCTATTTATAAGTAGATGTGAGCACACAAATAAAGGCAGAATGGACAACTGTCAGTCAAAGAAGATGAGCGTTCTAGCCCAACAGTAGATGGAGAACCTTTGACTGTAGTGAAGCTTTGGTTAGCAAGCCTTATCAACAATGCAACACTGAACAATCAATGACTGAATCAGAAGAAAATAGCCAACAGGTTACTGCATAAATAAAAAGGCTTTGGTAGGGCTGTGATATCAATGCATGGACAGAGAACTTGTTAAAGGATATAATGCAGAGATTTATTGTAAAACATTTTCAAATTGTCCTGATCATTGTGTTATTTTATTTATTAAAGTGATAGCAACATTTCACAATAAAAGCAGCTCCAATTAAATATTCGTAGTATCCCCCTCCCATGCCTCTTACTGATGTAACACTGCTCACCTCAGAGCAGCAAGACTGGGAGGGACACTCTTCAGTGAGCATAAGGAAAAACCTGTCAAGGGGGAAAGGGTTTTCCTTATGCTCACAGTAAGGTGACGGTCCCTTGCTGTGAACTGTCCAGTCAAGAGACCAGATTCCACATCTGAGAGAAGGCGGCTTACTCTAGGTAAAAGGGGTGGGAGGGGGATACTTTATCATTCAATTACTGTTGAACAGCAACTCTGATAGTATTGAAATAACACTCTCTACGGCCCAAATATTATGAAGATTGATTGGAGCTGCCGTTTTTGCGAAACATTACTATTGCTTTAATGATCTAGAAGCAGGTATTGAAAGTAGTATCTCAATATTTGCTGATGACACTTTTTTTTCTCTGTAGAAAGCTACTTGGGGGATCCGATAGACAGACTGCACGGCAGTGTCAGGTGCTCAAGTGCTAGTAGAGTATTATGTATATAAAATTGGGTATAGATGCATGAAATGGGAATATGATTCTACCTTTATATAAATCCTTGGTAAGGCCTCATCTAGAGTATACAGTACAATTTTTGGCACTATTAAAAAAATACATTACTCAACTAGAAGAAGTGCAGAGACGTGCAACAAAACTAATAAGGTGATTCGATGATCTGAGTTAGAAACTAGCCACACTGGGTTTGTTTACATTAGAGAAGAGAGGACTAAGGCAGGGCTGTCCAAGTTCAGTCCACCAACAGGTCAGTGTTTAAGTATCTCCCTGAATGGTCCTCCTGCGTTTAATCAAACTGAATGAGTCACTGACTAACTCGCCTGTGCTTAATCAGGGAAATCCTTACATCCTGACCTGTTGGTGGTCCAGCTGGCCTGAACTTGGACATCCCTGGTCTAAGGGATGATTACCATTAACTATATATATATATATATATATATATATATATATATATATATATATATATATATATATATATATATTTGTGGTCGGGGCTTCCGTAGAATAAAACCTGGGGTTGCTATCTCCCCTTGGCCTGCCGTGACCACCGGGGATGAGGCGGCGCAGGTAACCTAAAAGAGGCTACCTTAGAACCTTTTTGAACAAAAGGGTGTTGGAGGGGGGGCACAATTGCGATGCGCCCCAAGGGGAAGTCTGAGGTCCATATTTAAGGACCTACAGCCCCTCCCACAAATGCGGGCTCTGCCCTACACTTGTGGTCGGGGCTTCCGTAGAATGAAACCTGGGGTTGCTATCTCCCCTTGGCCTGCCGTGACCACCGGGGATGAGGCGGCGCAGGTAACCTAAAAGAGGCAAGAGAGACTCTGCTGTTAACTGTTTATTAATGCTTGTGCAAAGATGACATCACTTTGTTAGGTTGGTGAGAGCTCTACGGATTTCAGTATCTGGGTTAGGTATATACCTATTGAAGCAAGCAGACTGCCATCTTCCTAGCTTTTGAATAATGTGAGCCGGGACCTGGTTTCTGGATGCTGCCGAGGCTGCCCCGATCCTGAATGAATGTCCCTAGTAGTGGTTAGGGTTATACCCCAAACGAGACAGAATGATGCGTATGTAGTAGGTGAAAGAGGATGTAGTGAGTGGTCCCGAAGAGAGTGGTAAAAGTGGGCTACCATTGGGAAGTGGGTGAATGAGGTTAGTGAGGTTAGTTAAGGCTTTGTAAGGGCACCAAGGGTCGTTAGTAGCAAAATATGGGATGTAGTGACCGGTGTGTGATTGATCCGTCTTGGAGTGTGAGAGGAACAGTGTGAAATGATCCGAGTGGTGTGCAAGTTGGTCCTTACGCACGAAATCGTCCAATCTCGTGCGTGAGGAGAATTCACTTGGACGGAGGAAGCCAAAGAAGGCCAGGCATACTGCAGCCTGGATAACAATGTTAGTTTGTGCTTGAAAAGGTTTAGTGTCAATAAATTCATAAATACGTTTGAAAATGTGACCTGTAATGGGAAGACGAGTGCGTGGAGTTAGTTGCTGGGAGTTCGAGATTCCTCGGAGGAAAAGCTTAACGCTATAATATGATAGTATTGACGGTTGATACGGATAACGTAATGCGTGATGGTGCTGTATTCCAGCGAGGAATGCCTTTATAGAGGAAGGAGATAGCTTAAGACCAGAGTGGCAGTGGGTGGCAAAAGCCAGTATGGTGGACTGTGAGTAAGGGTCGACAGGTTTAGTGATTGCAGTAAAGATCCTGAATGCTTCCCAAGCTCTGTTGTATGCCTTCCTCGTATTAGGGGCCAAAGCTTGGTTGATGACTTCTGAAGCTTTCATCAGGAGAGAGTTTATGGCAGGATTAGTTGAGCGAAGGTAGGGGGGGTTGATGTTTGCTCGGCTATGGTTGGGTGTTTGCTGATGAAAAGCTGCAAATGAGATTTGGAGAGCTGATTAGCTGGTTCATAGTCTTGGTTTGTTATTAGGGAGGTGTGAATGAAAAATTTGTGTAGTAATGAAAGCCATGTGAGTTTCCTGAGTAATTGGGAAATAAGTGGTGCCGAGGATCTGCCTTTCTTGATGAGGTTACATGTGGCTAAGCTTGAGGGGTGAAAGATGACTGATTGCCCTGACCACTGGTCACCCCAAAGTTCCGCAGCCGCTACTATGGCGTAAATTTCCAGCAGCGTGTGATCAGCAGCTGATACGTTGGCAATCTCTGGAGGCCACTGATGAGCGAACCAAGTGTTGCCACATATAGCTGCAAAACCCACGTCCACTGTAGCGTCTGTAAACACTGAGGGGCTGCATGTGGTGGGAGAGGGGGGAAACATAGACCGGCCATTCCAAAGCTTAAGAAAGTTTGTCCATATGCGGAGGTCTGCGAGTGCTGGAGGTTGCAACTGTATTGTGGTATTCGGCTGGGAGGCTGCGGAAAGATGAGAAATGAGGTGGGAGATGAATGAGCGCCCCTGGGGTATAATCCTCATAACGAAACTAAGGTGGCCAATTAGGGACTGAAGCTCTACTTTGGACAGTGAGGTTTTAGTTAATGCATTCTGAATGGTTGAGTTAATTCTATGTAATTTATCTGATGGAATGTGAGTCTCTAGGGCTATGGTGTCTATGGTAATACCAAGAAATTCAATGGTTTTAGAAGGGCCGGTAGTTTTCTGACTGGATATTGGGATGTTTAGTGCCTTGAATAACTCTATAAGTTTTTCGAGACTGTTAGCAGATGAATGGTTGTCAATGAGTAGAAAATCGTCTAAATAATGAATAACTGCCGGACATCTGCAGTGGTTTAGCAAGAGTCAGCAGAGGATGTCAGCCAAATTGTCAAAAATTTTGGGGCTGCTGCGGCAGCCAAAAGTGAGGGTGGTAGCAAAATAGTATTGGCCCTTCCATTTCATACCCTGAAGATGCCATAGAGACGGATGTACTGGTAGGAGCTTAAATGCGTTTTGAATGTCTGTTTTCGCTAACCAGCAATCTGGGAGTGCTTGTTTAATGAGGCTAATTGCATGATCTATGGTGGCGTACTGCAGTGAAAAGGATTCAGGAGGAATTAGAGTTTATACTGGGGACTACGGTAGAGTGGGGGGCTGACAAGTCTAATATTAACCGTTTTTTGTGTGAGAATTTCTTAGTTGCGAGACCTAACGGATTGATCCTCCAGATGGGAAAAGGAGGGGAAGGGAAAGGGCCTATTAAAAAATTGTTCTCTGCTTCAATAGCTAGAAGGGCAGATACTTCTGATGGGTCTGAGAGGGCAGAGACTAAGTTGGGGCATTCAACTGAGGTGGAAGGGGAGATTATGATACCGGTGTGAAAGCCTTCTTTAAAACCAGTTAGAATGTACTCTATTTTGGCGGAATCCGGGTGAGAAATGAGGAGAGACTGCAACACTGCGATGTATATTCCACCCAAACTTTTATTAATGTGATTGAAGCGGGGGCAAATGGTTCTGGAGTGGGCTTTTTTGCAATTTGAGCAAGTATGAGATAGCCTGCACCCGCTAAAGAAACACCCCTTAGAATTAAAGTTGTTGCATATGGGGGTGCTTCCGTTATAGTAGATGGGCCGGCCAAGTTTATCATATAAAGGTGGAGAAGATGAACAACTAGGCTGATTTAGCTGTGGATTGGCAGGTGGGATGGATTGGATTGACTGGCAACTGTTTGGGGGAGCCGAGGGGCAGAGGGAGGAAGAATGATAGGAGGACTGGCAATGCTGGCATAATGGAGCTTTAAGGCCGGCAAAGTGCCTGCAAAATAATTCAGTGTCCAGGCTACCCCAATCCAACATAAAATTGAACTGTGCCAAAGCGGCGGCCGACTTGGCGGCAAAAGACCGGTGATAGTCGTAGAATGTACTACCCCCGTATTTATGCGCCAAGTCGACCACCAAGTGGAGATAGTGGTCTAGCTCCTGCCGTCTGTGAGGGAATGCCGAGCATAAAATATCCCTGTAGACGCCAAAGGCCAGAACGAACTCCGCCACTGAGAGCTTCCTGGACAATCTGGGGTCTTTTGCTTTGAGGGTAACTGAAACATCACCGCAATTAATGATTTTGCTATCTGATATATCCTGAGAAGCGATCAGGAGGGAAACCAAATTAACCTCTTTCCCTTCTATGATGTCCCTTCTAATGTGAGGTGGGATCATGTGGGCTGGGGAAATTTTAGGGCAGGTGGCTAGAGAAGTACCTGGGTGAGTGGGTTCTACGGGTTGGGATTCCTGATTCGTAGGACGTGCGGCTTGTTCTAGAGAGGACACTCTCTTTTGAATGTCTGAAACTGCTGACCCCATTTCAGTGAAAAGGTGGGTGATATGACTGAATTGCTCATTAATTTGTGAAGTCTGCTGAGGGGAAGGTGAAGGTGAGGGGGGGTTAACCAAGTTGGGGGAGAAGAAGCCATCAGGAGTCTATAGAGCTCTGCCTTCCGAGCAGAGGCTGGGAATGGGATGTGAAGGCGAGTCAATTCCGCCATCAGCTTTCCCACAGTCCATCCGCGGAGTGAGGGGCTTTGTGGAGGGGGGGGCCAGGTTTTCTGTGACGGGGGCTTCTGTTTCAGATGGTGGTTGATTGTTGTTCTCCATGAGGCTGTGAAACAAGAGAAAGCAGTATTGGAACATTCTGAATAATTATTACCGGATAGTATTAGCTACGATTTGGGGAGCTGCTGAAAGTTTAATTATGGATGAAAATCTGAAAGGAACCCCTATCTTCATGGTGAGGGGGTATCTACTTAAGGAATCCCTGACGGTGGTACCTAAGAATTCCCGAAGAGATGAGACCTCCGGCCTCTAGTGAAGAGGTGAGTAATCGGTTATGGGCCTCCGGCCTCTGTGAGAGGTGAGGGATCGATAGATGGGACCTCCGGACTCTGCAAAGAGGTGAGATACATTGATGGGACCTCCGGCCTCTGGGGGGTGAGGTATCTGATTATGGGACCTCCGACCCCTGCAAGGAGGTGAGGTATCCGACTATGGGACCTCCGGCCTCTGCGAAGAGGGGAGGTATCTGACTATGGGACCTCCGGCCTCTGCGAAGAGGTGAGGTATCTGACTATGGGACCTTCGGCCTCTGCGAAGAGGTGAGGTATCTGACTATGGGACCTCCGGCCTCTACGAAGAGGTGAGGTATCTGTCTACAGGACCTCCGGCCTCTGCGAAGAGGTGAGGTATCGGACTATGTGACCTCCAGCCTCTTGTGAAGAGGAGAGGGATCTGAGATGTGGACTGAAGTGCCTCAGGTCCTGAGAAGGAATGTGGTGAGTGAAGAGAGAACTAGGATGCTGCGGGGGGGGGGGGGGGGCAGGGTACCCGAGGGAGTGCCTAAGCCTTGTGAAAGAAAACGTGCTGTAACGTGAAGGACCTGGCGCAGCCTAAGCCCTTGGCAGGCAGAGTGACAGTGATGAAACGAGCGGGAACAGGGAAGTGCCCAAGTGAAGGGAAGAGAGCTGGGTCTGCCATGCGCGGCCTAGGCTAATAAGGTACCAGCTGATGCGAAAAGCCTGCACGGCCGCGTGCTAGCTCCAACCTTAAGTGCAATGGACTTATCGGTGAGTGAATAGAGTAGGAGTGTACAGACCCATAAGGCATAGTAACCTGGAGCGTGGCTTTCAGGTGAGTGTGGTAAGAGAGACAAGAAGTCACCCCTTCATGTGGAGTAACTATGTGTGTGACCCACCGTAAGTAAGACTTCTTACCTTGCTTGTGTTGACAGATGCCTAAGAGATACAGCCGATAAATGAGATGGTAGAAGTATGTAAATATATATATATATATATATATATATATATATATATATATTTATATATTTTTTTTTATTTTATTTTTTTTTTCCATACCTTGAGTTAAATATGAGACTATGACCAATGAACATGCCAAGGAATAGTTGCGGGAGATCAATATTTTGGTTTCATAAACCTGTGAGCAGCAATCAATAGTATAAGATTCTGATTAGACAAAATCTTGGGATGTAGGTATGAAGCTGGGTATACCTACTTGCCCTGACTAGACGAGGTTGTAGCTGTGGGAGACCCAACTGTACCAGGAAATTAAGAAAAAGGGGGAGGGGGGAGAATCCCTGGAATAATACATATAAGCACAGGAAATCATACACAACTAAAGTACCATTATATAGTTACAGCTCGTTCAACAGTGACATTACGAATTTTACATTAAGTTAAGTACTGAAAGGTTAACTGCGGTAATGAAGAACCATGTAGTAATGAGCACAATGAAGTAAGGGATGCTTACATATGCTAAATGCATGAAAAATAAACCAGAGACTGCCTTGGAATTATCAAAATTGCACAGGTAATGAAAAGTTGACGTTTGTCTGAATCGCCCTCTTTTTTTTTTTTTTTTAACCACTTCAATGCCGCCGGCACTGAACAGGTTAATGTCCGGTATTTAATCCATGATTATGGGCAGATACAATGCAAGTAACGATGGTATACTTATACATGGTCACAAGGAATTGACGTAAGACGTAACATGAATGGAAAGTGCACTGAAAGGGTTAAGACTACCATTGATAAGTTGAATCACCACCGATATGCATATAGTAATTAGCTCAATATACTACCAATAGCAGGAACCCCTTAACCTCAATCAGCCCAAGGTGGGCATCAGTTAAGTGCAGTACTATTGTACTAGATCCTTCCAACATATTCTACATTTGAGCTTAATAAAGATAAAACAAAGCATTACTATCCCTTGAAGAGCCCAGTTTAAATAACGAGAATTCTATGGAATCCCTCTCTTGTACTTGATACAGTTTCCTTTTGTTATAACATCTGAAATGTTTAATTATCTACACGGTGAACATGTAAAGAATATATAATACACTTATGGTGAATAATAATGGGACTATCCTACACCCAGCATCCAGAACGGTTGCCGTGGTGCAGATAAGTCCGGCACCTTTCAGCCCGGTATTCAGGGCTCCTGTGCAGCGTACTAGCGACGTGACGAAAGAAAACCGGAAGTGGATGTTACTTCCGTGTCCGGCGGCGAGAGAACGCACAATTGCGATGCACCCCAAGGGGAAGTCTGAGGTCCGTATTTAAGGACCTACAGCCCCTCCCACTAATGCGGGCTCTGCCCTACACATATATAAAATAGGTCATCCTTTAAGACTAGATAAAGCCATTTTTTTATTTCACTAAAGACAATATTATAGCAAGGACAGCAGAGTTGTGGAATTCATTGCCTTGGGATGCTGTATTTGCAAATACTGCAGCTGCTTTCAAAAAATGAATGGATCTCTTTCTACCTCATGACAATATTGAGAATTATGACAGTTGGTTTCAAAGCAGCCAGGATATTGATCCAAGGAAAGATTGCCTTTTGTAGGCAGGAAAGATTTTGTTACCAGTTTGAGGCTTAATTGAAAACTGCTTCAATGGGGTTGTTTTCCCCTTCACCTGGATCAACAGGGGTGATGTGGAATGGGCTGAACTTCATGGATGATTTTTTTCTTCCAGCCTCATCAGCTGTGATAAAGAGGAGAGGACTTCTCAAGTGTTCCATAGAATAACATAGGGCTTGCAGAGTTTAGAACACTGGAGAAGTGATCTCCACTTTATCGTGCCTTAGTGAATAACTCCACTGCTTTTGTTTTGGTCTCCTCAGCAGGAATCTAAATGAGCACAGGACAGAGGTAATCAATCTTTGGACCTCCAGCTGGTGGGAGCTTCAATTCCCATTGTACCCAACAAACAGGTGGCTGGTTGGGACCAATGGGTGTGGTAGTCTCCAGGAGCTGCAAATATACAGTGACCAGTCCTAACAAAGGAGGCCCTATCAAGAGAGGTGGATCACTCAAAACATCTGCTGCTACTAAAGTATGGCGATCTTGAAATCCTTCTTACTATGCACCAACTTTTAATCTGCCTGGTGACTGAAGCAACCTGTGGCAGCATAAGTGTTACTTTCTCTTGTGGGTAACATGCCCACAGAGACTGCAGCCGTGTGGATGACAGGGAAAAAAAATCTGTGTGTTGTGTGTAAATAAAAATGCCTGGATAGCACAATACATACTTCACTCTTTCATGAACGTGTAATCTAAACAGACTGTATATGCATTAAGGGCCATATGCACAAAATCATAAACTGAGCAAATTTGGCATAAACTAACTTTTTTTTGTGCCATGTGGTGCAGTTGGTTTACCACAATTACATATGGTCCTTACCCCTTTAATTGCCAGAGGTGTGCCGTACACATTGGTTTGCACTCAAAAAGTAAAGTATGTAGAACCAGTGGCTCACCAGCTGTTGTACCATAACTTCCCATCAAGGTATTCACCAAGACCAAAGGAGGATACTAGAATTTGTAATCCAATAACCAAAGTGACAGAGAATCCTGCTACCTTCTGATGTAGACCAGTGCTATCCAGCATTTCATCCATATCTATAATCTGGTAGTCCCGTATCTACACAAAATGATGTCATTATAAAGGCTAGAGCAAGAGTGGGCAAGTTTACTCCTCAGCTCTTGGATACTTCTATCTTTCTCAGCCATCCAAAAACATGCCTTGGGTCAGGCTGTTTGGACTCCCATTTGAAAACCTAGATCTAGCCTGTATTTCCAGTAATTATGGCATTAGACATACAAACCACAAAAGGTTTTACCATCATACTGTCAAGTAAATCCGTTCTCCCCATAAAAATAAATAAAAGAGTGAAATGACAAAGTCTAAAACTTGATGGATTTTATTTTTTTTGTCACATATCAAATTTGCATTAATTTAAATGGGTCTTTTAACCCCATGAACATTAGATAGGTCTACAATGCATCACTATCACATTCAGGTTTAGATTGTGCATTCAACCCTAATTTAGCCTTTTGAGAGCCAGATAGGTATTCTGAGCATTGCATTGCAATGTAATGGATACATCTGGCACTCAAATGGTTAAATCAGCAGGGTTGTTGTATGCATCCCCTGTGGTGCAGTTTGTTTGCCCCAGAAACAAATAGCTGGCTGAGGATGATGGGAGATACACTTAATCTTGTGGCAGCTGTTATCACCTTTTATTATGATGAAGAAGAAAAAAAAAAAACAAAAAAAAAAAACAAACAAAAAACTAAAAATGGCATGCATAGCTTTATATGAAAGAATTGGTCAAAAACCAAGGTGTTCCTTCCAAAGTAGGTTCCATTTCATGGTTTAATGTTCCCTTGAAAAAGCCTGGGTGAATAAGTTGGTGTTTTCTTTACAATTCTAGTCAATGTGACTAATTAGAGTACAAGGGAAGCAATTCTGTCTCTTTAATCTCCACATGAATGGAACAAGTGTGAACCAGGATGTTCCATTCAGCTGTATCCACGCTCTTTTCAAGTCAGTGCACCCTGCAACATGCAAATATATGACCACTTGTTCAACACTCTAAAATTATTATTATTTATTTATATTTAGTGCCAACTAATTCCACAGCGCTGTACCACTGGGAATACACATACAGAGGTATTAAATAGTACAAGCAGATGTGGAGACCAGAATGATCAGAGGGCCCTGCTCGTGAGAGCTTACAGTGTACCCAATACAGGCCTTTGCATAAAGGGACAGTAAAGAGGCACATCAAATGCATTATGCAAATCAATCAAAATGTATACAATTAAACTGGACTTTTCACCCCTTAAATGCTAGAGATCTCAAAGCAATGCAAAGACATTACAGACCTCTCTAGCGGTTGAGAGTTTAACCCTTTGAGTGCCAGAGGAATACACAATGCATTGCGAAGCATTGCATTGTGTACCCCTCTGGCACTCAAAGGGTTAATAAAATGAGAATCTTGATTGGTTTTTGATGGCGCAGCTGTTTTGCCACAGAACTGCTCCACTTGTCTATCCATATTGTGCAATATATGGTGTAGGACAAAATTTAGGCAATGACTCAAACTGAATTTGAAGTAGGACTCCCAGCATGCTTAAGACCAGTTTCAGTCTGGTAACAGAATTGTTGGAGCCATATGCAAATGTTCTTCATCTGTGTAATTTCAGCCACCTTCTGCATTCCACAGCAGATTGGGATGTAGGAGATGTGACCGACAGCCGGCCTACATGAGTGGGACATTCATTGAAGGTTGCAATATGAATTGCAGTGTCCACCAGTACTTGTGGGTAAGGTCGGCTGGAGGCACGCAGACATTCCTTACTGCAAATTTATTTTGTTCCTGGGGAAACAATGAACCTGCAGTTTTGAGGACTTTGGCTCGTTATCTTCCCACGTCAAAAGAACCATTGCCTAGCGTAAAGCTTTTCACAATGAGAGAACCAGGCCCCATCTGAAAGGGGCTTCAAGTTGCAGTCCAACAAAAAAAAGTGACATACAAAAAGTTACCAGCCCCTGACCTCTGAGGTCGTCCAGCAGTAGTGGCAAACAAAAGCCTTTGCTTCTTGCCTGCGTAATAAGTCTCCAAGGGGGGCAGGGAATGTGACACTTGCAGTTGGACACATCACAGGGAAAATAAAATACGAACCGAAAAGCTCTGGTCCACTCAACAAAATAAATGCCATCTTGTTTAACCCTTTGAGTGCCAGAGGGGTGTGCAACACATTGCTCCACAAGGCTCTGCATACCCCTCTAGCAAAGCTGTAATTCTTTATAAAGAGACTTGCAATAAGGCGGAATTCAGAAAGAATATACTGAAGTTCATCTAAAGCAGAATTTGGTGGAACCCTGAAAAGAAAGGTGTGTGTGGGGGGGGGGCACCCAACTGCGTCATAAGGGGAAAAATATTCCCCTAATTCTTTAGACAATTAAATGGGGCTTTTAACCCTGTGAATGTTAGAGATGTTTCCAAAGCACTGCTGTGCAATGCACTGGGGACCTCCCTAACTTTACACCCACCGCTTGAAGTTACTGGAAATCGTCTACACCATTGATTTACTCCATAATTGCAGCAGTTTTTAACACATCAGCCTCACTGCTCACACATTCCATTGAATTTAGTGGGAATGAATCCCAGCATCATTCTACTTTTATTAACCCTTTGAGTGTCAGAGGGGTACAGAACACATTGCAAAGCAATGCGTTCTATACCCCTCTAGCATGCAAACGGTTAAACTCTACAGTTCTAATGCTATTCCTTGCTGCACTTAATATGTATTTTGTGTGTGTGTGTGTGTGTGTGTGTGTGTATATGTATATAAATGAAAGGGGCAAGCAATTCTGGCACAAAGCAACTGTACCATATGGGACAAATCAACACCCCTTAAAGTCCCATTAATTTAAAAGACCACCACCTAAAAAAAAAAAAAAAAAAAAAAAAAAAAAAAAAAAAAAAAAAAAAATATATGAAAGATTACACGTGTAGACTCTCCAAAATAAAATGTGGTTGTGCACAGCTAATGTTAACATATTATAATTAGTACCCACTGCTTTTCTACTCATAAAAGATGGAGCTTTGTCAGCTTATTGAAAGGAACACTAACATCTCCAAATAATAACCCTACATAAATTAATAAGGGCAGAATACGTAATATAGTAGCATAGTTCATGAGGCTGAAGAAAGACATGTCCATCAAGTCCAGCCCATGCCAAACACCCCTGTTGATCCAGAGGAAGGCAAAACATAAAACAAAACAAAACCCCTCTGAAGCAATTTTGAATTTAGCCTCAAGTGGGTTAGAAAAAATTCCTTCCTGACTCCAAATGGCAGTCAGATATTTCAACATCCTAACTGCTTTGAAGTTGTTCTGTGCTAGATAGGCATCCATTGCTTTTTTTGAAAGCAGATGCATTATCTGCAATTACAACATGCCAAGACAAAGAATTCCACAGCTTTACCTCCCTTACTGTGAAGAATCCTTGCTTTTGTTTTAGTCGAAAGCACCTTTCTTCTAGTCTCAATGGATGACCTCTTGTTCTTAGCTCAGCTCTTTGCGTAAATAATTGGCTAGTTCTCTGTATTGTCCTTTAATGTATTTGTAAATGGTAATCATATCAAACCTTAGACATCTCTTCTCTAATGTAAACAAACCCGGTTTGGATAGTCTCTCTTTATAACTCAGATCCTCCAATCCCTTTATCAGTTTTGCTCCGTGTCCCTGCACCTTTTCCAGTTCAACAATGTTTTTTTTTAAGAACTGGAGCCCAAAATTGTACTCAATATTCTAGATGAGGCCTAACCAATGATTTATACAGAGGTAGGATTATATTAGCATCCATTGTATTTATACCTCTTTTTATGCAGGCTAGAACCCTATTTGTTCTTGCAGCAGCTGAGTGACTCTGCACACTGCTGTGAAGTCTATCAGTACAACTAAATCTTTCTCTAATGAGGATTTCCCAAGTTGTTTCCCATTTAGAGTATATGTAGCAAGTTTGTTTCTACAGTCCAAATGCATAACCCTACATTTATCTATATTAAATGTCATCTGCCACTTTTCTGCCCATTCACTCAGTTTATCTTAATCCTTCTCCAGAGAAAAACATCCAGGTCTGTTTGTATTTCCTTACATAGCTTAGTGTCATCAGCAAAGATTGAGACACTACTTTCAATTCCCACTTCTACATCATTAATAAACAAATTAAAAAGCATTGGGCACAGGACGGAATCCTGTGGCATCCCACTTAGGTTGCATTTACAACAACTCTTAATTTATGCAATAACCTGTTGTGAGGCCCCGCCATGAATAATTCCAATAGTGACAGGTTCTCCAGAATAAATCTGTAATTCCATCTGGATATTGTGGTTAGATGCAGACCGGATTCTTTGTTGCAGGACCATTCATGTTCCTTTAACCCTTTGCTTGTCAGAGGTATCAGACAAATTGCATTACAATGCGTCTGATACCTCTCTCGCACTCAAAGGGCGACAATGCAGCAGTTCTAAAAACGCCTATCAAGAAAGCCATGGTATTGGGAGCCTGGAAAAATGAGACCTCTGGAATGCATGTTAAAAGCTGAATTTCAAACAAAGGATTATATTTTGTCCGATATGATTTAGCTGGTTTGCCCATAATTGCACCTCTTTAGCCTGAGCAAGTGGCTGCATGGAAAACCACAAGAATTTGACAGTCTCACCTTAGTATAGCTCTCGTTTCTTTCATTGGAAACAATTTTAGTAAGAGAGAATTTTAGTCTTACCTGTTAAATCCTTTTCTCTTAGTCCATACAGGTTACTGGTAACTGGGTAGGTGAGCCGCCCCTTTAAGTAGACAGGAACAAATCTAGAATTGATTGCAGGGGGTGGAACCTACCCTTCCATCCTTGGCTGCAGCTAGACAACCAGCTCCAGAAAGATTTGAGACACTAACTATTGACTAGATAGTTGAAGGAAAAAAAAAAAAAAAAAAAAAAAAAAAAAAAAAAAAAAAAAGACTCCTGTGAGCATGACCCCGAAGGACCCCCACGGTCTGCTTCAGGACAGCCAAGCATGGTCCCTTGACAGGGTGGGAGACAAGTAACCTGTATGGACTAAGCAAAAAGGATTTAACAGGCAAGACTAAAATCCTATTTTTCTCTGTCGTCCAATACAGGTTACTGGTAACTTTGGGATGTCCTACCATTGAGTTTCGCAGAGGCGGGAAGGCAAGGACCAGGAGCAAGGCCCCCAAAGTCATCAGAGCAGATATGAACTATCAGATCAGAGATAGCCCAACAAAACAATGAAGTGTCAACGGACACTGAATAGGGGTGTCAACACCCCAGGAACTGTTACACAGCACACTGACCTAGAGCCAACAGGTCTCAAAAGTGAAGGAAGCACCAAAGAAGATCTAGACAGGCAAGACTGCCTCCAGGATCTTCCTCCCAAAACTGGCATCAGCCAATGCAGGCACATCAACACAATAGTGCTTCGAAAAGGTGTGCACAGACGACCAAGTGGCAGCCTTGCACAACTGATCAGCAGAGGCCTGATTCTTGTAAGCCCAAGAAGCCCCAATAGATCTTGTAGAATGAGCTGTGACCTGAAAGGGAACAGGCTTCTTCCTTAGCTCGTAAGCCTTACTAATAATGGACTTGATCCAAGACGCAATAGTCACTTTGGATGCAGGTCTCCCTGCCCTGGAACCCTCAGGAATGATGAACAGCGTGTCAGACTGTCTGATAGACTCAGTGCGATGTAAATAAAACTTGAGACAACGCACCACATCTAACAAGTGGAGATCTCTCTCCTCGTCAGAGGTGAGGTCAGGCCAGAAAGAAGGCACCACAATCTCCTGACTGATGTGGAACCTTCAGAAGAAACTCCTGAGAAGTGTGAAGCACCACCTTGTCCTTGTGAAACACTAAATAGGGTGGTTTACAGGACAAAGCATGTAACTTTGCGACACAGTGAACAGAAACAGTCAGCAGCAGAAAGGCCATTCTCCACATCAACAGGCGTAGAGGAATAGTAGCCAAGGACTCAAAGGGAGGGCGCTGACGAACGCCCAAAACCAAGTTAAGATCCCACAGAGGAGCGGAAGTCTTAAAGACAGGACGAGTATGAGCAACGCCCTGGAAGAAAACCTTGAGATCAGGAAGGATGGCAACGCGCCTCTGAAAGACAACAGAGAGAGCAGAAGACTGAACCTTAAGGGACCTCAAACTGAGGTCCTTATCTACACCGTTCTGCAAAAATGCCAGGACCGTAGGCAGATCAAATTCCTGAGACAGGTTCTTATCAGCACACTAAGATAGAAAGGTCAACCAGACACAATGGAAGTTCTTGTAAGAAAGAAGGTTTGTGGGCACTGAGCATAGTAGCCACCACCCCAGAAGAAAAACATTTCTTCAATATTGAGGATTCAATGTCCAAGCTGTCAAGGCTAGCCGATGAACATCCTCCTTCCACAGGTAACCTTGTAGAAGATCCTGACGGCAAGGGAGCAGGAATGGCTCAGACACTGACAGATCCAGAAGCTCGGGAAACCAAGGTTGGCAAGGCCAGTACAGAGCAATCAGAATGACTGGACAGCACTCTAGTCGTAATTTCCGTAACACCCTGTGCAACATTGACAGGAGAGGAAAGATGCAGGCCAGAGGAAATCAAGGAATGGACACTGCATCCACCACCAGAGCTAGAGAGTGCCTCCATCGAGAGCAGAACCTTGGAACATTCCTTTTGTGTCTTGTTGCTATCAGGTCGATATAAGGAAGACCCCACTTCTGAACAATGAGGGTGAACACCCCTGGGTGCAGTTCCCACTCTCCGCTGTCCACTGTGTTTCGATTGAGGAAGTTCGCCATGACATTGTCTATGCCAGGAATGAGCACTGTGGATATTACAGGAACGGGTTCTTCTGCCCAGGAAGAAATAGCTTTGACCTCTACAACCAAGCGGCAAGACTTCTTGTTCCGCCCTGCTTGTTGATGTAAGCCACGTCGGACTGGACAGTCTTCCAGCTGAGATGTCCAATGATGAAGTGCATGAAATGTCGCTCGAAGCTCCGACATGTTGATGGGAAGGAGATATTCCTCTGGAGACCACCGACCCGGAGCACTCAGGCGACCCAGGACCGCTCCCAAACCGGAGAGGCTAGCTCCTGTTGTCACCGTGGTCCAGAAGGATACCAGAAAGGACCTGCCCTTCAGCAGATTGGAGAGGTCGAGCTACCACTACAAAACTCAGTTCCACATGAAGAGGGAGGGATACTGACATCTTCAGAAGATCCGGCTGACCCTTGCACACCTGGATCACAAACCTCTGGAGTTCCCTGGTGTGAGCCATGCAAATGGAACAACTTCTATGGTGGAGATGAATTTCCCCACTAGAGAGGACAGCTTCTTGGCTGGAACTGGATCTTGAGCCAGAACAGCAGAAACCCTGTGGGCGATCTGGTGAGCCACCCTGTCTTTGAGAAACACCATGCTCTTCTGAGTGTCAAAGAGAAGGCCCAGGAAGACCATATGCTGGGATGGGACAAGGTCTGACGTCCATGTTGATTATCCACCCATGGAGCGAGAGCATGAATACAGTTCTGAACCTGCTGATAAAACTTCAGCAGAAGGTGCTTTCATAAGCAGGTCGTCCATGTATGGGGTAACTCTGATTCCGACCTGCTGGAGGACGGACACTAAGGCTCACAAGACACGGTTGAAGACCTGTAGTCAGACCAAAGGGAAGAGATGAACACCGAAAATGACCTTGGTCGCACGCAAATCTGAAATCCTGCTGACTCTCTGGATGAATGGCAATATGAAGGTACTCCTGAAGATCCAGAGAGGCAAGGAATTCCCCGGGGGATATAGCAGCAATCACCATCCTTAGAGACTCCTGGTGATAATGAGTCCAGATCACAAAGGAATTGAGATCCTTCAAGTCCAAAATGGGACGACAACCACCATCCTTCTTGGAGACCACAAAGAGGTTTGAGTAAAAACCCATACCTCTGTCCTGAACTGGAACAGACTCTAGGACATCCTCGTCC
Source organism: Rhinophrynus dorsalis (assembly GCA_037306005.1). Lineage (NCBI taxonomy): Eukaryota > Metazoa > Chordata > Amphibia > Anura > Rhinophrynidae > Rhinophrynus > Rhinophrynus dorsalis. The sequence goes on from CM074718.1 coordinate 608,757,087, forward strand.
AGAAGGGCCTGGATAGCGCCATTGAAGAGATGGCATTTCTCTGCGTCCTGAGATGTATGAGAAGGAAAGAAGCGAAAAGGAGGAAGTGGGATAAAAGGGATCCTGTACCTTTCCGTGACCACCTGTAAAACCCAAGGGACTGCCAATGAATACTCCCAGATGCTGTGGTAGTGACGCAGACGGCCACCCACAGCAGAGTGGGGACCTGGGTATGGAGAGTCATGCCGAAGGAGGCTTGGAATTCTTAGGCGTGGTGGAGGCCTTGGGCTTCCACTGCTGTTTGGGCTTGGAGGAGGCATGTGGAGCTGAGGGAACCACCTGGTTTGTCGGACATGTCTCAGTCTGAAAGGAATGAAAAAAAAAACGATTACGCTTGAGAGGTGTTTTCTTCCTGGGGACCAAAGGCAGAAGTGTACTTTTATCCCCTGTGGCCTCGCTAATCAGATCCTTAAGATCTGGTCCAAACAATGACATGCCTTGAAAAGGCAAGGAGAGCAAGGCTTTCTTAGAAGTGATGTCAGCAGATCAGATCTTGAGCCAGAGAGCTCGTCTGACAACCACAGACATGGTGGAAACCCTAGCCAACAAACGGATGGCATCAAATAAGGCAGCAGAAAACTAGTGCTGGGCCTCAAATGTTGGAGAGAAGTCGCAACATATCCAAAAGCAGGAGTACCGTGATGGAGAGCCAGGGCGAGTTGTTCAGTCCAGACCGCAATGGCCCGGTTAACCCATGCCACAGCAAACACATGATGCATGGCAGTACCAGCAGTGGCAAAAATGGACTTGAGTCCAGTCTTTCAGAGCAGAGGCATCAGAAACTGGCAAAGCAGTGGACTCAGATAACCTGGAGACAGGAGCATCCACTTGGGGGGGGTGAACCCACAAAGTAAGCGCCGCATCAGAAAAGGGGTAAAGCTTGGTAAATTTCTTGGCGACAGAAGGTTTTCTGTCCGGGGATTTCCACTCTTCAGACACAGGTCAGGAGCCAATCAGAAACAAGTGCGCAAAGCAAGCGCTCATGGGAAATTTAGTTTTCCCAGAAAAAGTACCCTAACAGTGCCTGAAGCCCCCTGAACCCCCCCCCCCCCAACAGACTAGAAATATGAACCGGGTGATAGAGCAAGGGCAGACAATAAAAATGAGCCATCTCTGAAGTCGCTAGGTGAAGCGGTTCCAGAGATATGTCCCAAACTGTACAGTCCCATAGGAGTGAATAGAGAAATGGCGTCTATGCGGTAAAGCGTGCCTTAAAAGGCGCGGAACTCAAATTTTACAAAGTTGAAACAGTAAAATAAAAATACATGACACACAATTATAACATGTTAGGAGACCCAAAAAACACTGAACCAGTAGGGGAAGTAAAAAAAAAAAAAAAAAAAAAAAAATAATAATATATGCAAAACCAGCAGTTAAAGGGTTAATTACCACATAAACCTGCCCCAAACACCCAACAGACATACAGAGAGACCCAAATGAGTGCAGGAGTATGCAATAGGAACTCCAAAAGGAAAAAATCCCTGTGCGGAGGGTGGGACATGTGGCCTGCAGCACTCAGAAGGTTGCTCACATTTCCTGCAGATCTTGTCTTCAGATTACCATGTAGTAAGAAGAAGCTTCGGTGGACAACTCCTGAGGAAAGAACTTGAACCCAAGATTCAGCTGCAGCCAAGGGAGGGAAGGTATGCTCTACCCCCTGCAATCAATTCTAGAATTGTTCCTGCCTACTTAAAGGGGCGGATCACCTACCCAAAGTTACCAGTAACCTGTATTGGACGACAGAGAAAGCCATTTTATTTGGTTAAGGGAACAAAACAATAAAAACCATTCTTTAACATTTTTGTCAAAGTATATTTAAGTTGAGTTTCTAACTACTTTATCCATAGCAAAGGCAAACTCTGTTGATCCAGAATAAGGGAGAGAGGAGGAGGAGGAGAAGAAAAAAAACAAAACAAAAAAACACCCCTCTTGAAGCAATTCCCAATGAAGTGCCAAGAAGGTAAAACATTCCTTGCCAACTCAAAAAGGCAGTCTGATTTCCCTGGCTCAACATCCTATGTGCAACGAAAAACTGTCAAAATTATCAGTATTGTTCTGAGCTAGAAAGGAATCCATTACTTTTTTTTTTTTTTTAAAAGCAAATGCAATATCTGCAGAGAATTCCCTGCCTTTTAAGTAAAAGCACCTCTCAACTAGTCATTGGATGTTCCATTGTTTTTTGCCAAGCTCTTTGATTCAAATGTAAAAATAAATTTGTGTAAGGTAGCTAGGCCTGTCTTACTAGTTTTTTCATACTAGCCAATTGTTAAAGGGATAGTAATACTTCATTTTATCTTTATTTTATTCTGTAGGCATTATGGTTTGAGAGATATTCACAAGCAAAGTTTCCCCTCCCGCCCCTTTTACCTAATGTAATCCATCTCTTCTCAGATGTGGAATGCAGTCCATAGACCAGACAGATAACAGCAGGGGACAATCTTCTTCCTATGAGAACAATGAAAGCCCTGTCCCCCTTGACAAGTTTTTCAGGTTTTTCCCTTATCTTAATTGAAGATTGTCCCTCTCTGCAGTCTACCTGGGCACCTCCCTTCTGATCTGGCTAAGCAGTGTTACATCAGTAAAAGGGGAGGGAGGGGGATATTTTATCATTGAATTACTCCTAAACTACAACTCTGACAGAATTGAAATAACACTCTATAAAGTCCAAATACTATGATGATTAATTAGAGCTTCTTTTATTATGAAACATTACTATCCCTTTAACACTCTCTGTGAGGCCGGACCCTGGGATGAGGTAGACAACATTCGATCCGTGAACCACACGGACTCCCATGGTTTAAATTATACTTCAGAGTACTTTGCATTGGCCACAAATATATTTGTAAATGACAGCCAGACTATGGAGACTTGGTATATGCTCACAGAGACAACTTAACCCCTTAACGACCGGACGTTATGGGACATTTCCGTCCCATAACGTCCGCATAGGGGCACTTGGACGCGCCGGTACACGTGACCTGTCACGTGTATCGGCGCGTCACTATGGGGCTTGAAACAGATCGCTCCGATCTTGGAGCAGTCTATTTCATGCCCCATTTTTACTTACAGCGCTCCCGGTAGAGCGCTGTAAGTAAAAAGTACGTGACGTACCAGGACCGTCAAGGGTCTTTCAAGCAAGTTTACCCTTGACGGTCCTGGTACGTCAAGGGTCCCTAAGGGGTTAAACAGCATTGAATTCGAGCTCTGCTCAAGCCAACAGTGTAACTTACCTCAAATGACCAGTTTTGCAGCAGTGATCCCGTTGCTGGGAGAGTGTGCTGGAGATGTGCCCAAAAAGGCTCATGTCAATCTCAGCCAAACACTACTGTCTGACATCTATATGGTACACTACTAACAAGAGCATCTGCTCAACTTCCTCGCTCAGCACCTAACTCATGGAAGTGTACTAACGCTGCACTCACAGGAGCAGAAAGTGCCTGCGTGAAGAGCCAGATGCGGAGCTCTGTGTGTTATTTTTATCTATTAACTGCTCTGAAGTCACTCTTGAGCCAAACCTAAAGCAAAGCTAATTAATGGTTTAAAGGGCCAGACGGGTGTGCAATTCATAGAGAATAATGCATCCTCTGCTGAAAGGTTAGAAGGTTCTGCACACTCAATTCTATGGAGATCTATTACCAGGAAGTACAGATGGTGAGCATTTAACCCTCTATGTGCCAGGAGTGCTCATTGTGCACAACCAGTGAGTTGGTCAGTCCACTGACACTTAAACAGTTAATTCGCCTCTTCACTCAAAACACCTGAACACTAAATAAAATCATAATATCAGTGGAACTAACAGTAGTTTAACAAAGTTAATTTATTCACAAAAAGAAAAAACCAGAACTAAAGAGATTTGAATCTGTTGAAGAATAAACGTGTGAGCAGTGCATTAAGCACACCCCCTCAGAGAGATTAACCCTTTGAGTACCAAAGGGGTATGCAACACGCTGCATACCCCTCTAGTACGCAAAGGGTATAGAAAACAAAAAAAAAAAAAAAAAGAAAAAGTTACTGACAAAGTAAAAAAATTCAAAGTTTACATATATTACAAAATATATAAAATATATTACAAGTTTTTGTTTCCACAATGTTATGTTCAAGTTTTGCAGTCCATAGCAGCAATAAGGATTTTTTGCAAAGCAATCCACAGGTCCAGAGTATCGTTTGCTGTCAAAACGTCAGCTTTTTTGCAATGTCTTCTAAAAAAAAAAAAAAAAAAAAAATATACACAGATTTAAAAACATGGACACACAAAACACTAATCCAAAAACCGTCAGTGGCGTTCCATCAGCACAGACCTCTACCTTACAAGACACTGTTGGTATTTCCTCACAGGCATGTTAGAGTTCTCATAGATAAAAAAAAGCTTAGACTCTCTCCATTAAACAGTATACAATAAACTGCCCCATAGAGAGTAAATAAAAAGCCCTTTTCATTTTATTGGAGGTTTTTAATCCCTTGAGTTCTATAGGGCCCAGTGCATTGCAAAGAAACACAAGAGACATCTCTGGTACCCAAGGAGTTAAATTTTATAAACACTGTGTAGCTGTTTTGCAGCAGGCTTGATCTACTTTTACTTCATGTGTGCTCCCCATTGATACAACAAGCTCCCAGCTCGATTATTCATAAAAACACAGGTGTAAGGCCCCTTTCACACTGGCAAGATTACAGTGATTGTGCTTCAGTTATGTTGCCCATTATGAAGGCTTTCATAAATGGAACCATCCCCTCATATGAACACATCAAAATACAGCAAGTTGCAAGTTCATGGCTCTTACATTAGAATACAAATTTGGCCTATGTGGCTGCTAGCAGACCTTTTACATGAGATACATTAGAGGTTGAGATGCTCATCTTAAGCTCCAATGAATGGCTGGCCCAGGTAGGAGTCAGCCAATAACAGACAGATGTTCACATATGGCAGCCAGTCACCAGCCATTCCCACCCTAGATATGATCATCAGAGAAACACAGGAGAAATGGAGATTTCAGAGCCATGTGAAAGCCAGAAATCCTTGTTTACTAGTGGCCACGTAACCAAAAGGACTGATCCCAGCTGGACAGAATCCTGCATCCTAGACACCAATAGAAAAACAGTGACACAAAGGCTTACTTTGATCTGTGCCCTCTGTCCGTTTTCTCTTTATGCCCATAGAAATGTTTTGCTGCTCCTTTAGTGCCTCTATAGAACAATTGGGCCTTGGTAACAGGTTTCCTGGAGTTGGTCCTGGCCGGTTGCTAAAATACTTTTTTTTGAGTGCCTGGAGAGGAATAGAGAAGACAAATTAAATGCCCTGTGAGTGCAAACAGACAACTTTTCTTTCATGACAGCTTCTAACAAAATAATACATCACTCCTCTTTACAGGAAGAGTTGGAATTTCTGTGAAAACCCTTAGGCCAAGTACATAAAACAAGTGGAAAGCCAACTAACCCAGTAGGAAGAAAATAAAAAAAAAAATGCAAACAGTACATAGTCAGAGCAGGTCAACTACAGAAATGAAAACTACTATGACCAAGAGGTAAACCTGACACCAGCGTACCAAGTCGTGGTTGGCTTGCAGAGGTCATGTTATACAACAGCAGAATCACCTTATACACAGGTATTAAGAGAAAGTATGAAGTAAATATTAATATGTAATAACCTAGGAAATGAGAAGAAGAGGTGCTAGTGAAAGAATAGTAGAGGGCTTCAGGAATAAAGTCATTAGCTAAAAGATTGCATCGCTGCTGGACCCAGCCCCCCCCCCCCCTTTGGGGGAAGAGAGAGGGGGAGAGAGCGCGAGAGAGATGACAGAGTAAAGAAGTTAATTTACCAGTATCCTCTCCTCCATCCAGCTAGTGTACTGAAAACATCAAAAGAATTCCACCTGCCTAGCAGTGGGCAGAGAGGATAAAGGGATCCCTTAGCCGTACAAATAGTGCACACAAACATTCTCTGTTTGACAGTGCCAAGATCCAGTGAAGTTGGGTAAAGCGAAGGACCCTCTCCGTCCAGTGTTTGAGCAAAGGGGCTTCTGGTATGAGCCAGTGTAAGGATGCTTTTGGCAGCCATCGTGATGGAGGAGGTCTAACAATGTGTGACCTCTGTCGTGTATCTGATAACTTTAGCCCAAAAGCACTGGACCTGTGGACAGTTACACAAAGAGTGCAAGAGGGTGCAGGTTGTGACATTTAGGGCATGCGGGGTAGGAGGACAGACCTATCCGATGGGCAATGGTCATTGTGACATACACCCTATGTAGTAAATCGATAGGATAGTTAGTGGAAGTAGGCAGAGAGAGAGCTACACTGACTTCTAGAGAAATTGGGTCAATAAGGTGTCCATCGTCAGATCAGGTACATCTGCGATCCATCTACTCTGTCCTGTAGGTTCACATTGAGCATGTGTCATCAGGAACAGGGTCTTAGAGATGCAAGATATTTTGAAACAGGAATTAGGGAGGTTTTTTTTTTTGATAAGGCAGTCAGGGGCGATTGTCAGAGTTGGGTGATTTTAACCTATTGCATGTTAAAAAAAAAAAAAAAAAAAAAAAAAAAAAAAACCCACAACCACACAACACCAACACACATGGACGCTGCAATGAACAAGAAGTTCTAATATGGCCATTAATGTGGGATTCTCTGTTACACCTCTGCATGCTCCCTTGTACCAATTTCCCCTCTTCTTCCCACTGCAGCCCCACCAAGAAGGTGCATTTACCTGAGTGGCCGTGCATCGAGCACAGGGGTTGAAGGTGAATAAACCTTGCAGTAGGTCTAGCAAGTCATCTCCAGCAGCACTGAAAATCATGTGAAGAGGAGTCCCTGGAAAACTCTTGAAGGTTACATAGTCTGGAAGGCTGGACATGCCCTGTATATAGGAAAAGCACAATCCCTTAGCAAAAAAGGCCTATTACCTGTGCAACACTAATACCATAATCTTTGTTCTGTCTTTACTTCACACAATGTAAAGACAGTTACAGATAAAAGATCATTGTGTTTGGAAGTTCCCAGGAAAACTATAAAAAAAAAATGAGCCAACCCAGATGTTTTTATATAAAAAAAAAAAAAGTAAACGCTAAATGTTCTCCAGAACACATACTTTAGGATACAGGTTTCCTTACTCTAATCCAGAGGTGCTCCAAAATTCACCCTCAACTATGTTACTACTGACAGTTGGTTGCAAGGCAGATAGGATATTGATCAAGGGAGAGATATCAAACTGCCTTTTGGAATCAGAAGGAATGTTTATACGCTTGGAGCATACTGGGAAATTGCTTCAAATGGGGGAGGGGATAGTCCTTTGGATCAATAAAATCAAAGGGGGTACAGGTTGAAATTTATGGGCATGTATTTTTCTTCAACATCAGCTATGTTACAGTTACAAGCCTTTGACCAGAGCCATGTGCAGTGTATGTGTAACTCTAGACCTTAACCCACTGAGTGCCAGAGTGGTATCTAATGAAATACATTTCATACTTCTCTGGCACTTAAACGGTTAAAAATCAGTTGCATGATCTGTCAGTTTATACGAGAGCTGCATTCATATTTTCTTCCTATGGTGCAGTAGGTTTGCTACACAATTACTACTCTTTAGCTTTCTGCATACGGCTCAAGTTTATTAAAAACAAAGTATCACAACAAGTTGACTTCCTCTTAAAGGCAGAATAAAGGGAAATTATTTCGTAGGAATTAGACAGAAGCACTTAACCAGGTAGAAGTCCTTCATACTGCAGACAGATATAGACATATAGTTTTACAGAAAATCTGCAGTTGCCTGTATGAACTAATCTCTATTTAAGTTTGCCTCTTAGTCACACACTCTCACAAAAAACAAATGTGCTACAATGTCATGAATAGCCCGTAAGGGACACTCCTCCATCAGATTGTAAACATCAGCAGACTACCATGTCAATAACTAAACATTGTATAGATATAATGGACTGATATTTGAAGGACAGCAACCTAGATAAGTCAGTCATTCTAGTAAAAAAGAGCCTTATTCCTAGAGAATAGTCCTCATTTAATTAGACCTAAATGGCTGGTTGGGGTCATTAGGTCTATTAGATTGTAAACTGAACATTTGTAGTGACATGAGCTCAAATGTATAAAACAAATTTACCCACGTATGGGGAGTCAGATACATCTATGCAGTTTAACATCACCAAAGCCACTTATACCTAGAGCAGACATAGTAAACTGTAGAGCTTCCAACCAACCAATAGGATTTGTAGCCCACCAACAGCTGAAGGTCAGACAACTGTCTCAGGGTATTCTTTCTATAGTACCCTTTAACATTTTGGTCATAATGTGAAAGCGCAAGAGTTCTGGCACACAAAAACACCTCTGTGCAACTCACCACAACTGCTAATGAATGGATCAGAGAGATACTTACTGGCCACTGTTCTTCTGTCGGTGTACCCAGAGTCTCAAATATTCTAGTAAGCTGGTCTAAATCTGAATCCCCAGGCAGAAATGGCACCTATTTAAACAAATTGTATGTTTATACAGAGTTTAAACACACTTCCAGTTATAGCATTAACCTCAGGCAGCACCTTCATTTAGAATGTGAATGGCCCAATTGTATATACTTTTAGAACAAACTGGAGCATATGCATAACTGAAAGAGTAGATACATTCTACAGTAAAACGGTCTAACCCACTGGAACCAAATACAAAATGTAAAAAAGTTATACATACACATTAATAACCATTTCATGCCCGGAGAATTTTATGGTCAAAGTCAAATTCTCCATAAGGACTAATGAAGCATTAGCATCCAGTTTTTTTTTTTTTGTTTTTTTTTTGCCCCCCCCCCCCCCCGGAGGGCCAAGCTGTGCAACTCACTGTAATGTGTTGTGAACAACTGTGGTCCACAAGGTGTTAGTTTTTTGTTTTTTTTTCTTTAAGACAAGTTTGAGTTGTAATAACTTTTATAGACTTGCTAAAGTCTATATCTTTAACCCTTGAATGCCAGACAGATCTCCAACAAGGTGCTCTGAAATGTATTTGAGACCTTGCTTGCATTCAAGAGATTCAAAGCCCAATTTAAAATAAATAAATAAATACAAAAAAAGGTATAGAAGGGCACTGGTCTCAAATCTCACAGCGGGTCCCAATACAACTGCTAAAGTAGCGGGATGCTCTCTAGACTTAAACTACAAACTATACTAGAAGTGTAATGAAGTAAACCATCAGAAGATAAACCCCATTCACAGAAGTCTTTAAATTGAGGCACTCGGACCCAAAACATTTTTATACAACAAAATAGTATATATAAATGTGAAATTTTATTGATACAAATATATTCAGATAAAATTAAAACCAATTAAAATACACAAGAGAATGTCCTCATAAGGAGCAGACCTCAATAGACATTTATCATGTGGTGGTGCAATATCCCACAATTATATACAATCACAACTGTTTAAATATAAACAATAGGAATATACAGCACCATAATCACATATCATATAAGTGCCAATAAGATATAATTGCCCTATTGATTCTTAAAATAAAAAATGCAAATAGTAATATAATAATAAATGATCAGCATTATATAACAGCTTAAAGTGTAAGTGATAAATAAACAGGACAAAAAAATTGTACTTATCCGTGACTAAAGGTCTAATCCTTATGGGACTCTCACTGCAGGTCAACCATCTTATATAATATGTGATTATGGTGCTGTATATTCCACATATATGATATGTGATTATGGTGCTGTATATTCCTATTGTTTATATTTAAACAGTTGTGATTGTATATAATTGTGGGATATTACACCACCACATGATAAATGTCTATTGAGGTCTGCTCCTTATGAGGACATTCTCTTGTGTATTTTAATTGGTTTTAATTTTATCTGAATATATTTGTATCAATAAAATTTCACATTTATATACACTATTTTGTTGTATAAAAATTTTTTGGGTCCGAGTGCCTCAATTTAAAGACTTCTGTGAATGGGGTTTATCTTCTGATGGTTTACTTCATTATACTTCTAGTACAATTTAAAATAAATGGGAATTTTTCCTTATATAATGGTTATTAGTTTGCCACCCAATTGCTCCACTAACTTTATACATATGGTCAATTGAAATGGATTTGTAGGATTACTTACCCTAAGGAGAAGCTCTGCCAATATACAGCCAACAGCCCACATGTCCACTCCTACCCCATACATCCTAGCGCCAAACAGCAGCTCTGGAGAGCGATACCACCTGAAACAAGACACACAATACTGTTACGGTATCAAAACAAAAAAAAAAACCAAACAATCTATGTAGCACTAACACTTCTGAAAATTAGAAGAAGAGGACTGCAAATGCAAGTAAAATCTAAGTTCAAATTCCCATAATCAGCCAGGGTGTGTGTGTCAAAGATCGCCATTTGAGGCAGGAGTACTGAAATGTGGTCTTTACCTTATGTATAGGAAGCCACATTTCCAGCTCACAGTGCAAATTTGGTTTTCCTATTATATTTAAGATGAAACATTGGAGGCCAATGTACCAAGAAGAACCGGTGCAATTCTGGGCAAACCAACTGTACCATAGGCAGTTTTCCAAAGTTTCCATAAATTTAAAATGGGATTTTAACCTCTTGATTCCTAGAGGGCCCTTATCAGGCTTAATTATCAACAACATTTCAATGTTCAAAGTGATGAAAAGTGCTCTAAACAAAATGAACCACTTGACAAAAGGCCATGTTCACACTTGCAGCTGTGATATAGCTGTGTAAATCACACTCTTTTTGTCCCCACCATTTTGACCACATTCCCCCCTGCAATATTTGAATGTTATACACATCGTAATGTTACCGTTGGAATGCGAACGATCTGTGGACCCTAAGCTGCCTTGAAGACCAGCACTGAATGCAGTTTGGTTGCAGCATGCAACATTTCTGTGTGGTAAAACCGACAGTGTGAACAGCCTCAATAAACAACAATGCTCCCCATTTTCTTTCAATTGTTGCAGAGTTCAAAGTGATGTGCTATAATTAGTGTGAATAAGCTGTGTGTGGTTTTAACATGAATGATACGTTTCCCAGAAAGGGACTGTAATTCTACCCACAAGATTTGATGGCAGACAGGAGTAAGTTTAACCATCTCCTTACTCAACAGGGAAACAATCCTGAATGGTTTTCATTTTTCCCCCCTTGTGCCTCAAGCATCCAAAGCACTACATTTATTTTACCACACAGGCCAGGAGTGCCCACTTACCATATTTACTGAACTCATCAGAAGGGAACTAGATCATAAATGGGGTGGTATATTCTTGTACTTTCAATCTATAGTGGTGAAGTTTTACTACTTCCTTTTTCCTTGTATGTTTGTACACAGGCTCCACTCAATATAATTTTAATTGCTTTTAATCTTGTCATCTGTTATTTTGATACCAATAAAGATTGGGAGATATTTTTGCTTGGGGGTTAAGGGTCTCAATAATAAAATCTCATTGTGGGGGATTCTCTCTCATTTTCCCTTTGGTTGCATCCACTGCCACGGACAGGAAAGATGTTCATTGGGATGGGGGCAAAACTGATGGGGGCCCTGAGGATTTTCTGACCACAGTAAGCCAAATGGAGGGTTATAATATGTGCTATTTCTCCTTCCCTGTGCTAGAGCAGTTTCTCTGAGGCACTGCTTAACCCTTTGAGTGCCAGAGGGGTATGAAATGCATTTCGTTGCATAGCCCTCTGGCACTCAAAGGGTTAAACGACGCACTGGAGATCTTTCCAGAATCCAAAAATCTGAATAAAATGGTAGTTTGTACAACTATTTCATACCCAGTTCCAAGATCACATGATACAGAAAGACAATACCTTGTTACCACCTGATGAGTATACACTCTGTTTGGACTCCCAAATGATTTAGCCAGACCGAAATCAGCCAGTTTAAGCACCCCGTTCTCATCTAACAGCAAGTTGTTTGGCTTCAAATCCTGGAAAATAAAACAAATTCATTTAGAGAAAAGCAATTTACAAGCCCTCTCTCTCATTCCTTACAGAAGCTGTCCAAATTCAGTCCTCAAGGGCCACCAACAGTGAAGGATGTAAGGATTTCTCTGCTTAAGCTCACGTGAGTCAATCAAAATGAATGAGCCACTGATTAACTCACATGTGCTTAACAAGTGAAATCCTGGCATGTTGGTGGCCCTTAAGGACTGAAAGCTGTACAGCCCTGGGACAGAGGGATGATAATTGCATTGCTTTACAATGAACTTCAGTTAAATTGGTAAAACTTCTGTGCAGAACTTGCATGGTAACAACAGCAGAATTATAGGTCTATAGAAAAAAAAAGTGGCTAAAACAACAGTAACATGCTTCCTAATAACCACTCAGCTTGCCTTACTAGGAACTGGACATTCTAATAGTTACGAATTAATTTCACCCTCTCACTTCTTTGGTTCAAAAGAGAACATCTTCAGTCACTTTGGATGTTATGTGCTCGGAGGGATCCGGACAGCTGGCAGGATTCCTGAACCAGACTGCATACTGGAACTCCCTACTACCCCACCCCACTCAAAAGAGACCTGAAGCAGGAAGAGTGCAACATCCTGGAGTTCCAACAGCAAAAATAAAGTGTACCTGTGATACAATATACAGTGCTGAATTTAACCCTTTGAGTGCCAGAGGGGTATTACAACACATTGCTTTGCAATGCGTTGCATACTGCTCTGGCACTCAAGATAAGATAAGATGGTATCACATAAAACAAATAGCTGTATAAAAAGTATACCATTCTGTTAAAGGGATAGTAATACTTTGTTTTAACTTTATTTTATTTTGTAGGCATTAAAAAACATGAAGAATGATACAAGTCTTATATCTCAAACCTTTATGGTTTATGAGATATTCACAAGCAAAGTTTCCCCTCCCGCCCCTTTACCTAGTGTAAGCAATCTCTTCTCAGATGTGGAATGCAGTCCATAGACTGGACAGATAACAGCAGGGGACACTCTTATTCCTATGAAAACAATGAAATCCCTGCCCCCCTTGACAAGCTTTTCAGGTTTTTCCCTTATCTTAATTGAAGATTGTCCCTGGGCACCTCCCTTCTGCCCTGGCAGAAGTGTTACATCAGTAAAAGGGGCGGGAGGGGGACACTTTGCTTGTGAATATCTCTTAAACCATAAAGGTTTGAGAGATAAGACTTATATCATTCTTCGTGTTTTTTTAATGCCTACAAAATAAAATAAAGATAAAATGAAGTATTACTATCCCTTTAAAGTAGAAATTTACCCTAGGAATAAGTGGGTCTTAAAGGGTTAGTTATGCACAACAACAATTTATTTATTTTTTTTTTTAAATCTACAAACACAAAATAAAGTTATCATGTGGAGCAAATCCCATCTCTCAAACCATAAGGTTTGAGAGATATTCACTGCTAAAGTTCCCCCTTCCTCCCCTTCTCCTGACATCAGCGCTCTGACAGCAGGAGATCCCGGTCCTGGAACAGCCGGTGGCTCTTCAGCAGAGCTAAAATAGCATTATTTAAAGTGGAACTTTCACAGGATTAAAATAGCTCTGCAAAGCATAGTTACATTAGCGATATAGACAGAGTTATGCTTCAAAATAAAACAAACACCTTTAACCAGGCAGGCAGTGGCGCTGTCAGTCCCTTCCCGTACCATATGGTACAGTGGAAGTCAACCAACAATCCTGGAGTTGAAGGGGACTGACAGCGCAGATGCAGGGATGCCGGCTCTGCAAGAGGTTTGCACTGTTCACCGGTGCCCACCTAGTTAAAAGGTGATTTTTTGTTATTGCAGCAATTAGTTTTATTTTGAAACATAAATCGTTAATGTAACCATGCTTTGCGGAGCTCTTAATAATGTGAAAGTTCCGCTTTAAAAATAATTACTTCATTGGAACGGTCTACAAAGTGTGCCTGGTTTACAAGCACACTTTGTAGACCGTCCCAATGAAGTAGTTCTTTTTAAATATTGCTATTTCGGCTCTGATGAAGAGCCGCCTTGAGTCAGCCAACTCGAATCTCCTGCTGTCAGCTTTACAGAGGACATCAGGAGAAGTGGAGGGAGAACTTAAGCGATGAATATCTCTCAAACCACAGGAGGTTTGAGAGATGGTATTTGCTCCACAATTTTTTTTTTTTTTTTTTTTTAAATCTACAATACCTCAAAGTTATCACTGGGCATTACTAACCCTTTAAATCAGTTTAACACAAATACTTGCCTAGGAGGTGTCCTTCATAGTTATATTTTTGCATTCTATTAAACAGATCTCTAATTGAAGACTGCAGTTTGTTCATATCCAACAATACAGTACAACAGCTCACACATTCAAAGGAAAGAAAAAAACCCATCAGACTGTGAAATTGAACTTTCAAGCTTCAACAGAGTTCCAAAGGGGAAGGCGATAAATATCAGCTGGGTCCACATACAATTAACTAATGTAATGGTATTAAAGACAAACATGCACAGAATTAGAGTTTATGCTGTTATATGCATTCCATAGGTAGGCTAACAACCTATTTTAATATATTAAACGTCCAAATCAACCATTACTTACATGGCTTACTGATCAAATAAGGATTGTTACATAGAAAATTCACACTTCTTAATTAATAGAATTTGAACAAACATCTCAATTGTCCAAGGAACACAGTTTGGACATATTTGAAATACACCTACTTGGGTAAAGGAGATTTGACACCTAATACCAATCCATCCACCACTTACCTTACTATGTCCATTAAATCCTAATGGTCCTTATGAATTTTAACCTTGTGTCTTTGTTCAAGAGACGACATCTTCAATCAGCCCTGAATGTGAAGTCCAGGAAGGGAGATGACAGTTGCCAGCAGGACCACAGGACACAAACTTCACATGGTCATCTTAATCTTTCATGGAGGAGGGGTGTGTGGCTACACTGCAATGTGCTACTTACTCCTCTGGTCCTTAGAGGGTTAAGTAGACTCATGCATTCTGCCCACTTCAGTTTAACCCCTTAATGACATGTCGCACCAGTCTGGACGTTAAGGACCTGTGATAGCCTTGGCACGTCATGGAATTTTGGGATGGCACAGCAAATGCTCTCCTCTCTGCCATCCCAGAATTCATGGGAATCCAGGAGGCCATGGACATTATATCAAAAATGGAGTTTTACTCATCTGAGGGACTGCATCTTCACAGTACATATAAGGATTTTCTGGAGTGTGTTCTCTTTAATACTAGAAGATCAGTACAGGTGGTGGGGGTGTAAGTGTATGCATACGTAAGAAAATGTCTGTTTACACACAGAGGTGGATAAATACATCCCAAGAGAAGCACAGTGCAAGAGGAGAGAGAAATCAACTGCAATCAGCAGGGCCCTTGATGGAGGGACACCCAAGTCTTTGAGTTTGTGTGTGGATAGGGAGTTTCTTACCCTGTGCAGGATCCACAGGTCATGTAAATATTCCAAACCTTGCAGAGTCATCAGCATGTAGGACTTAATATGAGCCAGTGTTAGAACCAGGCTGGTATCTTTTATGATTACCTGTCAACACACAAAAACATGAACTACATGATTAGGGTTTATGGCCGAAGGAGTCAATTTCTGGACTGCAACTTCCATCATCCTCAAGGAGCTACATAATTACCATTACTTTTTTTGCAACCAATTGAATGATAGAAGTCACAAATACATTGGATGGGGGGGGCACCAATTCCAGTTATTTAACCCTTTGAGTGCCAGTGGGGTATGCAATGCATTGTGTACCCTTCTGGCACTCAAAAGGGTTAAAGTGACAGTAATGTCTATAATAAAGTTCATCTTAGAGTCTTTTCTATTGTGTTTATAACACTGTGCTCCATGTTTAGTAATTTACTGTTCGGTAGTACAAACGATATTCAATGCAAAAGGACCCCCCTCCCGCGTCGCACTGCATTTAGAGCGCAGACACTCTGGAAGGTCATTAATGGGGGGTGATTCAGCAGGGTCTTTATGCCCCCCCCAAAAAAATTAACCCTGTGAGTGCCGCAGGGGTCCCCAGCATATCGCAAAGCACCACTCACAGGATCAAATCTTTTGGTCCATATATATATATATTTTTTTTTAACCAAGACCTCATTGGGGGACATCAAGAGAGGTCATGATGCCCCCAATGAGGTCTATAAAATAAAAAAATAAAAATTAACCTTGTGTGCCACAGGGGAGGGGGTTCATTGCAGACTCCCCTTCCTGTGTCACACACAGTAAGGTTTTCACTATTTTGTTACAGATCCCCCATATCCACTCTTACCCCCCCCACCAGAAAAATAATAAATAAAAATTACTAAAATTGTTCAACACCATGGGATTTCCTAGGAGGACTTCCTGCCACCCTAAGAAAAATGGTACCCCACTGCAGTGGGTTTACATACCATATTGGATGCCAGGAGTGTTCCCACCAATAGAACAAGGATGGGGAAGCAAACAGTGCGTGTGTGAGATTCATTGCTATATGCCAGTATGCGTGCAGACCTGTGACTGCCAGTGAAACCAGGTGGGGTGGGGACAACGAGGGTCAGGCAGTGTATGTGGGCATACCTACCAGTGAGCAGCAGAGCAAGGATATATATATATATATATATATATATATATATATATATATATATATATATATATATATATATATATATATATATATATATATATATATATATATATATATATATATATATAATTTATATTGACCCTGGGAGTGCCACAGGGGTGTCCAGTGCATTCAAAGCAATGCATTGGGGACCCCTGCGACATTCACAATTGTTTTTCTATTTTTTTGCCCGTATCACCACATTCTGGAATTAGATGTGCACACTAACTTAGGGGTCGAAAGGCAAGTCACCCCTCATTCGATGTGGCAGGTTATTTTCTATCCAAAATGGTATGGTTTGTCTACCTTTTCTTCACTTCTGTAGCTGTTGCAACAATTCTCATACAGGCAAGTCTTGTGTGAGAAGAATCAAAGGTTGTTGTAGGTGTAGTTTTGTACTTCTAGCACCCCCTACGGTAGGTCAACTCATACTAATAGGGTGGTATTTTTCTCCTAAGAGCACTAGCAAACAAATACAGCTGGAAATTCCATGGTTTTCACAGATTTCAGTACATTTGAAGGGACAGAAATGTAAGAAAATGCCATTTGTTTCCTTTAGCACCACCTTCTGGAAGCATTTGTGCACACCAGGCTTGGGGTAAGAAGGCAAGTTACCCCTCATTAGATGCGGCAGGTTATCTTCTTTCCAAAATGACATGGTTTCTCTACCTTCCATGCATATCTATCATGGATATGACCATTTAATGCAGGCAGATAATTTCAAACACAAATGGGATACCATTTTTCTCATATTGGTAGCAGATAATGAATACAGTAGGGAATTGTATGGTTTTCAAAGTTTTCAGTATCTTTGAAGTGGTGGAAATAATATTAAAAAAAAAAAAAAAAAAAAAAGTTACCTTTTGCAAATATTTGTGCACTTCAGCCCATTACTTTCAAAAATGGTATACCTTTTCTTCATGTTGTCGTCTTTCCAAAATGGTATGGTTTGTCTACCCTTTTTTCACTTCTGTAGTGGTTATAACCATTTTTTTGTACAGACAAGTAATATTTGAGAAAATCAGAGGTTGTAGTAGGTGTTTTGCACTTTTAGCACCCCCTGGGGTATGTTACCTCATACTAATGGTGTGCCACTTTCCTCCTAAGAGTACTAGCTAATGAATACAATTGGAAATGGCACAGTTTTCATAGATTTCAGTACATTTGAAGGGGCAGAAATGTAAGTGCCACCTTCTGGAAACATTCAGGCACACCAGGCTTGGGGTAAGAAGGCAAGTCACCTGTCATTACATTCGGCAGGTTGTCTACTTTCCAGAAATACATAGTTTTCTATAGTTATTCCACGGTTTTAGGTTAGATTTAGCACAAAAGTACTAGAACGCACATTCGTTCATAAAGTTGAAAATGCCATTTTGCGCTTTTGGCGATTATGGCTCTGCGCTAGCCATGGACGTAGATAAAACTACAAATTTGCCTTTTTTTTTCCTCTCTGAGGACTTTCAAATAATTTAAACTTTCGCAATCAAGGTAAGGGTTTATGATACATAGTATGATTTTAGCAAAATAAGTAAATTTTCACTGACTAGCTCTTTGCATATGCAAATTGCCCTTGTGACTAGTCACCCTAAGGGTAACAGGGTAATCCAGATGTGTACTCCTTGCTCACAGTGCCTAGAGAGATCAGCTGCACCTCACTGACGAGGCCTAGCAAGGTCAAAACGTAAGTCTTGGGTTGGCTGCTTTTCTTGTTCAGAGAGGAATTGCCTGGCACTTCGTGGCTGGACTGCCTTTCGGTAGGATCAGTATGATGTTCTTTAGGATATTTCCTCTCTGTGAATGGCACTAGTGAGCTAAGAGAGATTGCACCCTGGGTAGGATACTTATCCTATAGAGCCTCAGGACAGGGTGGGACACCCTTGTAATTGCAGCCAAATAGTAGAGCATTTCTTTCACGGTTTGCATTTCTAATTTGAAAAGCCAAGATTGCAGAACATTTCTAAAATGCATGTTGGCCATGTACATGGAATTGCTCTTCACTGGTTCTGTCAGCTAAAGACACGGCATAGGAAACAACTTTAGCATTCTTCTTACCTCGAGATCTGTCTCCATAAAATCAAACACCAGGCTAATGTTCGATTTGTGCCCAAAGGCATCCAGGAGCTACAAGATAAATGAAAAGACACAATTAAATACATATGCTTTCCAAAGTATTCAACATCTACATTTCAAAATGAATAAACTGAAAATCCCAAAGTACATTTCAAGTTTTCAGTCAATCATACATTCAAGTAGACCCATTTTGGATAAAGACAATTGTCTAATCTTTGGTGCAGGAGAGGACTATAATCACTTTGCATTGAATCTTTCGTGCTGAATGAGAAACTCTGTGTAGTGACCAACATATTGACATTTTAAGCAGAGAGCAAAGCAAAGTAAACACAGAGACCATTAAAAATTATTTTGACGGCCAAAATAGATTCCACAACAGGAGTCACTGTGTGTTAACCCAGCAAGTAAGACACAAAATGCTAGGATATTTGGATTTTTGAATATAGGAGTCAGTCTCATTTACTTAACCCCTTAATGACCGGGGCACTGTCCAGCTGAATACTCATCAGCTTCCCCTTGCAGTGCAAGGTCCAGTTCCAAGGGCCAGACGAATCGCCCCGAGTTCCAAATCACAGATGGACTGAAGAGACTCCTCCGCAGTCCACCAGCCCTGGACTCCTAGATGACCCAAAACTGCACTCCAGCTGTTCAGGCTGGCTTCCGTTGTGATCGGAGCCCACTCTGGTATAAAGAGTTTTCCCTTTTCCAGGTTGCACCTGTGCAGCCACCATTGAAGGGAGAGGGAGATCTGGTGATCCAGGTGTGCCGGATTCCCTGACCAACTCTGAAGCGGATTCCTGTGTACCTGAGAGAAAGGCACAGCCTCTAGGGGTTGACACTAGCCTGCCCAACACACTCTTATACTACCTGACTGTAGTAGAGGAACAATCCAAGGCCATAACACCCCTTGCATCACCAGAGATATTTTCTCTTCTGGTGGAAACACTTTCCCATG
Source organism: Rhinophrynus dorsalis (assembly GCA_037306005.1). Classification (NCBI taxonomy): domain Eukaryota; kingdom Metazoa; phylum Chordata; class Amphibia; order Anura; family Rhinophrynidae; genus Rhinophrynus; species Rhinophrynus dorsalis. The sequence goes on from CM074718.1 coordinate 608,776,709, forward strand.
ATGGGTGTTGAACCTTATCTCCAATAACAGCAGTTCCTGAGAAAGCACAGGAGAGGACCAACATGTTCAGAATCCACCAGTGGTCGACCAAAAGACGCTCCAGTCTTCCACATGATGAGTCAGGAGCTCCTCTGATGGAGATTTGAGCAAAAGATCGTCCAGGTAGGGTGTCATGAAGATGCCCCTGGTGTGAATGAAGGCCACTAAAGCCACCCATGATTCTTGTGAACACTCTGGGAGTAGAAGCCAAACCAAAATGGCAGAGACGTGAACCAGTAGAGATCATAGTCAAAGGCAAAGCTCAGATAGTGTTGGCTGTCTGGATGGGTGGAGATGTGTAGGTACGCATCATGAAGATCTGGAAAAGCCAGATACTCCCCAGGGCACATCACTGCAATGATTCTATCTTGAAGCGTGTAGTCACCACATACTTGTTAAGACATTTCAGGTCCAAGATGAGATGACAGCCACCATCCTTTGGAATCACAAACCTGAACAGAGCTCTGGTAGAGGTACTGGGATCAGAACCTTGTTGGCCAGCAGTGAGTCCACTGCCTCCTGCAAATCCTCTCCGCACAAGAAAGACAACAAAACCACAGACTTACATTTCGGCCTATGTGGGCCTTGTCGGTGTGGTGCAGCTGAATCCCTCTAGGCACATGGAAGCGAGGGCCCATGCCTGGGATGCCCTTATGCTAAGGGAGACAATGGATTTTGAGCAGCACCCATCAAGCTCGAAAAAGGTAAAGTTGTTCTAGGCATGGTAGCCTCTCAATTGTGCTACAACTCACGGTTTTCTCTCCCATGTGCCATTACAAAGAGGAAATCTCCATATCCGACTGTCTCCCTAAGTATAAGGGCATCCCAGGCATGGGCCCTTGCTTCCACGTGTCTAGAGGGATTCAGCTGCACCTCACCAACGAGGCCTACATAGGCCAAAACACACATCTGGTTTTGCTGGCTCTCTCGTGCGGAGAGGATTTGCCTGACATTTCGGAGGTGGACTGGTCCGATGGAGATTTTTTTTTTTCCTCTCTAATGGCACCACTGAGAGGCTACCATGCCTAGAACAAGACACTTTACCTTGTTCGCACTTGATGGGTGCTCCTCACAATTCCCCTTCCCCTCCCTCCTCTTCAGATAATTCCCTCTCAGAGGAGACTCCTAGATGCTGAGGAACACTCCACAATATAGGGGTCTCATATTTAAAGGTAGTAGGGGGCTTCCAGGATTGGAGAACACCCTGAAGGGAGAACAGAAATATTTTCACCCAAGCTGGCTCTTGTTCAGCCCCGGCGAAGTAGTAGGGGTACACAAAACATGAAAGGTAGAGAGATCTGGAATGCTCTCTAGGAAGCCCTGTTTGACACAAGGAACAGTAAGCGGGGGGGGGGGGTTACAGGATGCCCCTGAGTACTTGGTCTTGGTTTTACTCACATGATCCTTAGAAGCGGACATACTGACAGTAAAGGTATCTCACACCAATACAAGATCAGTAATAACACCCGCAGATTAATAATTCATAGTAATGTAGTAAGTCCATCAAGTTCAAACTTTGTTTCATAACCAAGAGACATTAGAATTATATAGCTTTCCTGCTGCCAATAAACCTTCCTGTTTTGCCTATTAATACAAAATATAACCCTGCATGTTCCCTTTTGAAAGAAATGTAACTAATCTTCTCTTAAATGCATCCGCCATAACCACATCCCTGGGCAAGGAATTCCTTACTATATTATAAAAAAACCCTTCCTCTGATGAAGTTGAAACCTCTTTTCCTCAATCTCAAGGGGGTGGCCCGATTATTTGATCAGGTCTTGGAACAAATAGCTCACCAGAGAGATCCTTTTACTGACCTCTCTCATTACTTGTACATTGTGATAAGGTCTACTCTCTAGAGTAAACAAACTAAGTTTGTCTAGTCTTTCCTCATAAGTAAAGTCCTCCATCCCTTTTATTATATTTTGTTGCTCTTCGCTTCACTGTACTCTCCAGTTCTAGAATATCCTTTTTCACTGCATATTTGAGCTGAGGTTTACCAACGATTTGTAGAATGGCAAAATGATGTTATACATCATTTTCTTCAAAACCCCTTTTTAAGCAAGACAGGACTTTATTTGCTTTTGCTACTGCTATTTGACACTGGTCACTGTTTCCAAGTTTGTAATTTACAAGGATTCCCATGTCTCTCTCTATCAATGAGACCCCTAAAATGATTCCATTAGTTTATAAGTGACATTGGGATTTTGTCTTCTCAAATGCATTACTTTACACTTTCCCACATTATACTTCATATCCCATTTGGTTGCCCAATCTGCCACCATTTTATATAAATCCCTCTGTAGAGAATATCCAATTCTGAATTTATTACCCTGCATGATTTAGGGCGATCAGCAAGTATTTATATTTTGATTTCTATATCTATTTCCAGGTCATTTATAAACATGTTAAAAAGCAATGGCCCAAGTACTGAACCATGAGGTACGCTCATCTTTAGCTGTATCTGAGAATTGTCCATTTACAACCACACATTGTTCCCCATCATTCAACCAAATTTCTATCTAATTGCAAAGGTTATCCCCTACTCCCAGTTTCCTTATTGTATACCCCAGCCTCTTGTGTGGCACTGTATCAAATGCCTTTGCAAAATCTAGATATACTGCATCAACTGCCTTACCATTATCTAGGTTGCTACTTACGGCTTTCTAGAAGCTGAAAAGATTAGTTTGGTATGATCTATTCCTCATAAAACCATGTTGATTCCTGCTAGAAATCTTATTTTTTGCAGTGTAATCCTGAATATAATCCCTTATTATCCCTTCTAGCAGTTTTCCCACTACAGAGGTCAAACTCACAGGTCTATAATCCTCAGGTTCTGTTTTAGCTCCCTTCCTAAATAGAAGTACTACACTGGCTTTACGCCAGTCTTGTGGCACCGATCCTGTGGTAAGACAATCTTAAAAAGTAAAAATAGGAGTCTTGCTAACACTGCACAGAGTTCCTGAAGAACCCTTGGATGTATAACATTCACCCTAGAAAGACCTGAAAAAGTGTCAATGAGGAGGACAGCAAGGAGATTCAGCCTCTGCGTAGGATAAGCAATAGAAGTAGAATGGGGACTGCAAAACAGGCAGCCGATCAGAAAACGGCCCACAAAACTAGCCTTCTTGAAAACGTAATCTTCTCAGTTGCTGTTGCCTAGCAACGCCTACCACTCCGGTCGTGTATAGCCATGGGCGCCCAAGACACTCAGGAAGTGAGCCAAACGAAAGGTAATGAGCAAACAAGGCGATAGAGCCCGCTCTGAGAGTTATGTCCAAGAGAAGTCTGCCCATAGAAGTCAATGAAGCAAAGATGGTGGCGGGTGTGTACACCCATTCTTAAAGGGGGTTACACCAAAATATTGGTCAGCACCCAGCAAGGTACCCAAAGACCCAAAACCACCAGAGAACATGAGGGGAACCCAGAAGAGTGTAAACCAGCAGAGAAAGGGTCAACCTGGAACGCTGCCACCATTTTTGCCCCAAAACCCTGAAATAGTACAGAGCAGTAAAATAAAAAGATACAACATGAGAGCTAAAACCTTTTTTTTTTTTTTCTTCCTGTGCTCAAATCCATAACCTTCAGAGGACACATTCATACTGGAAGGATGAGCTGGAGGAGTGGCTGGGAGTCTTCATCTACAAGACTGTTTTGAGATGTGCCCTGCCCTGGAGGATGTGAGTACCTGTGTTCCATATTGGACGTAAGAGAAAGCCCCATTTTAAAGCAATAGGAATCTGCAGATTTTATTTGTCCTCCATCATGTAGCTGTTTTGCCCCAGAAAGACTCCACTCTTGCCTTGCACACATTTCAAGTTAATTGAAACCACTTCCAAAACCATTTATACTTACACCAATAATATTTGGATGGCTTAACTCCTGCAGCAACTTGATTTCTCTCAGTGCAGTTCTGTTTATGCCTGCAAAGTAAAGCACATACCAACCATTACAACAGAGCCAGTTTACCCCCAATTATAAGTCTCCAAAAACATTGGGGAACAATGTGTGGGAGAACTCTCTAGCATGTGAGTCTAACTGCTGGACTTCCAGCTGTTGGGGACTACAACTTCTATCATCCCCAACCAGTTGTTGAGTGATTGGGGATTATGCGATTTGCAGTGCAACAGTTGGAAGGTCCAAACATACACTACCTAAAGGAGCAGTGTTTTTGAAACCTGTATATTATAGGACTTTATATTTCAAGTAAGACATGGGAACTCCCGCTGCTGCCAGCTGTTTTATTCAAATGTGTGTGTAGTTATAGTTAACCCTTTAAGTGCCAGAAGGGTGAGCAACATATTGGTCATATTGACAACAGAATCAGGGGCCTCAGGGCCCAATGTAGTGTGTTACCATTGCAGTTTATCAAACTATCTTAAAGGAGCAGTCACATTTCAAAGTAGACACACCGCCATATCCACTAAAATTTAGGGATACAAGGGGAGGGGAGAAGGTCCCCTTTAGCATACAGGTTTGTTGCACTGTTGGCGATGTAGAAGGGTTGCCATCCCTTACACATCACAACTGAATTTGGAGAGCATTCTCTCTGCTTCCCCACTTGGTCAGTAGAGGAGTGGATACAATCCTTTCAGCACCAAGAAGAGCATCACTCCCTTAACCCATGGAGATGCGCATTGCACACCTGTCGCACTAAAAGAGTAACAAACAAGAACACGATCATCCCCTCAGCTCCGTATCATATTTCATCCTTATACATGTTGTGCAGTCCCAAGGGAACAAGGCATCCATGGGGGATTTGTGACTACCAGCTGTCCGCCCCCCCCATTGTTCCCTTGCCCGCTGGTAGCCATAGAACCCCACGTACAATACCGGGCCCCAGCCTTGTTCCCTTGCATACTGGTAGTCACAAATCCCCATGGATACTGCCTGGGCAAGGGAACAAAGCTGGGAGGGTGTGAGTCAGTGTATGTTGGGCTAACACAAAATGGCTGATGTTCTCCATGGTGCTTCATACTTTTCATATCCGACATGTTGCCATACACATGATTGCTCCCATTAATATGGAAGTGATTGTGTGAATACATTATTAAAATTATGCACTTAGTGCAGGATCTCTAATGCTATACTATGAGTTGTTTTTTTTTTTTTTTTTGCCTGTTTGTTTTTGTTAAGATCAGACCTCGAGGTGGGGAAGGGGGCAATCGGATCCGCTCCTAATGTCCTCTTGATATTTATCCCTGATGAAGTAACATTTTTCTGTTACGAAAAGTGTAGTTATTTTAATTTTATCTACAAATGTTTTTATGGCACATGTGCTAAAGAAAATATACTAGTTTTTTTCCTTATAAGCGCATTGCAGGGAACAACCTAATCCCAGATCTGGCCACTGAATAAAACTGGACTATTAACCCTTTAATGCTAAACAGGTCTTCCAACACATTGCTATGCAATGCTTTGGTGACTTCTCTAGTATACAAGAGATTACAAGACCCATTTGGATGGGGGAACTCTCACTTAAAGTGATAGTAATACTTAAGTATTACTAATCCCTATAGCAAAGTACTACTAAAACAAAACGTATTGCCCCCAGAGTCATCTCTCAAACCTTTATGGTTTGAGAGATGAACGCTTCTAAAGTTGCCCTCTCCCTCCCCCTTCCCTGTAGTCAGCATGATAGCTGACTGAAGGGAAGAAAGTCGTACGACTTTCATGCGGCTCTCCAGCACAGCCAGATAGTGTTACTAAAAAAAGGAAACTTTCACTGAAATGGTCTTCTACGTGTGCTTGCAAACCAAGCACATGTAGAAGACCGTTTTAGTGAAATGTTTTTTGTTTATTTTTTTTAATTAACGCGATCGCGGCTCTGCTGCAGAGCCGCCTGATGATCTATGACCGGATTTCCCTGAGTCAGCTAGAATGCTGACTACGGGGATGGGAGAGGGAGAGGGCAACTTTAGAAGCGATCATCTCTCAAACCATAAAGGTTTGAGAGATGACACTGGGGGCAATACTTTTTTTTTTTAGTAGTACTTTACTATAGGGATTACTAATACTTAAAGGGATAGTAATACTTCATTTTAACTTTATTTTATTTTGTAGGCATTAAAAAAACATGAAGAATGATATAAGTCTTATCTCTGAAACCTTTATGGTTTAAGAGATATTCACAAACAAAGTATCCCCCCCCTGTTCAACCAGATAAGAAGGGAGATGCCCAGGTAGACTGCAGAGAGGGACAATCTTCAATTAAGATAAGGGAAAAAGCTGAAAAACTTGTCAAGGGGGGGAAGGGCTTTCATTGTTTTCATACAAAGAAAATTGTCCCCTTCTGTTATCTGTACTGTCATACAACCTGATCCACATCTGAGAAGAGATGGCTTACACTAGGTAAAAGGGGCGGGGAGGGGAACTTTGCTTGTGAATATCTCATAAACCATAAAGGTTTAAGAGATAAGACTTATATCATTCTTCATGTTTTTTTAATGCCTACAAAATAAAATAAAGTTAAAACGAAGTGTTACTATCCCTTTAAGTATTACTATCCCTTTAAAGCTGTAATTTGAAAGGATTTTTAAAGCAGCTATATTTAGGATTGCCAGTTTATGAACATTAGACAGTATCTGCCTGGCATGACATCCAGATACTAACATGCCACCTCTCACATCCAGACAGCCAGAACCAGCTCATTTACATAAACTGGATAATCTAAAAATGATTTTTTTTTTTACGTAAATAAAAAAAAAATTACGGTAATTGTGAAAGCACTTTCAAAGTCAAGCATGTTGCAGAGTGACCCTTTATCCCTTTTTGAGCGCCACAGAGGTATCCAACACATTTCAAAGCAATGCATTTGATATCTGGCACTCAAAGGGTTGAAGCAATGACAGTTTTCCCTAGGATGCTGTAATTTTGTTCCTGAACCAATCTACATTCCGTTTACACACAAGTCACAATAGCTGAATGTATAAAAGGCAAAACAAGAGCAATGCTTGAACAAACTAAACCAAAGGAGTCAGTTAAAATTCACATTATTTTAAAAGTGGCATCTCAATCCCTGGAATGCTATAGAGATCTCCAATGCATTGCAATGTTTTGGAACCCTCCTCTAACATTAAAGGGGTTAGAAATCAGTTTCATCCACTATGGTACTCCACTTCTTAACACTTTCAGTGCCAGAGGGATATGCAATGCATTGCATACCCCTCTGGCAATGAGAAGGTTAATACACAAACACTTGTGTCAGGTTCTCTTAAAATGTATGTTTCTGCATTCACTGAAATGGGACAAGGTTTAGTATAAGCTACTTTGCAATTGGATATTTTAACTTAACCATTCAAGTGCCAGAAAGGTATCCAATGCATTGTACCACAATGAGTTGGATGCCTAATTGGCACAAAGTGTTAAATGCAAGAGAAGTAATTTGTCAGAGTTCTAGCATTCAAGAGGGTCAGAGCTGCTCCCTATAACCCTCTGAGTGCAGAACAATGTGTTGATTACCCATCTAGCACTCAAATGGTTAATATACCAGCACTAGTCCAAACTCCCCTATCCATAAGTCTTTCATTAGTATTACCATTTTATTTATTTATTTTTTTTGCTGTGCCTCAAAAACCACAACAGGCCATATGTATAAGCTTAACTGGGATCTAATGGGGCAGACAAATTACAACGGAGAAAAAAAGATAAAAGCTCAGAAAATTCACATGGTGCTTGATTGCTAGCGGCCTCCCAACACTTTGAGAATAAACTTGCAGCCTTTTCCCACCAAATCACTCCATTTCTGTCAATATACAAACAAACCAACATAATTTCAGAGACAACTTACCATCGTTGGCTTCTGCTCTATGACCAAGTTTAATCTAAAGCAGAGGAAAGGCAAATCAAAATTCTTCAATTACAGCACACTTCAAGCATAATATTAATAATTATAGTTAATAACTGAAAAAACTCTTATATGATAATCTGAATGACAATTACCAATTAATTTAAAAATGTTGCTTATTAAAGGACTATTTTTTTTAAAGAGCCGGAGCCCTTCTCATAGGAAGAGGAGTAATATTTTATCTGGAGAACCATTTCACATTACATCACGCACCGGCCAAAGACTTATGTATCAAGCCTCACAGTGAAATACACAGCTTGCACATTAAGATTAAATACATATATTGTCTAACTAGCAGAAAGACAAGCACTTAGTGGCCTAAAACTTATTGTTCATTAGGGTGGATAATTACAAAGCTTGGTGGCTCTCATTTCTGTTTGTTTTTCAAGGCTCCTATTACAACAGCAATATTGACATGTTTCAGATGTGACAGTGTCTTCTGGTCTGTTATTGGCCTGAGATCAGTCTTTCTGAACAGAAGAACAATTGATGTTAGCCTCAATGTATATTAACAGTGTTCGCTGTACACAATCAAACTGTCTGTATGAATGTATGTTGACCAACAGATTTCAGGATCCAACATAAAAACTATATTTCATAGCTACTTGCTTGTAGTAGCTAATTAAAATTATATAATCCAGTTTCACTTTTTTTTTTTTAAATGTTTGCTTTCCTTTAATAGTCCTATTCTGTTTTTAACAAGACAGTGGGACAAGCTCCCAATAACAAGGACTGTGCTGGAAAAACTGGATCTTATAGGGCCCTACTATTCACACACCATAATCAAATCACTGATTTACATACCTTTTTAATGGCTACAATCTTATCAGTCTTCTTATCTCTGGCTTTGTAAACTGTGGCAAACTGTAGGGGAGGAGGGAAAAAAAAGGATCATATCAGTGAGTGAAATTAAAACTATTACCACAAAAATAAAAATATAAAGTGATCAAATCCATTAAAATATTATATATTCCTACACAGAATTAGACACGCATCCATCAACTACAGCCCATGCCAAAACACCCCTGTTGATCCAGAAGAAGACAAAAAACAAACAAACAAACAAAAACACACAACAACAACAACAACATTGAAGCCTTTTCCAATTAGGCCCCAAGTGGATTAAAAAAAATAAAATAAAAATAAATAAAAAAATTATATATATATATATATATATATATATATATATATATATTTTAATAATAATAATTCTTCCAGACTCCAAACGGCAGTTCGCTATTTCCCTGCCTATCTGCTCTGAAACCAACTGCCATAATTTGCAATATTGTTCTGTGCTACATAGGTATCCATTACTTTTTTCAAATTTAAAAAAAGATTTTATCAAGTCCAATAAATTGATAACTGGTTAAATAATAGACAGTTATAAATTGTCTCGAGATTATAGTTACCCAGTGCATTTCACTGGAACTCACTTGTTTACCTGAATAATTCCATACATTGTCCTTATCACATGTATAAACAAAGGTCATGCACAGCTGCCTCCAGATGAATGGGAGAAGCTTACACAATTATTTTGTCATATATGCCCCCATGAAACCCTTTTTCTTTTCTTTTTACACACAAATGCTGGATAGGAGTATATAATAATTAGACGTGCATTGACACCACTCATTTTTAGGTGACAATCAGCCTTCTGTATAAAGGCAAAGTGCACGAATACTGGAATAAACAAACTGCACCGTAAGGACAACTGCACATTCCCAAACACTTGTTGAATCAAGTGTGCTTTTTTTAACCCTTTGAGTGCCAGAGGGTTACATGCATTGCATACCCATCTGGCACTCAAATGGTTAATGAACTTTATTTTTCAGAAAAAAGTTTCAGACAATACAAAATGTATGGAATTACAGTACAGGCAATTGCATGGTTAGAAATGGTCATGCAGATCAGAATGGCTTGCAAAAGACATAGAATGTCTGTATAAAAATTTGACATTTAACCCTTTGAATGCAAGAGGCCTCCAAAGCACTGGCAACATCTTCAACATTCAAAACATTAAACCCCCATCTAAATCAGTGGGAATGTTCCTTTGTCCTCTTTGGTGCACCTGGTTTGCCCCAGGATTGGGGTACGATGCCTTTATATACAGGGGGACATTAGAAAAGGAAAGAAGACTTGAAAAAACACTGCTAGGACTTGCCATCATGGTCCATATGTCAAAAAACAAAAGTAGAGCAATTATGGGACAAATTAAACAAGTACAAATACCCCATTTAATGTCATTGGTACGGTTTATCTGTTCCATACGGCAACACTGGCCTGTCCCAAAATTGCTCCAATTTTGTCTTTATACATAACACCCCACTGACTAAGCATAGTCCCCTTAGTAAAATGCATTAACCCTTTGAGCACCAGAGGGCTAGGCAATGCGTTTCGTACCCCTCTGGCACTCAAATATTTAACTATAGCTTCAATTACATAAAGAGGCTGATATGAAGGAAAACTAGCACAATTCTGGAGAAAAGCAACTGCACCACTCACTTGCGGGGACCTCCCTCCAACAAGTAATCCCTATGTTTAAAAAGGTGTTCTAAGCTCTATAAAGCAATGCACAGGACACCTTGATTAATCAAGTGGTTAAAAGACCAATTTAAGTCAGTCAATTGGGAAGTTTATTTGTTCAATATGCTGCAGTTGATTTGACCCAAAACTGCTCAGTTTGTTGTAGTGCATCAGTGATGTAAAGTAAATGGAAGTTAATCAAAGACAGCATATTCACAAGGCATACGATTGCAGCACTAGAGTGCCCTGTTTCTTAATCCCGCTAACAGTTACAAAGTAAACTAATGCATTTGCTCAAACTATGCCATTTTGTACATCTTCGCCTTTTGTTCTTGGACTCCTCTGGTGTAGGCAACGTGTGACTCTCCAGTTGTTGTCAGACTACAACTCCCATCAAGCACCTACCATCCGGCTAGGAGACGTAGTACAGCAATAGCTAGCGAACCACAGGTTTCCAACCAATGCGCCATGTGGTCTAGAGACAGCCATAAAAATGATACATTTATAAGCATGTTATAAGCACCCACTCACCTGCCCCTCTCCCAGGAAATCCAGCTTCTCATACTGTTTGGCTCTGGAGCGTACCTCCACTCCTCTATTAACCACATTCTCCATCATCTACACAGCACAATACGTCCCACTTGTCACCACTGGCATTTAACATTAGGCCACGCCCACCTCTTGCAATTTCCGGGCGCGACAGGAGCGCGAAGTGGCGTCATCGTGCTCTTGAACCACAAGGTTTAGAGCTGTGATGGTAACGCAAGAAACGCTTATAGAATTCAGTGACAAAAGCATATCCAATGCCGGAGCTCGGTGGTCATTTTGTTGTAGACCAATACGCTCCACTTTTATTCACATTATTTTTACATACAAATAATCAGTAGTAATAATAGCAATGGAGGGATAAGATAAACAAAAAAGGTGTTTTGTTTCATGCTTAGTGTATTTTAACTCTTCCCATACCAGTGTTTAATACAAAGCTCTACAATGATTTGAACGCGTCTCTCGTCCTTAGATGGTTAACGACAGCCCATTTAGCTGATTTAGGAACTTACCCTTTTATCATATTGGTTATGAAATTAAGTTCTACAGATAAAATAGTTTTATATCGATGCTAGTTTAATTCAGAAATATACACATTCAAACAGATTAACATATTTTGCAATATTATTATATGCTTCACAGCTATTGGCACTAGAGTGGACCTGTAGTGTAGCACTAATATAAGTATAGCTTCTTTTAAAAAAGGGGGACTGCCTATATGTTGTGCTGGAAAGGTGTTGGTAGTATAAATATTTTTTAAGAAATTAACCTTTATTTGTTGGTGGCACTATGCTAAGTAGCTTATGTGCCAATCCAATATTACCACCCAGAGCTATGAATTAATCTAGGCAGATCTTACATACTGGAGGGATGTCTAACATCACAGTAAGTGATGAATGTGGCCCAGAACACAAGCAGGGTACCATAGACTGGGTATAAAGTGCAGCATTTCACAACAGTTTCATTTCTAAAAACCTATTTACTGAAAAAGAAAAATGGTTTATACAACACATAGGCAGATCTTAATTATCTTTAAAACAAACCAAACTTGTCTTAACCCTTTGAGTGCCAGAGGGGCATTGCGTACCCCTCAATTTAAAAAGTTTTCCTACTAAATAAAAATTATAAATATACTTTACATTGTTTCTTTTTCTCTAAGATGCATCATTTTCTTTGTTTTTTTATGTGACAGGTCCACTTTAAATTTTTCGTAAATCATGTTCATTCATTTACAATATATATGTTCTCTCCAATCCAGTTACTTGAAAAACTTAACTGTTGTGTTGTCTCTTTACTACTGATAAAAAGATGCATTTTTCTGTGTGATTCAAATGGTCAATAAGACAACCTTTTAAACCACTGGCAGTGCTGTAGAAGCTATAGAGACAGATCCTATAGCTCAGAGCTGTCCAAATTCAGTCCTCAAGGGCCACCAACAGACCAGGATATAAGGATTTCCCTGATTAAGCACAGGTGGGTTATCAGTGGCTCATTCATTTTGACTGACTCACCTGTATTTAATCAGGGAAATCCTTACATTCTGGCCTGTTGGTGGCCCTTGAGAACTGAACTTGGACAGCCCTGCTATAGCTTATAAAGCACCCGTTTGCTGTGCATATCACATTTATTAGCAGGGCTGGATAATATCGGTACCTTACTTGGCACTCATGGGCCCTCTCTTTTCTCCCAAGAAGCTCATTCTCTGATACAGGGTTTCTATGGAGAGGTGAGAAAGTTCCCACAAAAGATCAAGTGAGAAGCTGTGGGAGCTTTGTTTCCATAACTCTAAGGTCACTGCCAGTGAGCTAAATTTATATATTTATTGACTCTATACTGCTGCTTTAAGTGATGTTAAATATGACAGTGCTGTGACTATAACAATGACAGTTAATGAGTAGGCAACAGTCCTGTCTCCAAAGAAATTATGTAGTTGCTACTGTTTTGAGAAAGGAAGTAGAGCTCATTTCTCCCTCTAGTGTATAAAATGCAGTGCTGCAGAGCAAATATTCAGTAACTGGATGAGCCAGAAATCCTTGGAAACCAATACCAAAATAAAGCCATCTCCATGGTTACCAACTGTTAAAACTGGGATCACAAACAATGTATTGTAAAGTGCCAATGAATAAATTCTACTGCAGAGTTTTTCAAATTAGCCAGTACAGTAAGCTGATCGGACATTCCTTTCAATGGAGGACACATTTTTTGGCACCTGTTTACCAAATGGAGTTTCTTACAAATCAACCTTTCCATTTTCCTTTAGCACATAGGATGCTCATTGGTTGCATTGTTTTTGTATCTTTAAGGGAAGGGACAAGATAAACTGTGTGGGTGTGGATGCAGATGGGGGTTTGCATACACTAGGTTGGGCCTTTGGGTTTCCCCCTGTGGTATCATCGTTGATGGCATTCTGGAGCTGTGGCTGATCTCTGGCCAAATGTTATTGGATGACATCTGTTAGATGCAGAAAATTTTCTGCATTGAAATAAGCAGCATATTGGTTACATTTCTAGTTTTCACCATAGTGAAAGAAATGCTGTGCTAAAATCTCCCCTGTGAACTAAGCCTAATACAAGTGACCCATCAAACTGTTATCATTTACATGTCAGATAGTATTTTTCTCTATGCAATGTGCATCCCTCTATGTCTCCTTTCTGGTGTTGCAATAATATATACATAATCTTCCACACATCAAATTACCGAAGACTACACCCAGAATGAACACACACTAAGAAAAACTGATGCAATTCTAGGGTAACTCAACTGCACCACAGAGAAAAAATAAAAATTCCCAAATGCCCCACTGATTTAAATGGGGTGGTTAACCCCTTGAAGACTCAAGAGGTCTCCAACATATTGCTTCTCTAGCATTCAAGAGATTAAAAGCCCCTTTTAAACAAATGGAAATTTGTTAGTTTTTCCCAGTGGTGGTGTAGGTTTACTCAGTACATGAGCATACCTCCCAAGTGTCCCTCTTTAGGAGGGACAGTCCCTCTTTTAGACCCAAATCCCTCTGTCCCTCTTTTCAGGAGATCAGACTGTGTGATGTGTATATAAGTGTATAATACTGTTCTACAGCAATACAACTTGCATTATTGTTTGTTTAAATGTCAGTATTTTTGGTTATAAATTAGTATGTGCAAATAAAATACTTTGGTCTTGTTATAAGTCATTTATTAGGTTACACAAAGAGGTATGAATAGGTCATGAAATAGCCTAAAAATCCCCGGTAATGCCCAACCCACAAGCCACGCCTCCAGAAACACCCCCTAAAACACAAGTGTCCCTCTTTGGCAATTTGAAATGTTGGGAGGTATGCATGAGCTTTAGTCTGCTGATTCAGCGTTGGTCGCCTGTCTGACTTTACGAACAATATGAATACACTTTGAGAACCACTGAATCTGAAAATGCTGAAAGCCATGTTTTATTTTCTAAATGTCCAATCTCAACACAAATATATTCACTTTGTATGAGATGGAATAGCAAACTAAAGTCCTGTAATAGAGTTCTCTGCCAGGTCTGAGAAACTCTATATGTTCAAGCTTTAAACCCCCTCCCTTGGATTCTAGAGATATGTCTACCCTGTTTTGAGGCAATGTTTTGAAGAGTCTAGTACTTTCAGGGTTAAGATATCCCTACAAAGGTTTTATGATATATGGTGATGCAGTGGGAAAGAGGGGAAAGGAAATGAAAGGGAGGCAGAATAATGTGGTGGAGTACACAGACACTTCCTTACAATACTGATGCCTCTCAGACAAGAAGCTGTCTGAGGAGCAAACTTGCTCAGAACTGAAGCACCCCACTCTTTAAATGAAAGCAGGGTGCAAAATGACAAAAAAAACAACAAAAAGGAACAACTCACATCTTAAGTCTGGCAGGATTTGTCCCCCTCGTCTATGTTCAATATCATGTTTGAGTTACATTAACTGTCAAATGCAGAATCTCCCAATCTCTGGCAATACTACATTATACATTTTAATAAGGATGATTTCTGTTCCTTCAAATAACCACAGGGAAGTCCAGAATATAAAATAAAATACAAAAAGGGGTGATGAAAAGAAAGATAAAGCTTGGTGTCTACTGCAAAATGGCAAATGGAGCAACTAATGGTTACTTTATCAACTATTCATTGCAAAATGTGGCACTGGTTAATAACTACAGTTTATAGGAATATATTCTTATGAAAAACCTATAGGTTAATTTAACTATACCTATAGGTTATGACCTTATTAATTAAATACGATCCGGCCATTACTAAATGGGCAAATCGCTCGTGTGCAAAGAAATCCTCTGATTTCCTTGGCATTGAGCCAGTCACCCCTTGATGAATTGTGTCCTAACTTATTAAAAAAGGGACTTACCATGGTATGTGGCTTTCATACCTCGGGCAGGTGGGACTCTATTCAACAACCTACCACCTTCAGTGAAATGGTGAATCAGGTAGACTGTAGACACATATGTAACCCCATAAGGACCACTGAATCCCATTCTTCAAAATGCAAGAGAGGGAAAGTGAGAGGAAAATGTACACAATTAAGAAACGTATGCAATCTCTAAAACGTCCATATGCACAAAGGGAAGCAAACCAACTGCACCATAGGGGTTGCCACTTTCTTTCCATGACAACCGACAAATGTTGTGTTTCAAATGGCAAATCGAAGCATTATGTGCTTGTTTTTATAATTCTGAGCCCCCAACAATAGGTATGTACTTGCCCACTTCATTCCATTCTTGACAAATGAATTATAAAGTGTCCAGAAGAGAAGGTTCCAGACAGAGAGCTACCGGTGCCATTAGAAAATAAGTAAATATTAATGAATGAATAAAGTCTGCTATGGAGCATGTGTTCTCTGAAGTGGAATAAGGTGCACTCTGTAGAGGTGATGTCCTCTTTATGACATCTTAGTTTATCTCTGACCTGGATTTTAAAGTCCAAAAGACTCAGAACCAGATAAAAAAAATTATAAAATATTTAATTAATTTATTTTTTTAAATATGGTTCTAAAACCAAAACACAGGGAAGAGATACACTAAAGGTGTGATAAAACGGACATCACTTCTACAGTGTGCAACTCTCCAACTCCTCTTATTCCAGCTAGAGAGCACATGCTCCATATAGCAGTCTTGTCATAGAAACAAAGTGGCACTCCCTATGGCGTACTTGGTTTGCTCCAGAATTGCACCTCTTTATTAACAAGGGCCCCAGTGGTTAAGATAGAGAGGGGGGAAAAAAAAAAAAAAAGGAGAAAACCTTTGTAACAGCGGTCAAATCGAAACTGATTGCAAACACAGAAACGTCTTGAAAGCAGAAAACCATCTGGCGCATCCAGTCTGCCTGTTTTACTATCCAATATAAAATAAAGTCTTTCACACTTCACCAAATAGACTTATGTCTATTCCGGGCACTTCTGAATTACCTGACTCTCTTGGTCCTCACCAGCTGTGCTAGGAGGCTGTTCCATGATTAACTTTTCCGCAAAGTAATACTTACACATATTACTTCTGAAACCTCCACCCTCCATCTTTAGATTATGTTCTAGTATTCGTCATTAAAATAAATAAATAAATAAAAAAAAAAAAAATGCTGTCCTCCTGAACAAAATCCCTTACTGTGCTTAAATGTTTCTGTCATATAACCCACCTCCCTCCTGTCTTCCAGGCTGTACATATGAAGTCATTGGAGTCTATTCAGGCACAATACATCATGATGGCTCTGCATCATTTTAAGTGGTCTTCTTGGACCTGCCTTCAATGTCTTAATGTTCTTCTGCAGATGTGGTCTCCAGAACTGTACACAGTACTCCAGTGATGAGGATTAAATAGTGATCTAGAGTGGTATTATTGCCTCTCTTCCAACTGCTCATGTCTCTCTTCCAACACAATCAATAACATTGTTTGCTTACTTTCAAGTATTTTATATAATAACTCAAATCCCTTTCCTTGGATGGTTTTGTCCGCACTGTACCATTAAGCCTGTATTCCACCACTAGGTTTTGCACTTTTTAGCATTAAATGTTAGACTCACGTACGCATCAGTCACACCCATCTTAAAGAAATCCTCTCTGAACCTAAACTCAATCTCAAACTTATGGCCCCTTTCTCATCTCCCATTCACCTTCAAGCTTCTCAAACATCCTGTGTACAACTGGCTCACAAAATTCCTCTACTCCTATTTCTGGTTAAGTCCCCTTCAATCTGGATTCCACCCTCATCACTCCACTGAGATTGCCCTCACTAAAGCGGCCAATGACTTACTCTCCTCTTAAAGGGATAGTAATACTTAATGAAAAAAAATATGTTGCAGGGTTTATCCCCCTGAGTAAAACAAGGGTACTCCCACTACTGAAATGTGTTTTAATCAAAAGCTATTACAGCTCAAAGTTGAATTTTTTAGGTGCAATATCACATTGGCCTGACATTGTACTGTGGCGCTGTTGCTACACCATCCTATGAAGATATGTGATATTGCACCTAAAAAAATTCAACTTTCAGCTGTAATAACTTTTGAATGAAACACCTTTCAGCAGTGGGAATACCCTTGTTTTACTCAGGGGGATAAACCCTACAACAATTTTTTTTTACATTTTAAGTATTACAGTCCCTTTAAGTCAGACATTCTCCTGGATTTGTCAGCTGCCCTTGATACACTGTATCACCAACTCCTCTTCCAAACCTTCCACATCCTAAGCCTTTGTGACACCACACTCTCTTGGTTCTCATTATACCTCTCCAACTCCTCCTTTATTGTTTTCAACTGTCTCCACTTCTTCACCCCTCCCACTATCTGTTGGAGCACCACAAGGGTCTTGGGGCCCTTGCTCTTCCCTTGGCAAACTAATAAGCTCCTTTGGGTTTAACCATCATAAAGATACTGATGACACCCAAATATATCTATCTTTCTCCCAAGACCTTTCCCCTTCCCTCCTGTATCAGGTATCTAATGGTCTCTGTTGTGTCTTCCTGGTTGTCCTAATCATCTAAAATGTAACCTAATCAAAACTGAACTTATCATTTTCCCTCCCTCGCCAACCAGCCTTTCCCAAGATATTGCTGGCACTATTAACAGCACTATCATGACACAAATCTCATCATGCCACCCAGTGGCATCACATTTTTACTCTGCCCTATCCTTCCATTTCCCACATTCAGTAATCTCTAACTCATGCTGTCTCCATTTACCCAACATCTCTAGAATTACCTTTTCTCACCCAAGAGGCTACCAAAATTCTAATCCAAAACGCTCTTCAGGGAAGCCTAACAACTACCTCCATAACCGCTAACAGCAAGGCCAGATCAACAGCCTTTCCAACCCTCTGCTCACTCTCCTTCCATTATAAAATCACTCTCCCACCTACAACCTCATCATGACCTCATCGTTCACATAGTCTTTTTTTTCTCCCAAACAGACCCACTACTTGCCTGGACCCCTGCACTCAAAAGCAGTTCTTTCTCCATTCCACACCACATAAGACAGGAGAAAAATCCAGTAATTTAATGCAAGTTTCCAAACAATAAAAGGTATCAAAATGACACTTACTGCGTGCGCTGATATATGCACGGATGGCACTTAGTCCATTTCCTCAGGGGTAAATGTGTAAGTAAACCTCTTCCCAATCTTGCTGAGCGCTGCCCCGGGCTCTCTCTCCTCTTCACTGCGTGCCGAATGACAGGGCAGAGCACAGAGAGAAGGGAAGAGAGATCCATGGCAGTGCTCAGCAAGATTGGGAAGAGGTCTCCTCCCTGGATATATCTGCGCATTCAGTAAGTGCTGTTTGATAAATTACTAAACTTAGAGGACTTTTCTCCTGTTTTCCATGGGGTGCTTTTTCTTTCTTCCCACTAGCTATTGTGAAAGAGGCGTAAGAAGGGGCACGCAGAGACATCATCATCTAGAATGATAATGGGAGTTGTAGTGCAATACGTTGCTCGTTCTGCTTTCATCTTTCATACATTGAAGGTGACGTTTCATGCTGTGACATGAGAATCTCGCTCTTTCCTTCAGTTCGCGATTCTTATGTCGCCATTTTAATCACGGCAACATGCTGAATGCGCAGTGTAGTCGCACGCTGTTTTGCAGACAACATTTTAAGAGGATACCATTGTACAGCACTATATAAATAAATAATAATTATAAAATAGTTCACTTCAGTCCATTTCCTAAATCTTCACACATTTGGTTTATTCCTCACGGATAGTTAATCTGGTGGCTAATTTTTGTACCAGCTGCAAAATAAAGGACACAACTTACCTTGAAAACCACTAATAATAACACCAATGAAGATATTGAAGAGAACAGGCCTTAGCACTGACCCTATGGCACTCCACTAGTTACAACCCCTCCTCTGAATGAGTACCATTGATTGACATGCTTTTTCCTGTTCTTCAGCAGCGTATTTATCCAGTCAACTACACATTTGAATCAATTCCCAAACTTTACATTTTTTAAATCCGCATCCTTTGTGGTACAGCATCAAAAGTTTTCTTAAAATTCAAACAGGTTACATACACTTCTCCACCCTTTTCTATCACTTGAGTAACAAATTAAACAAAATCTAAAGAGGGGAAACAGAGGCTGTGATATGGTCAAACACTAAGATGCTAGGAGTTAAGCTTTGCTCTTGTTAGCTTTAACCCACATGAATTAAATAAACTTGATAGCCTTACTATTGGTGCTGATATGAACACTGGGACCTGTTTTTGTAACCAATTTACAATTGCTGTACTATATGTATACTGTTGTATGTAAAAACAAAAAACAAAAAAAACTTGATAACCAAACAATAACATTATTAAAAATAATATTACATAAACAAACTTGATAGCCAGACAATTTTTACAAGCCAGCTAGCAGGTGTGTAGGTGTGTGTGTTTGTGTGCAAGCATCTGGGATTTTTCCCACCCCTACACTGGATAGTACAGTGGTTCTCCAAATCTTTGTAAAGCAGTGAGATGGAAAGCTCCTTACTAGAACTAGAGAGGTGTGCAGGTGTGTAATACATTGCTTCAAATTTGTTGCAAACAGCTTTGGTCCTTATAGGGTTAACTGAACCAGAAAGAGAGAGAAGCATGCAGCATATTGAGGGAAGAACATTACTGGATCAGTTAGTTAACATCAAACATTGCATACCAAGTATTGCTCACAGAGAAATACAGCACTGAACCATGTGGGAGAAGATAGTCCACCTTGTTCAAATAAAAAGTGCAAGAGGACTGACATCAATGTTAATGTAAGAACAAAACACATAGTGCAACAATTGTGTTTAAAAATCCCAGCATGAACACTATTCAGCACTGGAAGCAGCATTTTCTCGAACGTCAGCAACCTAGCAGTTAAAGAGGACCGTGTGAGAAGAATGCACTATACAGGACAGTATAGGAATAACAGATGAACCATGCAGTTATTTACGCAACCATTTTAGTGCCAAGATACTCTCATTATTGGGAACATTGGCTGGAAAGGAAAAAGAAATGCTGTGGGAAGAAACCTTATAGTGTACAAGCATGGTGAACAAATTGTTGCTCATCTATGGGCACTTTTAAGGCCACATTCACAAAGAATTATGGAGGAATTACAGGGTAAACCACCAAACAAACATTCCCGTTGTTTAACCCTTTGACTACCAGTGAGGTGTACAACACACTGCAAAGAAATGCAGTACGCACCCCTCTGG
Organism: Rhinophrynus dorsalis; assembly: GCA_037306005.1. Taxonomy (NCBI): domain Eukaryota; kingdom Metazoa; phylum Chordata; class Amphibia; order Anura; family Rhinophrynidae; genus Rhinophrynus; species Rhinophrynus dorsalis. The sequence continues at coordinate 608,797,331 of CM074718.1, forward strand.
CACTCAAAGGGTTCATTTAAACTTTTAACCCTTTGAGTGCCAGAGAGGTACACAATGCATACCTCTCATTTTAGTGCCAAGGGGTTAAAGAGCTGAATGCTAGAGACGTTTTCAATGCATTCAAAAAAATTTGTGCAGGAGACCTCTATCATTCTAGGAGATTAACTCCTTGAATGGCAGAGGGATATGCACTCATTGCTTTGCAATGCATTGTGTACCCCTCTGGCACTCAAAGGGTTGAAAACACCATTTAAACAAACATCGGCACATTTACTTATTCTTCGGTACAGCTGACCTTGTGCATATGGCCCTAAGAGTAAATCCGCTATATTGCTAGACTGGTGTTCAGCACCTTATTGGACAGTCCTCTGGCATTCAAAGGGTTTAGATCATAAACCGAGCAGAAGAAATATTACATATAAGTAACACATTCTAAAATGTTACTTTAAATCTTGGTACTTTAAAAAGTCGAATAGGTAAAGCACTAAATACCCAATTTTAAATTAAGATTCACTTACCGAACTAAATGATTACAAAATAATCAAATTTAATTGAATAATTAAGTTCATACAAGATGTGAACGCTATTTTCAACAGTCGTTTCTTACAAAATGCTTTTATAGAAATATTAGAAGTAGAGAGGTTGAAGGCTTCCAGCTTGTGTGAGGCATTACCAGTGTTCTTTATTAAAGCTACTAGTTTACAATTATGTATAATTATACAGATCAAAGAAAGTCTTGAAACAAAAATGTATACTGTTGGTAATCTGTGTCATCGTAGCTCCTTATTCAGGACCTCCACGCTGAAACCATAAAAAACAAAAATAATTGGTACGCTGTCAACTTTAAAAAGGGCAAGAAAGTAAAGAAATGTGATTCTTGTGTAAATCAATGATTAAATATGAAGAGAAAAAAAAAAAATCTAATGTTTCAGGATTTATCCCACTGAGTAAAACAAGGAAATTCACACCGCTGACCGTAAGCATCTACAGGATGCTATAACAGCACCACCACAACATTTGAAGCCATGGAAAAACTACATCCAAAAGATACAAGTTTAAGCAGCAATATTTTTTTCCAGCAGTAAGAGTACCCATGATTTACTCAGCAGGATAAACCCTGAAATAAACCATAAAATCTCAGGTATAATGTGCACCGGTGTATAATAGGCAGGTTTAAATTAACTGCAAGATTTTACGAGAAAACAAGTGCATATGTAGAATAAGCACCCTTGTTTTCCCCGTCTCACAAAAATAAATGTCATCTTGCTGCTCCAATGCCCTCCATCCCAGCTTACCCAAACTAATCCAATCAGACAGTCCTGCAAGGATCACAATACCATAGATCCAATGCATATTAGCTAGACGCATTGGATCTATGGTATTGCCCTGTGAGGACCTTGTGGTCCTCACAGGGCATTGCCATTGGCTGAAAGGAAGAGGTCCTGACAGTGCATTGCTGGACACAGGTGGCAAATGCAAGCATGCCACCTGCTGGAATCTTGTCAGATTGGATTCAGTTGGGGGTGAGAATGCGGAGAGTAAGCGGGGAGGGAGAGAATCAGAGCGGCAAGATGAAATTTTTTGTTTTTTTTACCCTTGTGTACAATACGCATCACCCACTTCACATAAGATGAAGAGGGGCAAAATTGTGTGTATTATACGCAAGATTTTACTGTATCTTTATCCATATTAAGATATACTTTTTCTTTAAACATGCAAGACACTTCTATAGGTCAAGAGGTTAAAAGCCTTATTTTACATTCACAGGCATTTTGTACATTTGTCCCCTATGGTGCAGCTGGCATGTTCAAGATATGTACCTCTTTCTTCCTGCATATGGCTAATATTTTTAAAGTCCTTTATTTTTTTTTTTTTCCTTTTTCTTTTACCCACACTTCTGACAAATACTCATATCATTGCTATTTTGTCCCAATTCTCAAAGTAAAACTGATAAACAACCCTTATGCTATTTAAATGAACCCATGATACAGCTGTAGTCTTGCGGGGGGGGGGGGGGGGGGGGTGATGGGGGTGCTAGAGGTGTGACTGGTGGGCTGCCTATGTTGACAATGGCTATACAACATCAACTGATGTGTGTAGCCAATTCACTGAACATTATATTCAAAGTAGTGTCTCAACATTTCTTGATGATTCTGCACCAGATGTTCTCAACCAGGGTGCCCTCTCTCTTGGCAAAAATGTATATTTATGGAAATTGCTCAGTATAATAGGTTTGTTTGTGAGACCTAAAATGAACTATATATATTTATGTATTTGTACCCTTAATTAATACGTAAATTATTAGTATTCTAGTGCAGAACAATATAGAGAATTATGACATTTGATCCAGGGAGATACATCAGATTGCCTTTAGGAGTCAGTAAGGAATTTTTCATAAGCCCTTGGGGAATACTTGGAAATTGCTTCAAAAAAAAAATTTTTTTTTGGTCAGTTTTTTTGCCTTCCCCAGAATAAAAGTGGATAGGGCAAGGTCCAAACTATCTGCATCACGCCCAGAGGCCACCTGGTAAGAAATACAGAATTTGTGCAGATATAAACCATTAGGCCCAAATAGTCTGCCCATTTTTCCTGTTGTAAAAGCCTCAAATCGTATCTGTCCTTGGACTTGTCTTATGTTCAGGATAGCATTATGCCTATCCCATGCATGCTTAAATTTCCTCACTGTATTAACCTCTACCACTTCTGCTGGTTGGCTATTCCACTTAACTACCACCCTCTCACTGAAGTAAAACGTTCTTATAGTACATCTAAGCCATCTGACCCTCTAGTTTTAGACTATGACCTCTTGTCCTAACATTGCTACTCCATTGAAATTGTATGTCGGTTCTGTACTTTGCTGAGTCTCTCTATGTATTTGAATGTTTTTTTTATATATTCCCTCCCTCTTCCAAGCTGTAAATGTTAAAATTCTTTAGAATTCCTAATCATTTTTATTCTGTAAACCATTCAATATTTTAGTAGCCATTCTCTGAACTCTCCAGAATATCTATATACTTCTGGAGATGCAGTCTCCATACTGTACACAATACTCTAGGGGAGGTCTGACCAGAGATCTGCACAGTGGCATGACCACTTCCCTCTTTGTGCTACTAATGCACCTAGGGGTCTATTTTTAGCTTCCTCGCGGATCTGTTAGGGCTCACAATGCCCCAGCTTCCTTGGCAGGTCTGCTCCAAGTGGAGCAAACCTGCCTTTTATAAAAGGCACAAATTCATCTTTTACCACTAGTATGGTGTTAGATGAAGGTAAATAAACTGAATGAATGTTTTTTTATGTTTTAAACAATTCCTTTAACACTCTCAAATGACAATATGATTTCCCCCTAGATCAACATCCTACCTGGACTGAAATCAACTGTCCTACTTTTCTACATTGTTCTTTGCTAAAAATCTATTATGTTTTTAACATATCTACTATACCTGCCAATACAGTCTACCAAGACAATATATTATACTGAATAAGAATAGAATATCTTTAGTGAGGAAAAGGGTGTACCTGACAATGTTAAAGTCTAACACTAAACACTGTGGTCTGAACCGTGACAAGGACTGTCACATTATACCACACAATGTGTGCATAAACAATGAAACAGGTTGTGTGAGCGTTTCTTTAAAGGGATAGTAATACTTTGTTTTATCTTTATTTTATTTTGTAGGCATTAAAAAAAAAACATGAACAATACAAGTCTTATCTCTCAAGCCTTTACGGTTTGAAAGATATTCACAAGCAAAGTTTCCCCTCCCATCCCTTTTACCTAGTGTAAGCCATCTCTTCTCAGATGTAGAATCTGGTTGTAAGACCAGACAGATAACAGAAGGGGACAATCTTCTTCCTATAAGAACAATGAAAGCTCTGCCCCCCTTGACAAGTTTTTCAGGTTTTTCTCTCCTCTTAATTGAAGATTGCCCCCCCTCTGCAGTCTACCTGGGCACCTCCCTTCTGATCTGGCTGAGCAGTGTTACATCAGTAAAATGGGAGGGAGGGGGATACTTTTTCATTGAGTTACTCTTGAACTACAACTCTGACAGAATTGAAATAACACTCTCCAAAGTCCAAATACTATGATAATTAATTATAGCTGCTTTAGTATGAAACCTTACTATCCCTTTAAGTGTACAACACAATATTTCATTTTTAGGATTAGTTAATGTTCCTTTAACCATCATTGTTCAGTTATGAAAGCAAAAAACAATTAAAATGGGTAGGATGAAAACTTTAATTGGACATTTATTTTAGAACTAAAGAAAAACACCTGTTGAATAAATAATAATATACTAAATAAGATCAACCTACAGAATCAATTTTTCTAACATCAAACTACTTCAAAGAAAGTCCACTGTTACACACACTTCTTTCTTTGGTGGGGAGTAAAATCATCACTTCTCATTGGATATCCGAACACACCACTTACTTAGCTCTGCTCATCTTCAATGCAAGAAAGCTGCACTGTTGTATAGCAAAATCACCAGTGTGAACTGCCTAGTAATCAAGGTACTTGCAATAAGAGATGAAACTGCTGCGCTAATACTGCCATGTGTTAAACTCTTACAGAGCACAGTACATCAGTGCATAACATCTGCCTCCTAAAAAGAGATGAAAGGAAATACAAGTTATGTTTCTGATTTGCTTACTTGGATATATTCCATTTCTTCACTGGACACAGGTTTTCTCCTATATTTCTGGGGAAGTGCTTTCATCAATTCAGAAGTGTCTGGTGCAGGCTGTGTTCGGCGGATGGAAGGGTTACTTTGAATTCCTGGAGGGTTATCACTTGCAGCTGGATGCGCTGCTGCCGATTGAGCAGTGAATGGGAAAATCATTGACTTTAATGCTTCCTGGACTAAAATCAAAACAAAAAATATTAATATCAAGTATACTCCTCATCCACTTACCCTCACAAATGGTTCCCAGATCTCAATCCTAATCCACATTAGTGTCTATATGCACAAAGTAAGGAGAAAATCTTGTGTCAAGCCATTTGAGCTATATGGGATAAAAAAAAAAAAAAAAAAAAAAAAAAAAAAAAAATCATACTTAAAGGGATAGTAATGTTCCACAACAAAAGCAGCTCAAATTAATCTTCATAGCATTTGTGCCTTGGAGAGAGTTATTTCAGTACTGTCAGAGTTGTAGTTCAAGAGTAATTTACTGATAAAGCATCCCCCCCCTCCTGCCCCACTTCTGAATACTGTGGCACGATGAAGATGCAGCACAGCTCTCAGGACTTCCCAGAAGTCTGTCATTCTCCTCCCAGCTGCCCCCGGGAGGTCGTTCATGCTTCACTTCGGTGTGGTGTGAACGGCTCCTAGCTTTATAGCAAGAAGCAATTAGCATTATACTGAGGTTGCAACCTCAGTATAATGCGAATCGCTGCTTCCTGTAACGCTACAAGCTGTTCACACCACACCGAAGTGAAGCATGAACGTGCTCCCAGGGGGCAGCTGGGAGGGAGGTGGGAGGAGAATGCTGGGAAGTCCTGAGGGCTGTGCCGCAGCTACATTATGCGAAAGTGGATAACTTTGAAGTTGAATATCTTAAAAAGTAAGTTACAAAAAAAAAATAGAGAGCACATTTGCCTAATGCTTCTTAGCTGATTAAACAAGTGCTCAAAAGTTCCCCTTTAACAATAAATCCTTTTCTCTTAGTCCTTTCGTGGGCACAGGGACCATGGGGTAAAGTATCCTCTACTAAGAGCCCTGGCACAAAAGCAGAAGGGTTCTAAACTAGGACTCCACCCCCCCTACTCTTCCCTCACCTCTCACAGTAGAGATCAGTTTTTGTATAGCAGGAGAGAAAAAAGAAAAAAAAAAAAAAAAGAGAAGATAGTCACTAGAACAGAGGAGCCAAAATGTGTCAGGTGATCCAGACCCCAAAATAAAGATTTCCCGGGAGTAATTTAAAATCATTAAATCATTTCAATCAGTCTAAATAAATAAATATCCCATTTTCTTTTGCATCCAATGGGGACATTCCAAAGAGAAAAACACAGGGAGCGAGAGACAAATATCCTATAGAGTTGTTGCTTGCAGAACATTGCACTTAAAGCTGGCATCTGCAGAGTCAAGGACATTGAATCTGAAGAAGTTGGTAAACATTTGGACTGAAGATCATGAAGCTGCTTTGTAGATCTGGTCCATTGAAGCCTGGCATTTTAGTGTCTACATGTTGTTCTTGTAGAAGAAGCTATGATCCAGAAAGGAACCTGTTTGGATTCAAAGGGGCACCAAAAAAATAAGAAAAAAAAAAAAAAAAACATCTATCTATCTATCATATATATGTAAATAAATAAGCATGGAGCCTTCAACTGGATCCTCACTTTGCCCAAAGCAGAAGGCATCTCCCTTATTAGATGAGCTGGTGGTCTCTCTTTCAGCTTTAAGACACAAGGCCTGCTTGTGTGTGACCTACGCATATTTATGGATGTGCTCCTGGAAATACCTTTAAGTCCAGGAGCAAATCCCCCCCTTTATTATTTATTTTGATTCCGCAGAAAAAAAAAAAAAAAAAAAAAAAAAAAAAAAAAGGGGGGTGGGGGGGGGAGAGAGAGAAACTTAACTGGCCATCTTGTCTTCAGGAAAAAGGTGGCTGCAGAGATCCACCCAAGGGCTCAATCTTGTGCATGGAGCTCCCGTAGAATACTTTAGATGGCTCCAGGATGTGGCACCACTTTTGTTAAAACAATAAGGACGTTTGTTAGATGGTGTTAGTGTCCCTTTAAAGATGTAAGCTTGTTGAATAATCTAATTCATAATGATATTGTGGATTTGGAGGCAGGTTTTCCTTTTCTAAGAGAAAGACTCTGTCTGAAGGAATGTTTGCTTTTTTAGGATACAAGGAAGAAAAATGAATTCCGGGTTAAATATGAAAGGCAGAAACAACACCAAGTTGACAAATTAAGGTTTTCCAGATAGATCCTAGAAGACACTGGCTTTCATCTTCTGGATAATCTCATCATAAAAACTTTTTTGCTTTAATATAGGAGCCTTCACATTTCATTCCGTCAAGGCCGGAGTGGCTGGTTTGGGATTTTGGCAGAGAGAATATTTTAAATATTTTTTTTTTCTTCCGTGTCCCTATCCATGGCGATAGAGAATAATGGGTATGTCAGCGCCCCCCAGCTGGCGTAGAACCAAATGTAAAATATAAAAGGAAGCCTCCCGCTTCTAATCGGCAGTCATTTTGATCCTACGGCAGCTGGGGTAAGGATGCATGGCAGTCGTCTCCCAACTGTTTTGTTATTTTCTCTTTTAAGGGCTGCATTCCTGCTGCTTAGGCCGGGGGAGGTGATTGCTTCTCCTGAAGTGCTTGAGCCGTTGCAAACCGGCAAGCTGTAGGTGGTTCCAGTGCATGCCTTGAGTCTCCCTGTAGTCGGGTGAGATTCGGCACCTGGTGTCGATGTATCCAGGTGATATCATTGATGCGAGTCCGGAAGAGAAGCACAGGAAACCACGGAGTGGGGCACCGGTTGCAGGATACCGCCTACTGGCGTTTTTTTTTTCCCTCCTGTCACTGAACCACTTGCATGCTGGGGGAGAGGTAAGGGCTGTGAGCCAACCACTATTTATCTTTTCCTTATAGGTCCACCTGGGAGGGCCTATGCATTCCAGACTAAAATCCACACCCAGGGCCTACTCTATTTAAGAAGCCAGAGCCCTATTGAACTCTGGACTACGTGTGTATCTTTTTTATGGCAAGCTTATATTAAAAGTTAAGTTTTATATATTAGTTGAAAAAGGTCTTCCACCTCCAAGAATGTGCCTGTTAAAGACAAAGATAAGGAAAAAGATAAAATGAATGTTGATAAAGATGATAAGATTCCACAGAAGGTTAAGACATGTTTGGGATGCGATAATATATTATCCATAGAGGATTCTTCTAAATTGTGCTCTGAATGTTTAAAGAAGGCTGCTAATACAGATGTTCCATCTCAATTCCAAGACTTTCTGGCCTGGATGAAGAATTCTGTGCAGGAATCCTTTTCCTCTTTTCAAGTACCTTCTGCCTCCAGAAAAAGAGCTAGACTTGAAGATTCTGGGGAATGTACGTCTTCTATGCATATTGAAGTAGATGAATCCAGCCTCTTTGAGGATCTCTCTGATTACTCATCAGAAGAGGAAGGAGAAATACAAGATGAGGATGAAGTTTCCTTTAACATTGAAAAGATAGAACCTTTCCTTAAAGGTCTGCGTAAAACCTTAGGCTTAACAGAGGAAACTACAGAGCATGGACTACTGGATACTGCATTCCTAGGTAAGAAGAAAGAAAGTCCGTTTTTTCCTGTCCATCACTCTGTAGAGGATTTGGTGAAAACAGAATGGAAGAAAGGGACAAGAGAATAACAGAGTCAAGGAGATTCCATAAAATGTATCCCTTTAAGGAGGAGGATGCTTCAGTATGGACAACACCTCCAAAAGGTAGCTGCCCCTATTGCTCAATTAACAAAAGAAAACCACCCTACCCATGTTGGACGGTTCTTCAATAAAAGATCCTATGGATAGGAGACTTGAAGCCACCCTAAGAAAGCAGTTCTCCGTTTTGGGGCAGAATATAAAAGCAGCAATAGCCTTGACATGTGTATCGAGAACAATAAGAATATGGCTATCTGAGCTTGAGCAGAAAAATTGAATCTTCTGCATCCAGGTCAAAACTAATGAAAGAAGTAGCCTTTATAAAAGATGCAATGGGATACTCTTGTGACTCCTCCTGGGATGTGATCAGGTTAGCAGCCAGATCTTCCTCCTTGTCGATCACAGCCAGAAGAGCTCTGTGGTTGAGAACATGGGGAGCTGACCCATCCTCAAAAACCAAGTTAGTGTCTCTACATTTTTCGGGATCCACTATGTTCTGAGAGCAACTAGAAGAGATAATCAAAATGGTCGCAGGGGGAAAAAGTTCCTTTCTCCCACAAGACAGAAAAAGAAGTGTTTCTCCTTCAAGAACATCCTTTTCAAACTGGAGGTCCTTTCGGGATTCAAGACATTTCCAGTCCTCAAGGTCATATGATCAATGAAAAGGTAATTATGGTCAGTCCTTGAGAGACTCATTCAAGAGACCAGGAATCAGATGTGGTCAATTCAAGAAGGAAACTTCATGAAGTGCGGAGGACACTGCCTTTAATCCCAGTGCGTGGTCACCTGGAAAACTTCCTGCAAGCCTGGAGGAACCTATCATCACCAGACAAGTGGGTAATTCAAATATTAGAAGCAGGATGTCTCTTAGAATTTGACTGCATTCCTTGAGCAAACATATTCAGAACCTCAAAAGATGCCAAAAGACCCCATAAAAGCAAGGGTTCTAAAGGATTCAGTTCAAAACCTAGCCCTCAGCAGTGTAATAGAGCCTGTACTACTGAAAGAAAAGGAGGGCTTTTACTCAGTAATTTTTACAGTCCCAAAGACATCAGGGGGGGTTCAGAACAATTCTGAATTTGAAGTCCTTGCATTCAAACATAAAGACAAGACATTTCAAGATGGAGACCACATCCTCAGTAATCCATACTGTTCATCCAGGACAATTTCTAACAACTGTGGATCTCAAAGAAGCATATTACCACATCAAGATAGCCCCAAGCCATCGCAGATTCCTGAGGTTTTGCTTCATGGGACAACTTTGGCAATTCAGAGCTCTGCCATTTGGGCTCTCATCGGCCCCAAGGATTTTCTCATTGTGTCCCAATCGAAAAACCTAATCGGAATTGAACACCCAGGTGACTTTACATCATCTGCAGGATTTGGGTTGGATGGTCCATTTCCAAAAGAGCCAACTTCAACCATCTCAGCATCTGGATTTTCTGGGCATGACCTTCGACACCAAAATCAACCAGGTAACACTATTCTCCTTAAAGTTGAAGGGGATAATCAACAGAGTCAAGACCTTCAGAAAACAGCAAATCCGCACTGCCCACGAATATATGAGGATTTTGGGAGTAATGAACTCCGCCATTCACATCGTACCATAGGCCAGGAGTCACCTAAGACCCCTTCAAAACCTGTTCCTATCTCATTGGAACAAGAATTCGGTCAACACCTCTCAGAGGATTCCCTTGACTCCACGGGTAAAGTCCGAATTATTATGGTGGATAAATCCAAGAAATCTGCAAAAGGGAACCTCTCTTCAGGATCTAAGCTGGCAGAAGGTATCGAAAGATGAAAGTCTGTAGGGATGGGGAGGTTGCTGGAACAACATCTCCCTTCAATGGACATGGTCTCAGCAAGAAAAAGCCCTCTACATAAATGTCCTATAACTCAGGGCTAGTCGACTGTCTTTAAAAGGCCTAAAGAAGTTCATATCATGTCAGACAGTATAGTGGCAGTGCTTTACATAAGAAACCAAGGAGGGACGAGGAGCAGGGCCCTAAACCAGGAATCAGAAAAAATATTGAGGTGGTCAGAAAAGAATTTAATGACCCTATCAGCCGTCCACATAGCAGGAGTTTTAACTCTCCAAGCGAAGTATTTGAACCGAAACAGGATGGACCAAGGAGAATGGTCCCTCAACAAAGTATTCAATCAGATCGTCAGAAGATGGGGAAGTCCGGTGGTAGACCTGATGGCGACATAGGAAAACAGGAAGTGCTACATCTTTTTCTCCAGGATAAGACATCCAAAAGCTCAGGGGATGGATGCCATGGATCATCCCTGGAACTTTCCCCTAGCATACATTTTTCCACCAACCCCCATGATCCAGAAGGTTCTAAGAAAGATCAGGCACGAGGGAGCAAATGTCATCCTCATAGCTCCAGAGTGGCCGAGGAGAGTGTGGTTCTCAAAACTGATCAACCTAGTGATAGAGGATCCATGGCCACTTCCGATCAGGTCAGACCTCCTTTCCCAGGGACCAGTTCTTCATCAAAACCCAGCCTTTTTGAAGCTGATGGCCTGAAGGCTGAAATAATTATTTCACTGAAACGGTCTTCTACGTGTGCTTGCAAACCAAGCACACATAGAAGACCGTTTTAGTGAAAGAATTGTTTATTAAAAAAAAAAAAAAAAAAAAAAAAAAAAAAAAAAGGTGATCTTGGCTCTCTGATGAACATAAGACTGTCGTACGACAGCTTCCCCTGCAGCCAGCTAGAATGCTGACTTCAGGGGAGGGAGGGGGAACTTTGCGTGCTATTCTCTCTCAAACCTTAAGGGTTTGAGTGAGGACACTGGGGGCAATACATTTCTTTTTCGCATAGCTACAATATGTGGATTAGTAATTTGTTAAGTATTACTATTCCTTTAACCAAAGAGCCCAAAAGACCCCCTTCCCAGAACTCAAAACAACTAGTTTTCATCAGGGCAGGAAAACCAGAGCTCCATATGGGCTAAGAAAGGATTTATCAGTAAGTACACAAACATCCCTCTTTACTAATGTAATATGGAACACAAGAACCATGAGGATATACCAAAACTATCCAACCAAGATTCCAGGGAGGGAACAAGAGAAAAATCCCCCAAAACACAGACAAACTGGAAGAAATATGAACCTCAGGTGTCAGATGCCTACACACCAAATAAAGTAACAGGAAACCAACAGATTACAGTTAATAAACATAAGGAAACCTACAAAGGCACAACAGTCAGTATGACCTGTCCAAAAGTAGCTTCAGCCAAAACCAGAACATTGACAATGCAGGGTTTTTATAAATATGTGAAGGGTCTATCATGTTGCTGCTACCACAGTTGCTCTGCAGAGATCTGATTCCTGTAGGCTCAGGAGACATCCACTGCTCAGGTAGAACAAGCTGTTACCTTAAAGGGCACAGGCTCCTGCCTGAGAACACAGGCCTGGCAAGTGATTGCCTTAAAGGTACAATAATGTCCCATAAAAAAAAAATGCTTATAGTTTTGTAGAGGTTTAAAACAAAAAACACTATATGCCACAAATTCTCTCTCTGAAAACGGTAGGATTTGAGAGATATTCACATTCAAAAGATCCCCCCCCTCCCCTTCTCCTGACATTAGCGCTGTGCTGACAGCAGGAGATTCCGGTCCGGGGAGCGGCTCTGCAGCAGAGCCAAAATCTCATTATTGGAAAATAATTAATTCATTGGAAAGGTCTACAAAGTGTGCCTGGTTTGCACGCACACTTTCTAGACTGTTCCAATAAAGTAATTATTTTTAAATAATGCGATTTCGGCTATGCTGAAGAGACTCCTTGAGTTGGCTGACTTGAATCTCCTGCTGTCAGCTCAGGGAGAAATCCTACAAGAGTTCTCAAAGTCGTCCTATCAGAATGAAATATCAGATAAGGGGGTTTACAAAACAAGGCCTATAATTCGGCAACCCGCTGAACAAACCCAATCACCAGCAAGAAAGCAGTCTTAAGAGTCTAGGACTGAAGTGAAATTGCTTCAAAAAAGCAATTTGGTATGGGTTCCACCAAAACACTGAATTTTAAAAAGGCCAACTTTAGCAGGTTTAATTCATCCCTTGGTCTCATTGACTGGGATAAAATATTTTCAGGAAAAAACACAGAAGGTAAGTGGAATGCCTTCAAAATAACATTGCAAAAATGCACACAAATGTATCCCTGTTGGAAACAAATACAAAAGAAGCAAATTAAAACCAGTGTGGCTAACCAGTAAAGTAATTCATGAAATAAATAACAAGAAAGCAGCATTTAAACATTACAAAGCTGAGGGATCAGCATAGGCATTTGCAGAAAACAAAAATGTCAACAAAACCTGTAAAAAGGCTATTAAATTAGCTAGACTGGAGAATGAAAAAAATATTGCTAAGGAGAGCAAAAGAAACCCCAAAAAATTATTTAAATACATTAATGGCAAAAAATTAAAGTCTGATAATGTTGGGTCCTTGTTATCTGAAACGGGTGAGATGGTTAAAGGGGACAGAGAGAAGGCAGATATTTTAAATAATTTCTTTTCTTCTGTTTTTACCAAGGAAGATCCAATGGACAAGAATCTGCAAGCTACTTTTACATAACAGTTACAGCAAGCATGGGACTGGTTAACACAAGAAAAAGTGTTAAAACAATTGAATGGTGTTAAGGTACAAAGCTCCGGGGCCAGATGGTATACACCCATGGGTACTTAAAGAGCTAAGCCAGACCCTGGCCAGACCGTTACATTTGATTTTCAGGGATTCTTTTATTTCAGGTATGGTACCCATGGATTGGCGTAAAGCAGATGTGGTGCCCATATTTAAAAAGGGATCAAAGTCACAGCCAGGAAATTACAGACCTGTAAGCTTGACATCTGTGGTAGGGAAGCTGTTTGAAAGGTTGCTAAGGGAATATAATCAAGAATTCTGCTGGAACAGGAATATCATTAGCAATAGCCAACATGGCTTTGTGAAAGACAGGTCTTGTCAAACGAACTTGATCGCATTTTATGAAAAAGTGAGTAATAATATAGATGAGGGAGCGGCGGTTGATGTGATCTATTTAGACTTTGCCAAGGCATTTGATACCGTTCCGCACAAGAGGTTACTGTACAAATTGAATGAAACAGGCCTAGGGGAAAATGTTTGTGTGTGGATCGGAAATTGGCTGAAAGATAGAATGCAAAGAGTGGTAGTAAATGGCAAGTTCTCCAATTGGATAAACGTGATAAGTGGAGTACCTCAGGGATCTGTCCTGGGTCCTCTTCTTTTTAATTTGTTTATTAATGACCTCCCATAGGGCATAGGGAGCCATGTATCAGTGTTTGGCGATGACACAAAATTAAGTAAGGTAATAAAGTCTGAATTGGATTTGTTTTCATTACAAGAGGATTTGGACAAATTGAGTAACTGGGCAGGCAAATGAGATTCAATATAGACAAGTGTAAAGTTATGCATTTTGGGTATAATAATAAAAATGCAACATATAGTTTAGATTGTGTTCCTCCGGGGAAATCTACTAATGAAAAGGATTTGGGAGTAATGGTAGACAATAGACTTAGCAGTAGCATGCAGTGCCAGCTGGAAGCTGCAAAGGCCAATAAGATATTGGCAAGTATTAAAAAGGGGTATTGACTCAAGGGAGGAAGATATTATTATGCCTCTTTACAGGTCCATGGTAAGACTCCACCTAGAATATGCTGTTCAATTCTGGGCACCCTTTCTGAAAAGGGACATTATGGAACTAGAGAAAGTGCAGAGGAGGGCTACAAAACTAGTAAGGGGAATGGAAAGTTTTAGTTATGAAGAAAGGCTAGAAAAGTTAAACTTGTACACACTAGAGAAACGGCGTCTTAGAGGGGATATGATAACACTATATAAATATGTTCAGGCCCCATACAAAGGGCTCTCCGAAGACCTGTTCATTAACAGAACAGTACACAGGACAAGGGGCCACCCGCTTAGACCTGACGAAAGGAGATTTAATCTACAACAGCGGAAGGGTTTCTTTACAGTAAGGACAATAAAGGTATGGATTTCACTTCCTGAGGAGGTGGTGCTATCAAATACATTAGATGCCTTTAAAAGGGGCCTGGATACTTATTTAAAAGAGCATAACATAGAGGGCTATGTACGTTAGTATTGGGATTAATATTTAGTTAGGGCTTGTTGATCCAGGGAGAAATCTGATTGCCATTTGGAATCAAGAAGGAATCCCACCCCCCCATTCAAGGCAGAATTTTAAATTGCTATATTGAGGGGTTTTTTTGCCTTCTTTTGGATCAACGATGGTAAACAGGAACAGGAAAAGGGTTGAACTAGATGGACGCAAGTCTTTTTCAACCTAAATTACTATGTTACTATGTTATATAGGGGGGGGGGGGAATGAGGCTCAAAGTATCCTTCTGAAACATTCCCCGTACCAAGTGCAACTACCACTGAGAAGTGGGATACCAAATGAATGGGGCTGCATGAACCATCCCCTGCACATCTGCTAAACATGAGATACAGATAAAGCAGATATCTGGACCTTTATAGAGCCAAGACTAAACCCTTTCTGAAGGCCAAGGTAACAGGAAGATGAAGAGTGTGGTCCAACCCCTGGTCTTCACACCATTTGTAAAACAAGGACCATAATTCATGGTATGCCTTGGATGACACTGTTTTGAAAGCCTTCATCATAGTGGCAAACAATTAAAGAAACCTGTCATTCTTCCTCAGAACACCGGCTTTAAGAGCCAAACTGTCAAAGCCAATGTCTTCCCTTCTGGGTGACAGAGGACACTGAATCAAGATACATTTCTTACCAGTCAGCTGCACTCCTGGTCCCTCTTTGGATGATGGTGAAGGCCACTGCCATAGTATTCTCAGCATGAGAATATATATGTGTGTGTGTGTGTGTGTGTGTGTGTGTGTGTGTGTGTGTGTGTGTGTGTGTGTGTGTGTGTGTGTGTGTGTGTGTGTGTGTGTGTGTGTGTGTGTGTGTGTGTGTGTGTGTGTGTGTGTGTGTGTGTGTGTGTGTGATTACACAGCCCAAGCTAAGCATGTCTGGTGGGGGTAAAGCAGAATAGAGAAGGAGTGTTTGCCTCCAGAGAGCCTTTTAAGGAAAATGTCTTACCCTCCTGGCCAGAAGATACTTTACCCCATGGTTTGTGTGTTCCACAATGGAAGAAAGAGAAATTGTGTTCTGTTTGAATAGTAGGATCAATACCAGTTTAGAGAATAGTCACCCAAACCTGAATTTGAGCCAATTTAAAAAGACTTATGGTGTATCAAAAATCATTTTCAAAATCTAGGAAAATAACTCCACTAAGTTCACCATATTCCTTGCCACTCATTGCATACTTTTAGGAGGGCAGCGACCACAGTGATTTGGACACCTGGATTTATTTTGTTCTTACAGGATTCCGCTTCCCAATTTTTCTACCTTTAGGAAGAAAATGGCTGATTTAGCCAGAACATGAGTCTCTGTCCAGTGTAGGATCCTCTGTATCGCCAACCAAGCTGCCTTGCTCTTGGTGACATACACAAACTAGCAAATGGTGCACAATGTTGTCAGTTCGACTGGGTGCACCATGCCATGTCAGGAACCTGTTGGACCATTTGCAGTGTGATTTGTTGTGTGCGGTCGACCTCCACTGCCTGTGCTGCCCAGGGGAGGGGTGGACAGTGAATCAGAAACCACTTAGTGTGCTTGAAGAAGAAGAAAAAAAAATTATTTATATAATAATATATAAATATACACATGCATCATAGTTGTTGTTGTATGGTCTAAGTGTATATGAAAGGAAGTCCCTTCAAGAGGGTCGTCCAGGCTTTAAGTCTTGAAGATTGCCCTCAGCTCCAGCATATTGGTAAGGTGTGAATCCTATTTTGACTACTAGTCATGAATGGAGAGATGATTGCAAACTACTCTTCGTACCTTGAGGCTGTCATCTGTCATGACAGTCATCCATGCAGGCAAAGAAACAAAACTTACTTCTTGGAAATGTTGGTCCATCTGCCACCACTCTACTGACTTGAGCTGCTGGAGAAAGAGGAATATGATAATTCTGGGATTGGAGCTTCTTGTTCAATACATTTAAAGGGATACTAATGTTTCATATTAAGCCTAGCTCAGAACTCTTATCATATGTAACAGTACTGAAGAGTGATGCCCTTACTGTTCAGAATGTGCTAGGTCACAATGTAATATGTTGAAGTTTTTTTTGTCTCAGATCAGACATTGGATCACAACAAGGGACAAACTTCCCACAGTATTAGGAAAAACCTGCCCTCCTTCCTCAAGGAGGGCAGGGTTTTCCTAATACTGAAAAAGGGAAGTATGTCCCTCGCTGTGATCTGTCCGGTCCCAGCTGTCAGATCTATGGGGAGGTGGCATGACATCAGGGAATGGGGTGGGAGGGATCAACTTCAACATAATATTACACTGTAACTAGCACGTTTTGCACAATAAGGGCATCACACTACAGTACTATTACATATGAAGAATGTTCTGAGCGAGGCTTAATATGAAACATTATTATCCCTTTAAAAGCTCCAGCCGTGATGGCCTTATGTGGCACTGTGCAAAAGGAGATACTTACATTGTGGATACTATGGTTCCTACAACTTTCATGCAGTGACACGACAGTAGAGTGCTCTTCCTGAATGAGACAGAATCCAGCACTTGAAAAATGAAATCGTGTCTGAGGGCAGATATACATTCTGCTGGGACATGTAAGTGTCCAGATCTAAAAACTTCATATTGGCATTGAACTTAAAGTCACTGAGCTAAGTGGCAATATTGATCCCCTTCTTCCATAAGTGGCAGACAGCAGAACAAACACTTCGGTAAACAATCTGGAGCTGTTGCAAGTCCGAATATTAGGGCTCCTAACCAATAATGTAGATTCTGACATGCAAACAGAAGATATTGGTGGTGCTTCTCCCAGACTGAAATATGTAGACCGGCATTGTTTAGGCCCAAGTAGGAAACAAATTCCCCCGTTTCCAGGAGCACTTGACAAAGAGGACAATGACTTGGGCTGCTTCCTACCTGGGCAGGCAAAAATAGCCTTATTAGTATACTTGGAGGCAGGTAATGAAGTATTCTTGAAATATAAGGAAATGAAAGTCGGGCCTTTCCAGTGAGGATCAGACATTTTTGGCTGGGGTAAAAAGTGCTTTCCCCTTCTCGCTTGACTAGCATGTATAATATTAAAAGCAAAAACAAATAACACAATGAAACAGCAATTCTCCCGAAACTTTGATGATCAACAAGTGTTTCTTAGAAGATGAATCCCCCTATACAGTTCTTCAGCCATAGAGATCTATGGACTGCAACAGATGTGACCAAGCACCTAGATACCACCATAATCATGTTCCTCTTTGTCTCCCCATCCCTTTCACCATTTCCATACAAATCATATGCCCGCAGATTTATCTACACTGCAGTCTGTCATCATTTCACAAATGATAAAAGTACATGCACAGATAGATTTGCTCCACTTTTCTGTATAGGGTGAGTGGGTGTGTTTTCGCAGTCTATATCTCACTGCTAAGGGCAATGATGTATCGTATTTGTATTATTACATACATATTCATAATAGCAAGAAAGACAGACATATCCATACACACACACAGAGCAGAAGAATATGGATATATTTGTGAATGCGTATATGGTAGATAATGTTGTATGCAAAGGATATATTCTATTTAAACAAAAAGGTTACTTAATGTAACCTGGTCATGGGGATTTTATTAACTTATCTTTCAGGAGCTCCTGTCATTTATATTGGTTAGCAATGCCTTAAGGCTTTAATGCAAGGTATACCTAAATGGCATTGCAGTGGAAATTACACCCTTGGAACGCACATTCATGATGTTGATGCCTGTGTCTGGTTACCACGCTCCATCTCTACCTCCAGGGAGGGAGATCTGAGTGACAGACCGGATCAGCTATCCCTTGCCGCATAAAGTGGAACAAGGGCTTCAGAAGCACATCTTCCGTACTAGACAGCAAGGATGTGGTCACTGATGAAGGCATTTCCATGAAATAAAAAAGGTAGGAGCTGACTGCCCCACTCCATACCCCAGCTAATGTAGGACCAAAATGATGACCAATGGAAGTGAGAGGCTTCCTTTTATCTTTTAGGGTTTGGTCCTGCACGAGCTGGGGGGCACTGATATATCCCATCAGTCTCTATTGCCGTGGACAGGAAAACAAGAAATTACAGTGAAGCCAACCCATGCAAGAAAGGATGAAAGGTGCAGACTAGCTGTCTCTGGGCAAACAGTCCAGTGCCTTCTAGGACTTACACTGAAAATAGTATCAGATACATCTTCAACAAGAAAAAAAGTATTGTTCTGCTTTCTGTGTGCATATGGTCATAGGTTGGGAATTTAATCTAATGTGCCCTTTGAATACTGACATGGTACATAATGTAATTAGGCTTTGTAAAGTGAACCAAGATGACAAAAAGTGATACAGTGTTTTAGCTATATTTAGTCAGTTCATGTTGTAGCTTAGTATTAAGAGATGAGAGAACACTAGTTAGCAACAAAAAAGTGTGTGTGTATATTATATATTAGTAAAAGATGATGGTGGGCAGTCCAAAACAAAAAAAAAATGAGTTATATAAATAATACTACTATATATACATGTATATGTGTGTGTAATGTGCTACAGGAGAAGAAGGAGCGAATACAGTGAAAAGAAAAGCACTCTAGCACTCTCTTCAGGTTTATTTAAGAAAGTCAGCATAGCAGAATAAAATCTAAGAGTGCCCTATAAAATACTTTTATTGATCTGCATTTAAATGAACAAATTGTGTAACGGGTGTGTGTTAAAGGGGCATATACCGTCTTGACAGTCAAAAATGACAAAGAATGAAAAATAAATCATAAAAAATTCCTCATAAAATTATATTGCTATAAAAGTCCCTCATTCTCCTTGTCAGAAACAACAAAGTCACTAAGCAAGAGGGGCACAAAAAGCCACCAGTTAGAACTAAAGTGGAAACTCCGTAAATGCATTTTATTTTTAAAGCCAAGCGGAGCTGGTTGACAATGGAGTCAGAAAAAATACAAATGCCCACATATGTTAATACTTAACCATGTGAAATTGTGAAATCATGTTAAAACACAGAGTACAAAGGATGCACATTGGAGCTTAATCATGCAGCAGTTTGGACATGAGAATGCAGGGGAACTTAGTGCCCATGTACAGGACATGCCCAAATCACTGAGGTCCCTACAGTAATTTTGACAAAAGTGTCCAGGGGATGTGCCCCTCCACCCCCCTCCCATTCCCCTGTCAAAATCACTGGTCCAAGCCATGCAATAGGAGGCGCAAATATAACTAGGGATGTCACTCACCATCAGGTTTAGGACTATTCTTTCTATCTGGAAATCTTATCGCAGGTACATGCGGCCTCACAACCTAGAAGAATACAAAAATAAAATCTGATGCTTGAATAACTGCACCACATTGTAGTCTGAAATTATACCTTTGCATTAATCACTTTGCTGCTAAGCCTTTTCACCCCCCGTGCTAGGCATGTGTTCATACTTCTGTTGTAGTTTACAATCAAATGACAACTTTTGGTGTTTTTCTGTGAACAACCCACACAGTATACAAGTTTTCCCACTTCAGCAGACACTTTCAAAATCTAACACTGGTTTCTGGATATGCCCTAGTATTTCCAATTTTAACCCGGAATCAAAACTTTTTTTTTAATGAAATATCAGTAAAGTGAATATCATCAACGGTCCTGGAGTGTGTGTTTTCTATATTCCCCCAACAAATGCTTATGGTTCTAAGTTATTAACTCTCCTTTCTACAAACAAGACCAAATGTTTGTTTGTATGCATAGGTCTTCCTCTAAAAATAGCTATTGGGGAAAAAATGAAATGACACACTTGTACTTAAATGCGACAAAAGGGGGCAAAAAGGCTTAGCAGAAAAGTGGTAATAAGAGTAACACCACTTGTATTTATGTACAATTTAAAATGCTTGTATTTTCACCAGAGGTGGGAGGGAGTGATAAGAGATACACTTTGAAATCCAGTCATTATGGATATGATTGACCATAATCACTGCTGTCCTGCTTCCCTGTTTAAAGGGGATAAAGAACTTTGAGTTTAAAGGCATAGTATTGGTTAATTTTAAGTTGATTTAATATTGTAGACATTTAAAAAAGATTAATATCAATGTAAGTCTTATCTCTCAAACCGTTATGGTTTGAGAGATATAACTTGCTAAAGTTACCTTTTCCTGGTCTGCCATCTAGCTGACAGCTGCAGATTCCAGTCATTTGACCAGACAGGCTCTTCAGCAGAGCTGAAATCACGCTATTTACAAATAAATACTTAATTGCAACAGTCTACAAAGTGTGCTAGCAAGCCAGGCACACTTTGTAGACCGTTCCAAATTAAGTATTTATCTTTAGATATCGTTATATTGGCAATGCTGAAGAGCCACATCTGGTCTCGTTACCAGAATCTGCTTCTGACAGCTTTACAGCTCGTCAAGCAGAAAGGGGAGGGACCAGAGAACTTTATTTTCCTATATCTCTCAAAACATAATGGTTTGAGAGATACAAACAAGTGCAAGTACTTACAATACTATCCCTTTAAGGAAAGGACACACACACACACACACACACACACACACACACTTTTATAAATGCTAATTTCAGTACATTTAAAAGGCTTACAGTGAAAGTAAGCAATAGTCCTCTCTCTCTCTAATATTTCAGGCAAACAGGTCATACCCTTCTACACTTCACAAATGAAAAAATATACACATAGCTGCTGTCCTTAAAGTTCTGAATTTGTACATACATGTCACATCTACATCCTATATTATAATTCGCTAAGGATGTTTGTCAGAAGCCGTCATGCGCAGTAGAGACGGCTATGCACGCTGCAGTCATGCGCAGTACAGACTGCCTGCGCCACGGCTGATACAGAGCGGGGCTCTCTGAATTCAGACCGTAGTACTCTCTGTGCACCTGAAAAGGCGCAGAGAGGACTACGGTCTGAATTCAGAGAGCCCCGCTCTGTATCAGCCACGGCGGGGCAGTCTGTACTGCGCATGACTGCATCGCTGCCAGTGTTGGCCCATGTACACGGGCTTTAAAACCAGTATTATATATTTTATAAGTAGAAAAACACACCTCTGTGTATACTGATCAAATGTCAGACACAAGCAGGAAGGATGCATACAGAAGTGGTCTTAGACAGGAAAGTTGTTGGGTTCCAATGCATTATTAATGTACCATTCTGCCCAACTAAACCAATACAATTAGTAAGATTAGTACTACTACATGCCCCAAGTAGGCAACAAGACAAGCATCTAATCAAGAGACCTGGGGCTTTAGTCCCCTCATTCAGTATCTAGCAAAGTTCCTTATCAGACAATATTTTATCTACATGAAAGGATATTGTCCTATAAACTGTGTATGAATGTGATCTCTCCTGTACCTGACCTTCTGTTACCTACAGAATTAACCCAGCAGAGCTCCCCTTTTCTTCTAAGATGAAAAAAGGTACAAAATTGTCATTAGGGTTATAAGCAGGTACAGAAGTTTTAAAAGTATTGTATCTGATAAAAAGGTACAGTTGGAGGGTATGGTAGGTACTTACCTTGGAGCAAATACAATACCTTTGAATCTACTAATCTCAATCTTCCCCAATGACTCCTGTGGCCTGTTTCCAGGCATTCTCTGTATAAAACTGATCCTACAGACTACACTATCACATCAAATATTATTGAACGGAGAGAAATGTGAGATAAAGGTTGTAAAGTTGATTATATTAGAGACAATAAAATCTTTAAAAACAAATAAGGGGTAATTAGCACTTTGCTTCCCAAAACAGTGACAATTTTTATATTAACAGTAAGAGAAGCCATGTGCTGCTGTAAACTTTACACCACCGTCAGTCTAAATACACTGGTGTACAGTGATATTTAACCTTTTGCAAAGCAATGTCATACATTCATACACTCAAAGGGTTAATGCTTCTGAAGAAAAACAAAAGTATCAAGTGTCCTGCAGTACTGACCTAATATAAAACAGCTTTAGATGGAAATAAACACCAGTAATTATCTTGAGAAATGTAACATCTATCACAATTGAAAAAGGGGTAGGGACAGATTAAAAAGGATATTGTAGGGTTTTCCACACAGAATACATCTCCTCTGGACCAATGTAAACATTACATATGATTAGCACATATGTATAAAGTAAAAAGTGGAACATAGCTTGGGGAAAACTCACAGTACCTTAGGGAACAAATAAACATTCCTGTAGATTTCAATGGGGCATTTAACCCCATGAATACAAAATAGACAGTTAGAATTGTAGACCTATCTAGCATTCAATGTCTTAAATAAAATATGTATATAATAACTATAGTACATTTGGTTCGACCTAGCATTACAACAATTTGAATTATACTTCATGTAATATGTTCTCGGGCGCAATCCTGGTTATAGGCAACATACGAAATTAATTTAGGAGGATTCATATAAAAGTGTCTCCCCTCCCATTTCTCCACTGGTGTAACCCTCAGATCTCCTCTGCCAGGGTGACACAAAGATATGATGTCACGAACACAGAGGCAATTATCCTCACACTTAGAATGTCTGTGTTTTAAAAAGCTTGCATAATTATCGGTATTTCGTTTTGTTTAGATCGGTGTGCTAGCAGATGTTTCTCTTGCCCTCTTGTTCTTACCTGGACGACCCTGCTGGCCGCCGCCATCTTGCTTCCCATGGCGACCCTATCACTTTTACTTCCGCATCCGGGAGATGTTTAGGGAAACGCTGTCCGACGCAGAAGTTGCTGAACTCCTTGTTGTGTCTTGCTTTTTACAGCTGCTGCCCGTTAACCCTTAAATGAACAGATGGAACGTGCAAAACATTGTCTTGCAATACATTGCGCACCCCTGTGGTGTTTAAAGTCTTTTACTCACGACTTCAGTTGCATAACTTGCATTAGAGCTGGGCTAAGCATTCTGCGGCTCTCCAGCTGTAGGAGATGCAGTCCACGAAGAGCTGGTTAGCCGCGATCCATAAACTGTCCATTTCTGCGTTAACCCTTTGAGTGCCGGAGTGGTACGGAATGCAATGCATTCCGTACCACTCTGGCACTAAAAGGGTTAAAGAGATTTTAACCGGGATTAACCCAAAGATATATCCACCGTCGATGCTCCTGGCATTTAAAAAGTTATGAGTGTATTGTATAAGTAAGCGCTCATGCATGAAGGTGCCAACCTGTGTGACATTGTCATGGATTGGTTATTCCACATAGTGGGTGTGGCTGTAGTGCAAGAGGTCCTGCGTTTCAAAAAGATGGCAGCGTTCTTCACGTTCTGATTTTAGTAATGCTGTATGGTTAAATAAATTGTTTTTAAATGTAATGGAGATGGGTTTTAAATAGGGTTTACTTGCCTTTTAAATGAACATTAATAAGCGGAAGACCCTGGTGGTCAGCAACTCATAAGCATATCTGGGAACTTTCAAAATGAGCTGACCCCGAGATTTTGTTAATATTAACCCTTAAATTTCCCATAATATAGATTATCCGCCATCTGTCCTTGATCGCTGTATTCAAGCAGCCATTAATACTCAACAACTTACAGATATCACTGCATGAACACACACAAATCAAGCAGGACTTCGCCCTCTGCCTTCCTGGTACAAGTTGCACCAATTTAGTGACTAAAGAAGCATTTAACTGGAGCAGAATATATAACAGGTAGCACTGAACTCTCTCACCCTGAGATTTGGGCCAAAACCCTGAGTCTCAGGGTCAAACCCTGAGAGTTCCCAGGTATGCTCAAAATTTAACCCATACCTACTAGTGTCCCTTTTTAGGCGGGACAGTCCCTCTTTTTAGTCCCAAATCCCTCTGTCTCTCTTTTCCACCCTGATGTCTCTATTTTTAGGAGATCAGACAGTGTGGTGTATATATGTGTATCCAGGGGAGGGCTGGCCTGGGGGGCAGAGGGGCAATTGCCCCCTGGGCTGGTCATAGGTCTGGGCTGGTGGGCCACTGCCTCACTCAATCTCCTTTTTGCTGCTGTTAATGGAGCTACGCTAGTGATACCACAGAGCTTACAACTGAAATGGAGCTACATTAGTGATACAACAGAGTTTACAACTGACATAGAGCTGCACTAGTGATATCACAAAGCTTACAACTTAAACAGAGCTGCACTAGTGATACCACTGAGCTAGTGGTACCTCTAGTAGCATAACCCATTGCCATTGTAAGTTCTGTGGTATCACTAGTGTAGCTTTAAATTGTAAGCTCTGTGGTATCACTAGTCTAGCTTCCATTCAATTGTAAGCTCTATGTTATCTCTAGTGTAGCTCCATTCAACTGTATGCTCTGTATTATCACTAGTGTAGCCCCATTCCAGTTGTAAGCTCTATGGTATCATTTGCCTTACTTAACAGCATTAATAACAAGTATAAAATGAACAAAAGGGGATGGGCTGGGACACTGGGTTGGAATGATAGTTGAAATGAACCACTTGATTGTATTTGCCCCCCAGGCCTCAAGATGCCAGCCCTCCCCTGAGTGTATCACATTGTTCTACAGCAATAAAACTCACATTCTTGTTTGTTTAAACATCAGTATATGTGTATTTATACATTAGTCTGTGTAAATAAAACACTTTATTGATCTAAATCATGTATTAGGTTACACATGGAGGTTATCAGTAGGTTGTGAAATAGCAAAAAAATTCTCGGTAATGCTCCGCCCACAGGCAACACCCCCTAAAACACAATTGTCCCTCTTTGTCAATTTGAAATGTTGGGAGGTATGGTTAATATATACCTCTCAATATTTCAAATGGCTAAAGAGAGACATTTTTGTTTTAGGTGGTGTGGCTGGGGGGTGGCACAGTACTGAAAATGTCTAGGATATTTTATTATATATTGACAACTATTGGTATAACTGAATAAATGATTTAGTGCAAGACCAAAGTATTTTATTTACACAGACTAATTTATGAACACATAGAATGACGTATAAACAAACAATGTGAGTTTTATTGCTGTGGAGCAATGTGATACACTTATACGCACACCACAGGTGATACCAGGGTGAGACAGAGGGATTTGGGTCTCAGACTCAGAGCCAGCCCAAGACATTGTGCTGCCTGAGTCCAGGGATGAAATGCTGCCCCCCTCCGTACACCAAAACCACACCCACCAAAACACATCACATCCTTAATTATATTAACCCCTCTCCTGCCCCTAAAACCACATAGAAATGTAGTGTTTTTTTACACCCCTTGTACTTTTCTCCCTCCTTGCCTTTTTATACCCCTTGTACCTCTTTCTCCCCCCTTGCCTTTTTACGCCCCTTGTTATATTCAGGTTTAAGGTTTCTTAACATTTTGGATTGACGGAGAGCACTGTAGTTGTTCAATAATAAAATTAATCCTCAAAAATACATCTTGCCTAATAATTGTGCACACAGTGTATATTTTGTGGGACAACTGTATTCTCAGTGGACATTCAGGTATGTTCTGTCCAACATAAGCTGTTTTATTGTGTCTAATAGTAACATTCTTATGCTTTATATATTTATTATTTTTATGTATTTTATTAGTTATTTTATATAGATTTATTTTAGTATTATTAATATTTGGGCACTTTGGTGGTATTTGCGTTTACCTTATTCTCTTATCTACATGGAACAAGTGCTTAGATGGTCTTAGTCCAATCTTTCTACATGCTATCCTTGTCTTATATGATAAAATTTAACTAGAGGATGTATTAATGGTTTCCTCTCCAAACCTTCTGCATTACTAATGGCACTTGCCAGGGCTGCCCCTTATCTTCCATCATCTTCATTTTAACTCTTGAACCAGTCCTAAGCTCTATTCGACTCAACTAGCCTATTTCTGGCATTCCAAGCATCTTGCGCCAAATTAAACTGGCACATCACTCTGATGTCTTAACCTTCCTGACTAACCCTAGCAGGTCTTTTCCCACTCTCAATGATTCTAACCCAATACTCATATCTCCCAGGCTAAAACAAGCTTCCAGAAAACTAACATATTAAACATTAACACCTCTCCTCCCACAACAACCATTCTTCAGCAATCTTGTCCCTTTAAGCGGTTGTCAAGGAACCAAAAAGACTTGCGGCCATGTACTTAGAGTAAAATCACTTTATTTAAGAGAGGCAAACAGATAATAGAATATCAGTAAATCAATACAGAATATGATAGAGATAAACCCCACCACGGAGCAAGATAGTCCTATGAGAAGTAGGAGACCGAGTCCGGGGTTCTCGCTCAAAGACTGGGTTGCCCAAATAAATATACAAGAAGTCTGCCAGAACCACAGGTCTGCACCAGTTTGGGTATCTGACTAAGAAGAGGACAATACGCAGTGGATAGTCAGACAGAGCCACAGGTCAGCACCAGAATGGGTAGCTAGACAAGCCAAGGTCAAGGCATGGAGCAGGTAGATAGCCAGAGCCACATGTCTGCAACAGGATGGATCGTTAGACAAGCCAGGTCATACACGGAGCAGGTAGTCAGCCAGAGCCACAGGTCTGTACCAGATTGGGTATCTAACTAAACCAGGGTAATACAGAGTGGATAGTCAGACAGAGCCACAGGTCAGCAACAGATAGGATGGTCAGACAAAGCCAAGGTCATACACGGAGTGGGTAGTCAGCTGTTACAGCTTACCTTGACTTCAGAATCATTACAAGCACGAGGCTTCAAGCATGCAGCAGGCCTATGTTTTATGTGTTTGCTTCCTGTAGTCTCCTCCTATCAACTTCCTACTTCCTCCCTCTGAGCTGCTCCTCCTTCTTCCTGTGGAGGGGTTTAAAAGGCAGACTGAGGCCTGACTCAGATGCCCTTGCTTTGTTGTTCATAGCAGTTCTGTACCTTGGGCTCTGTGTATGACCTGGCTAGTCTTCCTTCACCTCTAATCTCATTAATAGAGAGTCCAGACTTTCTTCCAGGCTTACACACCAATCTATTTTCTTCTTGGAAACTATTTAATGCCTTAATGACTGACGCACATTACATTCAAAGGCTTTTATGCAAACCTTTTTATTGTTCCCAAAAAGAAAGTTTTTAGACCACTCCTGGGGGGTTATTCACTGAGGCATAATAAACAGGTGATAAAGCGGAGATGACTTCTTCAGTAATATCATGTCTCCAATTCCTACAATATTCTATGAAGCCTATGCACTAAGATTTCCAGGACGTAAGAAATGTTAGTGAATTGGCTCCATAGAATAACAGGAATTGGAGAAGTAATATTACTGGAAAAGTCATCCCCACTTTATCACATCTTTATCACTCCTTAGTGAATAACCCCACTTGAATTAAAAAACCTCAACAAGTCTTCAACATATTAGACCCATAGATCCTAGGGCAAGGCCAATGGTTTAAAAGGGGTCTTTTATTGACCCTGCACTGCCCCTTTCTAGTTCAATAAAATCAATGAGACTTTGGGGAATATTTGATTTTTCCCAAAATTGCATGCGCCTCTATAGCTTATTGAATAAGGTCCTGTGGGCCATATGTATAAAGTAGTGGAGCAAGCCAAATGCTATAGGAGAGAAATAAGCAATTCTGGAGCAAATCAACTGCACCATAGGTGTCAAAACCAGAGTCACCAAAATTGCATTGGTCTGAGTGGAGCTTTTAAACCCCTTGAATGCTACAGATGTCTCTAATGCCCTGTTCAAACCCATGGAAGGGTTTATTTAGCCCCTATCAATCAGAATGTTTGCTCCAGACCTGTTCATCTCTTATTTTGTAGCCCAGGTCCTTTAAAGCAGAAATATTACCCTATATAAAGGGCCCCCCCCCCCAATACTTAGACATATGGCGATTAGGTCCTTAACAGCTCTATGATCAGGCACAAGTACCAAGCTTCATCAGTTTTGTTGCAAGTCTCTGCACTTTTTCCAGTTCAATAATGTACCGTGTGCCCAAAACGGTACTTCATATTTCAGGTGAGGCCTTACCAAGGAGATTATATATATTTATATATCCATCTATCTATTCTATATATATATATATATATATATATATATATATATATATAGAGAGAGAGAGAGAGAGAGAGAGAGAGAGAGAGAGAGAGAGAGAGAGAGAGAGAAAATAATAGCATCCCATGCATCTATGCCTCTTTGTATGCAGGCTAGTACCCTATTTGCTCTTGCAACAGCTGAGCGACTCTGCACACTGCTGTGAGTATTTCACCTATCAATACTCCAAAATCTCTCTAATGAGGATTCCCCAGGTTGTTTCCCTTTTAGTGTATATGTAGCTTGTTTGTTTTTAGAGCCCAAATGCATAACCTTAAATTTATCTACATTAAATGTCATCTGCCCATTCACTCAGTTTATCTAAATCCTTCTGCAGAGGAAAAAAATCCTGCTCTTTTGTAATTCCTTATACAAATAGTTTAGTAAGGTGACATTGGTTTTATGTTGGGAAATATTTTTAAGGAAAAAAAAAAAAAAGAAATATATTGCTTCCATAAGTATTTAGCCCCCACAGATTACTATAGGGTAGAGCCACCTTTCACTGCAATAACAGCAGTCTTTTTGGCTAAGTATGTGGCAGCTTTGCACAGTGCCAGGGTGATTTTGGTCTATTTTCTTGGTAGATTATCTCCATGTTCTTCAGGTTACACATTGCTTGTGGGCTGCAGTTTTCAAATAATGCCACAGATTCTCGATGGGAATGAGATCAGGACCTTGACTGAGCCACTGTAGGACATTTTGTTCTTGAGCCACTCCAGTGTTGCTTTTGCCTTGTGCGTGGGATCAATGTCCTACAGAAAGGTGAATTTCTTCCCAGTCTTCAGTTTGTAGTGGACTACAGCAGGTTCTCTTGCAATAGTTTCCCATATCTTGTTTCATCCATTCTTCCTTAAAGGGATAGTAATACTTAAAATGTAAAAAAAAAAAAAAAAATATATATATATCTCTCTATATATATCTATATATATATATATATATATATTGTAGGGTTTATCACACTGAGTAAAACAAGATTACTCCCATTGCTGAAAGGTGTTTTATTCAAAAGTTATTACAGCTCAAAGTTGAATTTCTTAGGTGCAATATCGAAGTAGCCCGAAATTGTGCAGTGGCTCTGTTGCTACACTATGCTATGGAGATTTTGGTGTACAAACCAGCGCTATCCATGGGATGGTGTAACAACAGTGCCACTGTACAATTTCAGGCCACTGTGATATTGCACCTAAAAAATTCAACTTTGAGCTGTAACAACTTTTAAATAAAACACCTTTCAGCAGTGAGGGTACCCTTTTTTTTACTCAGGAGGATAAACACAATATATATATATTTTTTTTTTTACATAGTAAGTATTACTATCCCTTTATCTTTCAACAAGATGCACAGTCCCTGTGGATATGAAACATCCCCACAGCATGATACCGCCACCACCATACTTCACTGTAGTGGTGTGTATTATGGTTGTGCCACAGATAGTGCTTTGAGGTTTGGCCAAAGAAAGTCCTCTTTGTCATATGACCACAAAAACTTGTTTCCACATCACATCTGGGGCATTCTCATGCTTTATGCCAAAGTCCAGTCATGCTTTCATATGGTACTTTTTGAGTAACTGCTTCTATCTTGTCATCCTACCATACACGCCAGTGTTGCATCATTTCTCCACTCCCAGCCACTGAACTCTAGCTCCTTCAAAGTGATTGTTGACCTCTCTGTGGCTCCTCTCATAGGTCTCCTCCTTGTTTAAGTGCTGAGATTGGAGGAATAGCCTTTCCTTGGCAGTGCCTGGATGGTGTCATACAGCTTCCACTTCCTGAACCGTGTTCACTGTGGTATCTAAACATTTGAAGATTATTTTGTGTCCTTTTCTTATTCTGTGTATTTCTTTGAATATGTCTTTAACATCTGTAAAATTATTTTTTTGGTTTTCATTTTCCTTCAGAGCCACAGCCTTATCAATTATCTTTCAACAGTGGGGCTTTAACCTGAATATGTGATAGAAACTTTAACCCTTTGAGTGCCAAAGTGGTATGCAACGCATTTGCGAAGCAATGCATTACGTCCCCCTCTAGTAAGGTGGTAAAGTAATTGTGTAGTAGGGTAGTAAACTGGGAGCTTCCACAGCATAGGGGTTGAATACTTATTCAAGCAACATATTAATTTCAGGGGTTTTTTTTGTTTTTTTTTCTTAAACCTATTTCCCAACATAAAACCAATATCGACTTACAGTAATTGATTTTGCATTTCAATGTTGTAAAATAATACAGTGGACAGAATTAAATTATATTGTGCCATCTGTAATTCAGTAATATGAGAGAATCGGCCAGGGTTCTGAATACTTCTGCATGGCACCAATAAATACAATATGTATTAGTATTTTGTAACCGTTCCTAAGAAATCATAGAAGGTGATTTTAATAAATTTTACTTTCTTTAAAAAAAAGAGGATTTTAGTCTTACCTGTTAAATGACACCTATTATTTCATCTGCCGATTTGGTTAATTCCAAGAGCATGCGCTGAAAGAGCTTTGACTCCCACTGGGAGAAAGGCGCTATATAAATGCTAGTTATTATTTTCTCTTAGTCCATACAGGCTACTGGTAACTTTGGGTAGGCGATCCACCCCTTTAATTGTAGGCAGGAACAATTCTAGAATTATATGCAGGGGGTGCAGCCTACCTTCCCTCCTTTGCTGCAGCTAGCCAACCAGCTCCAGAAAGATTTGATACACTAACTATTGACTAGATAGTGGAAGGGAAAGAAGACTTTTGTGAGCATGACCCCGAAGGACCCCCATGGTCTGCCACAGGAGAGTCAAGCATGGTCCCTTGCCAGGGTGGGAGACCAGTAACCTGTATGGACTAAGAGAAAAGGATTTAACAGGTATGACTAAAATACTCTTTTCTCTGTCGCCCAATACAGGTTACTGGTAACTTTGGGATGTACAACCAGTGAGTTTCCCAGAGGCGGGAAGTAAGGCAAGGACCAGGCGCAAGGCCCCCAAAAAGTCACCAAAGCAGATATGAACCATCAGATCAGAGATAGCCGCCCAACAAAAAAACAATGAAGTGTCAACGGACACTGAACAGGGGTAACAACACCCCAAACTGTTACACAGCACACTGAACTAGAGCCAACAGGGCTCAAAAGTAAATGAAGCACCGAAGAAGATCCTAGACAGGAAAGACTGCCTCCAGGATCTTCATTCCAAAGCTGGTGTCAGCCGATGCCAGCACATCAACACTGCAGTGCTGTGAAAAGGTGTGCACAGACGACCAAGTGGCAGCCTTGCACAACTGATCAGCAGAGGTCTGATTCTTTGAAGCCCAAGAAGCCCCAATAGATCTTGTAGAATGAGCCATAACCCGAAAGGGGACAGGCTTCTTCCTCAGCTCATAAGGCTTACGAATAGTGGACTAAATCCAAGAAGCAATAATCACTTTGGATGCAGGTCTTCCTGCCCTGGGACCCTCAGGAACGACGAACAGCTCTCCAGATTGCCCGATAGACTCAGTGCGATGTACATAAAACTTGAGACAAAGCACCACATCCAACAAGTGGAGATCCCTCTCCTTGTCAGAGGTGGGGTCAGGGCAGAAAGAAGGCACCACAACAACCACCATCCTTTTTGGAGACCACAAAGAGGTTTGAGTAAAAACCCATACCTTTGTCCTGAACTGGAACCGGCTCTAGAACATCCTTGTCCAGAAGAGCCTGAATAGCGCCGTTGAACAGCTGGCGTTTCTCCGCGCCCTGAGGCGCATGAGAAGGAAAGAAATGAATGGGAGGAAGAGAGAAGAAAGGGATCCTGTATCCTTCCTCCACCACCTGTAAAACCCATGGGTCTGCCACTGAATCCTCTCAGACGCTGTGGTAGTGACGCAGGCGGCCACCCAGAGCAGAGTGGGGCCCTGGGTTCGGTGAGTCATGCCAAAGAAGGCTTGGAAGCCTTGGGCTTGGAGGGGACCTTGGACTTCCATTGCTGTTTGGGCTTGGGGGAGGCACACAGAGCTGAGGGAACAGTCTGGTTCACTGGACATGTCTCAGTCTGAAAGGAATGAAAATACCTATTACGCTTAAGTGGCGTTTTCTTCCTGGGGACCAAAGGTAGAAGGTTACTCTTACCCCCAGTGGCCTCACTGATCAGATCTTTAAGATCTGGCCCAAATAAAGAGGTACCTTGAAAAAGGTAAGGAAAGCAATGCTTTGTTGGAAGCAGTGTCAGTAGAAAAGATCGTGAGCCAAAGAGCCTGTCTGGCAACCACAGACATGGTGGAAACCCTGGCCACCAAATGGATGGCATCAAATAAGGCAGCAGAAACATAGTGCTGTGCTTCAAAAATGTTGGAAAGAAGGCACAACGTATCTGAAGTAGGCACACCCTGACAGACAGCCAGGGTGAGCTGTTCAGTCCAGACTGCAATGGCCCGGTTCACCCATTCTGCAGAGAATGCTGGATGCACAGCAGTACCAGCATTGGCAATGATGGACTTGAGGGAGACCAAGTTTCTTTTCAGTCCAGTATTTCAGAGCGGATGCATCAGAAACTGGCAAGGCAGTAGCCTGGAGATAGCAGCATCCACTTTGGGAGGATGAACCCACTGAGCAATGTCACAGAGAAAGGATAAAGCTTGGCAAATTTCTTGGACACAGAAGGTTTTCTGTCAGGAGATTTCCACTCTTCAGACACAAGGCGGTCAAGAGTGGGGTTAGGTGGAAAGCAAGTAAGGGTCATTTTAGGCTCCAGAAACACATCAGAGGGATCAGAAGGAACCTCCTGAACTAAGGGAATGTTTAAGGTAGTCAGAACAGCCCTGATCAGGCCCTCAGCCGATGACTCAGGATCAGCCTCAAAGAGATCCCCAAAAAACTGAGGAGCCCACAGCAGAACATTCATCAACATCTGAATCCACCAGCAGTTCCTCCTCAGAGGAATCTTATACGTCAGGTACTCCCTGTGGTTTGGGCAGGGAAGACTTGACAGAGGAGTGGGTCTGCCAAGAATGGAAGACCCCCTGTAACTGGGATGGAAAGAGTTGCAATGTAGACCTAAGGTCCCTAGTAGCAGCCTTGAACTCTTGCACCCAAGCTGGCTCTATTGCATGGCTGGAGGTCCCTGGAATGCTGTCAGGGGCATCAGAACATGCTGGGCATAAATGACCTGAGAATTCTCTAGGTAACCCTGAATGACAGGAAGAGCAATGTGCAATAGGGGATACAGAGACCCCAGCATCCTTAGTCTTAGGTCTGGCCCCAAGCTCCAACGGTATAGACACTCTCACAGTGTCAAATAACCTTATAATACAATAAATCACCCAAGTACAGTGTGTAGGATTAAGGTTTCACCCCAGAAATCGCTAAACTAGACTTATCTGGCAGGCAAAGGGTTAATCAGCAGAGGAGAGAAGAAGAATACAAGCCCTGCGTAGGATACTCGTTCTGGAAAGAGAACAAAATGGCTGCTGCGGCAGGAGCCATTCAGAAATGATCGTGTGAAGCAGTCGCTCATGAGAAATGTAGTTTTCACAGAAAAAGTACCCAAACAGTGCCCAAAGCCCCCTGAGCCCCCAACACACTAGAAATATGAACTGGATGATAGCTCATTTTCTTGCCTGCCCTTGCGCTCTCTCTGAAGTCGTTAGGTTAAGCAGTTGCAGAGATATGTCCCAAACTGTACAGTCCCATAGGAGCGAATGGAGCAATGGTGCCTATGTGGAAAAGCGCACACTAAAATTTTACAAATTTGAAACAGTAAAATAAAAATGCAAGAAACATCATTAGAACATGTTAGAATACCCCAAAACACACTGAACCAGTAGGAAAAGTGTCAGAAAACCCTCCAAAAGATGCAAAACCAGCAGCTAAAGGGTTAAAGTACCACATAAACCTGCTCCAAAACACCCAACAGACATACAGATAGACCCAATGAGTGCAGGAGTGTGCAATAGGAATTCCAAAGGTAAACCCCTGTGTACCATGTATTAAGAAGAAGCCTCGGTGGGCAACTCCTGAGAAAGAACTCGTAGCCAAGATTTCCCCCCCGGGGCTTAAGGTCCACAAAAGGCACCTGGTTACTAAGCTAGCCACAACTAAGGGCATTGTCAGTTAAGGTAATCCGCCTAATGGTGGTATTCCATTTCTAACAGAAAAATACAAAATTAGCTAAAACTATAGCAGAACTGTTCTCTTGCCTGTATCTTCACCAAGGAACAAATCTTAATGGAGCTGATTGGCTAGCTGCAGCCAAGGAGGGAAGGTAAGCTCCACCCCCTGCATTCACTTGTAGAATTGTTCCTGCCTACTTAAAGGGGCGGATCGCCTACCCAATGTTTCCAGTAACCTGTATTGGACGATACAGAAATTTGCTGTAACACCACAACAGGTAACAATGTTAAGATACAATATTAGCGCAGGATGCTGGCAAGCAGTTATCTCTAGTTAATTTAAAGGGGTACGAACACCTAAATATAACTGTCGATTACAGAAAACCCATGATTACTAGTGGTTGGAGACCTCTGGCATTTATGGAGTTAAACAGTACACTTAGGGAAGTCCAAATGCATATACAAGGTTTAATGGCATTGAGCAACTTTGCGTTTGGTTCTGATACAGGGAAATTATGATGATTTCTGAACTCTGCTCCTATGGGAGCAAACCACACCTCTTTCACAATTGAGACAAAACTGCAGCAGCCCCCTGCAACAGGTCTCTTGTTTATCCTTACTAACTTCTACATTTCAGGAAGCAGGAGAGGAGTATCTGATGGCTGGCCCACGTGAGCTCCAGACAATATTACTGACTGGCACCCACGTGGGACAACCATTTATTGGCATTTTCTATGATCAATGCAGCCTCGCCGGTTTGAAAGGTTAGCTGGCAACCCCATAGAGCAATCCTTACTGCAATTTTACTGTTTTCATATGAGTTCAGTTTTTGTTCCAAGGTACTCTTGACAACTAACAGATCTGAGTTAATAGCAATATTCCAATTGGCCCTTGACCCAATCAAGGAACAGCTCTCAGGATCTTGTCCATCAGCAATCCCAAAATGCATGCCTAACGTCACAACTAATCACAGACATTGTAGTGATCTACTGACAGCTAATCTTTGCAGATATTTTAATAGGAGACTCAGATCTGCAAACTACTTTTATCCTATATATGAAGTACAGGGTATTTATGTGCTTATAGCCAAGCAAAATCCAATGAAAGAATTGCACACACAGGTCTTCACAAAGGTGAAAATGTGCTGGTTTATTACATCAGCGTTTTGGCCCTAACTTGATAAAGGCCCAAGTCAGGGCAGAAACGTTGATGGAATAAACCAGCACATTTTCACCTATGAGAAGACCTGTGAATGCAATTCTTTCCTTGGATTTTGCCATCTTACCATTTTTCTGGATTAGCATCCAAGCTTGAGACTTCGGCGTTAAAGTGAGTGTATAGACTGGGGAACTATATACAAGATCATTTTTTAGGTGTTAGTGTCCCTTTAAACAATTATATACAATAAAACTTTATGGCTCCTTTAAAATGGTGTTGATTCTACTTTAATGGTCATTTAGCTTTTGTTCCAAGTGATTGTTTTCCTTTACAGTCATTGCCTTAATTTGCTGCTGTAGTAAAAATTCCTGAGGTGTACAGTTTATCTCAGCATGTACTTGAGTTACAGGATTATTTCTGTTCTCTTACAAAGCAGGAGTTCCTTTTGTTCTATTTAAATAAAATGTGCAAATTTTACTTCCATATTATTGGAGAAATATACGTAATGTTTTTCTTTACACAACTTTAAAAGCAAAACCTAAAAATACATTGTTAAAAGAAATAAAAAACAAAAATATATATTTAAAAAAAAAAAAAAAAAACTATGTACAAAAAATTTAGAAGGTGTGTAGATTCTTTTCTAGCTTCAGAACAATATCTGTCAGCTTTGGATCTTTTGCCCAGTCAACCTGACTGGCAATAATAATATTCTGGAAAAGAAAAACACATCATGGTTAGATTTATAATCCATTTATTTTACATTAAAGCTTAACTTTCACCCGCTATAAAGTCTCCCTGCAATAATTAAGCAGGTAGCAACTAGCTTTATAATATATATGTTACCTCTGAAACGTAGCCCATTATAAAGAAATAGTTTATTGTCGGGCAGGTTAGTGCAGTGTGCGCGCCTGCACAGTCAGTCTCTTCTGGTTACCATGTGTGCTTCTCAATGGTGACCGGGACTGACAGCGCAGGTGTACAGACCAGATGTCTGCACTGATGCCTGGCTTCTGGACATCTACAATAAAAGATTTCTTTACAATCCACTACATTTCAGAGCTAACACATCTATTATAAAGCTAGTTGCTACCTTCTTAATTATTGCAGGGAGACTTTATAGCGGGTGAAAGTTCTGCTTGAATTCAGAAGAAATAAAGACTAAAGCAAGTCACTTTAAATTTCCCAACGACTCCCTGTATGCATATTATTATTGTCAAAACTGCGTAACATTTCTGTTGCTGAACCCACCAAAAGAAAAAGATGGGCCTTATTATTCAAGCTGAGGGTGTGCAATTCTGGAGCAAACCAAATGAAATCATATGGAGGAGGGGGGGGGGGTGTTAAAATTCTGCAAATCCCATTGAATTAAATGGGTCTTTTAACCCTTTGAGTGCCAGAGGGGGTATGCAACGCATTGCATACCCCTCTAGCACTCAAAGGGTTAATGTCTTGATTGCTACAGAGGTCTTCAACACTCCAGCACAATATGCTGTAGACCTCTAACATTCAATGGGCACAATTTAAGATCAATAGGGGGTTTTCAATTCCCCCTGTGATTCAGATAGTTTCCTCCAGAATTGGTCCTCTTTTGCCTGATAAATAAGACACCAAGGACAATATTCAGAATGCAAAAAAATAATTATGCACCATTGGGAGGAAATGCACCAACTGCACCATTGGGAGGAAATAAAAATGCCCATTGTGAAGCAATACGCTGAGGAGCTCACTGACATTCAAGGGATTAAAAGCTCCATGTAAGTAAAATAGGATTTTAGTCTTACCTGTTAAATCCTTTTCACTTAGTCCATACAGGTCACTGGTACTCTGGGAGGCGTAAGTCCCCTTTAATAGGCAGGAACAACTATGCAAATGATTTGCAAGGGGCGGAGCCTCCCCTCTTACTTAAGCCACCTTCTGGCCAGAGCCACTTAGATTGATTTGAGACCCTAAAACTGACCTCAGGTAAGCAAAAAGAAAGACTCCTGTGAGCATGCCCGAACGGTCTCCCACTGAATGCCACAGGAGAGCCAAGACTGGTCCCTTGACAGGGTGGGAGACCAGTGACCTGTATGGACTAAGTGAAAAGGATTTAACAGGTAAGACTAAAATCCTATTTTCACTGTCGTCCAATACAGGTCACTGGTACTCTGGGATGTACAAACATTGAGCTGATCCAGAGGCGGGAAGTAAGGCAAGGACCAGGCGCAAGGCCCAAGTCACTAGAGCTGCTATGACCCAGTTAATAACATAGCCCAAACTGTAAGTGTCAACGGACACCAACCAAGGGAAACAATCCCTGGACTAACACAGCACACGGAACCAGAGCCAACCGGGCTCAACAGTAAGGAAGCACTAAGGATCACAGAGCGGAAGACCTACACAGGCAAGACTGCCTCCAGGACCTTCCTTCCAAAACTGGCATCAGCTGAAGCCAGTACATCAACTCGACAGTGCTTAGAAAAAGTGTGCACAGAGGACCAAGTGGCCGCTCTGCACAGTT
This sequence comes from Rhinophrynus dorsalis, assembly GCA_037306005.1. Classification (NCBI taxonomy): domain Eukaryota; kingdom Metazoa; phylum Chordata; class Amphibia; order Anura; family Rhinophrynidae; genus Rhinophrynus; species Rhinophrynus dorsalis. Next base: position 608,835,464 of record CM074718.1, read on the forward strand.
GATCAGCAGAAGCCTGATTCTTGTAGGCCCAAGAGGCCCCAATAGATCTGGTGGAATGGGCAGTCACCCGGAAGGGAACATGCTTATTCCTCAACTTATAGGCTTCACGGATAGTAGCCTTAATCCAAGAGGCAATGGTAACTTTGGAAGCCGGTCTCCCTGCCCTAGGCCCCTCAGGAATGACGAACAGAGCGTCAGACTTCCTGATAGACTCGGTGCGATGAACATAAAACTTGAGGCAACGCACCACATCCAACAGATGGAGATCTCTTTCCTTGTCAGATGAAGGATTAGGGCAGAAAGAGGGAACCACAATCTCCTGATTGATGTGAAACTCGGACACAACCTTGGGTAAGAATTCCTTGGTAGTGCGAAGCACAGCCTTATCCTTGTGGAACACCAGGTAAGGAGGTTTACAAGACAAAGCCTGTAACTCTGCTACCCGGCGAACTGAAACAATAGCCAAAAGGAAGGCCATCTTCCAAGTCAAGAGACGTAATGGAATGGAAGCCAAGGATTCAAACGGTGGTCGCTGGAGAACTCCCAGCACCAAATTGAGGTCCCACTGGGGAGCAGGACTCTTGAAGGCAGGTCGAACATGAGTCACACCTTTGAAGAAAACTTTCACATCAGGAAGGATAGCGATCCTTTCCTGGAAAAACACAGACAAGGCAGAAGTCTGAACTTTGAGGGAACTCAGACTGAGCCCTTTATCCACACCGTCCTGCAAGAAGGCCAGGACAGTGGGAAGATGAAATTCAAGGGATAACTTCTTATCAGAGCACCATGTCACAAAAGTTGACCATATGCGATGATAGATCTTGGAAGACACAGGCTTACGAGCACTGAGCATAGTCGACACCACAGAAGGAGAAAATCATTTCTTTGCTAGAATCGAGGATTCAACCGCCATGCCATCAAATGGAGAGAGTGAACATCCTCCTTCCACAGATATCCCTGAAGAAGTAGGTCCGGACGGGCAGGAAGCGGGATCGGATCCGTCACTGACATGGCCATCAACTCCGGATACCAGGACTGGTGAGGCCAGTTTGGAGCGATCAGGATGACAGGACAACGCTCCCTCTTCAACTTCTGGATAACTCTGATCAATAGAGGAAGAGGAGGGAAGATGTAAGCCAGGGAGAAATCCCAAGGGATCGACAAGGCATCCACTGCTAGAGCAAGGGAGTCCCTCAACCGGGAGCAAAACACCGGAACCTTCCTGTTGTGTCTGGTAGCCATCAGGTCCACCACAGGCATCCCCCACCGCTGAGTGAGCATGTGAAACACCTCTGGATGAAGAGCCCATTCTCCGCTGTCGACGGTGTGACGACTGAGGAAGTCTGCCATGACGTTGTCCACGCCTGGAAATGAACTGCAGAGATGACAGGCACGTGATCTTCTGCCCAAGACAAAATATCCTTGACCTCCCACCAGGCAGAACCGCTTCTTGTGCCGCCTTGCCTGTTGACGTAAGCCACCGCCGTGGCGTTGTCGGACTCCACTCTGATCGGAAGACCGGTCAGTTGAGACTCCCAGTGCCTCAGGGCAAGCCGGACAGCTCGAAGTTCCAGAACATTGATGGAGAGAAGGGATTCCTCCAGACCCCATTTCCCCTGAGCACTGAAGCGACCCCAGACTGCACCCCAGCCCCGAAGGCTGGCATCCGTTGTGACTGTGGTCCAACGAGGAACTAGAAAGGATCTCCCTTGCAGGAGATGAGAGAGATCTAACCACCAGTGCAGACTCGACTCGACATGAGGAGGAAGAGAAACAGACAGATGTTGATGATCTGGATGATTCCTGCACGTCTGGATCACAAATCTCTGAAGTTCCCTGGAGTGGGCCATGGCAAATGGGACTGCTTCGATCGTGGAAATGAACTTCCCCACTAAAGACGACAACTTCGGTAATGGAATTTCGTCCATGTCCAGAATCCCAGCCACTCTGACGGCAATCTGGTGAGCCACGTCCTCTGGAAGAAACACCATGCATTGGCGAGTGTCGAACAGGAGACCCAGGAACAGAAGCCTCTGAGATGGAACCAAGTCCGACTTGTCCAGATTCAGGATCCAGCCATGACGGTTCAGGGTGTGCATGCACTTCTGTAATTGCTGACGGAGAAGCTCCGCTGAGGAGGCTTTCAGTAGGAGATCGTCCATGTATGGGGTCACTCGGATCCCATCCTGATGAAGCACCGCTATCAAGGAGCCTAACACCCTCTGGAAGACCTGAGGGGCTGAAGTCAGCCCAAAGGGGAGCGCTGCAAACTGAAAGTGTCCCTTGTGGCAGGCAATCCTGAGATACCGCCTGCTCTCCGGATGAATAGGGATGTGAAGATAAGCATCCTGAAGGTCCAGGGAGGCAAGAAACTCCCCTGGAGACATTGCTGCAATCACAGAACGCAGGGACTCCTGGCGGAAGTGGGAAGTCACCACATAGGCACTGAGATCTTTGAGATCCAAAATGGGACGAGCTCCTCCGTCCTTTTTGGCTACCACAAACAGGTTGGAATAGAATCCTGAACCTGTGTCCCCTTGAGGAACCGCCTCCAGGACCTCTTTGTCCAAGAGATCCTGAATAGTGTCGTCGAACAGACGCCTTTTTGTGGGTTCCTGAGAAGGACGAGTAAAATGGAACCGAAAAGGAGGAAGGGAAGAGAAAGGGATCCTGTATCCCTCTGACACCACCTGAAGAACCCATGGGTCCGCCACTGACTCCTCCCAAGTCCGGCGAAAGATGCGGAGACGATCACCTACAGCCGGATGCGGACCCGGGTTCGGCGAGTCATGCCGAAGCAGTCTTGGAGGTCTTGGCCTTGGGGGCAACTTTGGGCTTCCAGGACTGTTTGGGCTTGGAGGAGGAGCGCGTAGTGGGAGGACCCGTTTGGGCCGAAGAGCGTGTCTCAGTCTGAAAGGAACGAAAGGACCGATTGCGTTTGGCTGGAAACTTTTTCTTAAAGACTGAGGGTAGAAGAGTACTTTTACCGCCAGTAGCCTCACTGATCATTTCTTTGAGTTCAGACCCAAAAAGCAAATTCCCCTGAAAGGGCAAGGAAAGCAAGGCTTTCTTAGAGGCTGTATCAGCAGACCAAATTTTCAGCCAAAGAGCGCGTCTAGCCACCACAGAAGAAGTGGAGGCCCTCGCCATCATGCGCACAGCATCAAAAGCAGCGTCAGCAACATAGTTCTGAGCTTCAGTGATATTAGCAAGGAGCTGCAACTGTTCAGATACTGGCGCATCCTGGCGAACTGCTTCAGTCAGTCGTTCAGTCCAGGCCGCAATGGCTCTATTAACCCATGCCACAGCAAAGGATGGGCGCATGGCAGTGCCAATGGAGGCAAATATAGATTTAAGAGAAAGCTCTAGCTTTTTATCCGTCCAATCCTGCAGGGCAGAGGCATCAGAGACAGCCAAAGCGGTAGACTTGGATAGTCTAGAAACAGGAGCATCCACCTTGGGAGGATGAACCCATTTTGCCAGCTCAGCCTCAGGAAAAGGGTATAGTTTAGCAAACTTTTTAGAGACAGAGGAAGATCCATCAGGATTCTTCCATGCCTCAGAGACCAGACGGGCAAGAGTAGGGTTAGTTGGAAAACAAACAACTGGTTTAGATGGCTTTTTCTGAAAAACATCAGTAGGATCATAAGTGGATTCCTGAGTCAGAGGAAGGTTGAGCGTATTCAGAACCGCTCTGATCAGACCCTCAGCCGAGACTTCAGGGTCACACTCATAGGGGTCCCCAATGGACCTGTTAGATTCAATAACAGTACGTTCCTCAGCATCAGAATCCTGTAAGAGTTCTTCTTCAGAAGAATCAGTGACGTCAGGAGCTCCCTGTGGCTTAGGCAGGGAGGTCCTGATGGTAGAGGGGGTCTGCCAGACCTGGAGAGCCCCCTGTATCTGAGAGGGAAAGAGTTGAAGCGTGGATCTGAGATCCCTAGTGGCAGCTTTAAACTCCCTCACCCAAGATGGCTCAATAGCGTGGCTGGAAAGCCCAGGGTTGCTATCTTGACCAGTACAATTAGGGCATAGATCCCCCACATTATCAGTAGACAGCCCAATGTGGCAAGAGGAGCAAAACGCCATGGGGGTAGCAGACCCCCCATCCTCCTTAGACTTGGGTCTAGCCCCTAGCTCCAGTGAAGTAGACATGCTCACAGCATCAATATACCCCACTAATAACACTATCACCCAGAAAAAGTGTAAATGATTAAAGTTTCACCCCAGAAATGTCTAAATTCGGACTTATCTGGCCAGCGAAGGGTTAATCTGTTGAGGAGAGAGAAGGCTCGGTCCCTGCGTAGTGTACTCGCTTAGGAAAAGTACCACAAAATGGCGGCCGTCATGACAGCCAATCAGAAACGAGCGCAAACCAGGCGCTCATGGGAAATGTAGTTTTCCCTTACAAGTACCCCAAACAGTGGCCGAAGCCCCCCTGGACACCCCACATACATAAAACACATTCCGGATGATAGAGCAGGAGCCTAGCATTAAAATGAGCCCTCTCTGAAGTTGCTGTGACAAGCGGTTCCAGAGATATGTCCCACACTGTGAATTCTCATAGAGAGTAAAGGAGCCCTTGCGTCTGAGCGGGAAAAAGCCGCGCTTAAAGGCGCGGAACACCATTTTTAACAAAGTTTAAGAAAACATTAAAAAGTGCCCAAACAAGTATGAAACACATAAGAAACATGAGTAAACGAATACCAAAAGCTCCAAAACCCAGAGAATACCACAGAAATTGCATAAAACAGTAATAATGCTATAAAAACACCCTATGAGTGCTGGAGTGTATTGAAACTCCCAAATCAAAGGGACACTGTGGGGACAAGTGGACCTTCAGCACTCAATGGGTGACTCACCTTTCCTGCAGGACTTCTGTCTTCAGGTGACCATGATAAAGTGGGAAAGAACCAGAGGTAAATTCCCCAGTAGGGAAGCTGCTTAACACAAGCTGTCCCCTCTTCAGGGCATAAGGTCCACAGAAAATCCCTGGAAGCTGCACCAGCCACTTTAAAGAGGGCAATTCACAGCCATGGTCACCCTCCTAATGGTGGTATTCCATATTTGAATAAAAAAATAATAAAACACTAAGATGCATAGATGTTCTCTACCTGGTGTGCAAGGCACTCCAGGAACAAATCAATCTAAGTGGCTCTGGCCAGAAGGTGGCTTAAGTAAGAGGGGAGGCTCCGCCCCTTGCAAATCATTTGCATAGTTGTTCCTGCCTATTAAAGGGGACTTACGCCTCCCAGAGTACCAGTGACCTGTATTGGACGACAGTGAAATGAGAATATTTATTCATCCTTTGTGATGCATTTAGTTTGTGCCCAGCGTTCGACTCTACGGCCTTTTGCATGAAAATTCACAAGCAAAGATGTAGCTCCCTAGTAACAACAATGGCCTGGATTCCAATGCAAATAAAACCAGTGAGACACTTAACTGCAATGTAACCTAAGCCGATGTTGGGATGTAGTTACCTGGAAAACATTTTGAAAGATTGTTACAACATCTGATTCTTTTTTAATAGCTTGAAGAATCATCTGTATCTGTTCATCTTCCGTTTCTTCCACGTTATCTTTCCAGGTCTTTTTCTTTGTATTAATCTCAGACACTGTCGCAGCACCAAGCTCTTTCAGGACTGACAGAATGACAAGGGAAAAATGCATCTCAGGTTATAAATGTTAATATTTTCTGGTTCTTGTTTTATATAAATGTTAATATATGTCTGAATGCAGATTTTAAACAGGTATATTAGGTAGAAAAAGTGATAAAGGGCTCTATGTTGAGAATAAAACTGAAGGGGACTAATGAAAATTAAGGGATTTAAAGGGATGGTAATATAAAATACATGCCCCATTCAGTATTCTCTATAGTTTTTTGTCCATGCACAGCATTATTAGAATACTGTCTGCTTTGCAGTCCAAGAGTAAATAAGTTATAGAGTCCCCTTCCTGCCCCTTTCACCTAAGCAATGCTGCTCTCCAAGCTGATCCAGATGGAGCTCAGTGAGAGACAATCTTCAGAGAGCATAATAAAAAAACCTGGCCTACTCCACCAAGGTGAGCAGGGTTTTCCTTATGCCCACAGTATGAAGATTGTTCTTAGCTGCGAGCCGTCCTACTGACCACATCTGAGGCAAGGAGGTTTATAAGAGGTAAAAGGGGCAGGAGGGGGGCTCTTTATAACTTAATCTTGAACTACAAAGTGGACAGTATTCTAGTAACGCTGCGCATGAACAAAAAACTATGGAGAATACTCGATGGGGCATTTATTTTACAATGTTACTATCCCTTTAAAGGAACATAAATACCTAAATATAAACTGGGGTTGTATACATGCATTTACCCTGGAAATCATGGTAGCCTCTGTAAAAACAAATTTTGTTTGTTTTCTGAGGCGTAAACTTTACTCTTTACATATGTGCTGATGGAGCAGATATTACTGCCTTTTCCAGGGCTCCACAATTATATTTAAATGGGCTGAGAGAACAACCTTTCTGAAAAATATACTGTACAAATAAAGATTACTCAGATTATGAATTGGGGGTAAATTGTAGTAAATTACATATGAGAAATAAACTGAAACGTATGCTAAAAGGACTGAATATGAAGGTGTTTTTCCTTACATATTTTTATGTGGCTAATTACAGCCACCATAGGGCTATAGTTAAAATGAATATGAAATATTTAAATCAAAAATTAAAATAGTGGTAAACTAGTGAATAGTCAAAATGTTCAATGTAGAGCAAACACTGTCAAATAACATTTTGCAATCACCATTAAATAAATCTAAAATAAACTATTATAATCCAAATAAACTTCTAGTCTTTCCTAATCCAGTAGGGGTTACCATATGCTTACCCGTAAAATCTCAGGTATAATACACAGGTGTATATTATGCCTAAGATTTTACTGGAAAACAAGAGTGCCTATGTATGATACGTACCCTTGTTTTCCCCCTATCCGCTTTGAAAAATAAGGCTTACTTTGTGCAAATGAAGTCCCCACTGAAGCAAATAGAAGAGAAGGCAAAACTTCTTCTGTGTAAATCTTCCCTGCGGGCGGATGCTTGCACTTGCCGCCCGCTTCTTTCAATGGCCTTTCAGGACCTTCCACCTGCGGTATTGCCCGGAAGGTCCTGAAAGCCAACTGAAGTAAGCATGCTTGCACTTGCCGCCTGCAGGGAAGATTTACATAGAAGTTTTGCCTTCTCTTTGCTTCAGTGGGGACTTCACTTGCACAAAGTAAGCCTTATTTTCAAAGCGGATAGCGCCGGGGGAGGGAAGATATCTGCTTTTTTAGTAAAAAAAACTCTTGTGTATAATAAGCACCCCCCACTTCACATAAGGTGAAGTGGGGTAAAACTGTGCGTGATTATACCAGAGATTTCACAGTAAATGTCTTGGCTCATCTAAAAACCATCATTGGTCTTTTGCCAATATTATTTTAAAGTAAATTATGTGATTCAAAGTTAAAAGTGACCAGTGTCGCATCCATAATCTGATTGTGAGCACGACTAAATCTAGTAATAAATGCAATATTACCATTCTCTCACTTGAACAGATTTTGGTCTATATTTCATTAGTGATTGTCTGTCCAAAGATCTGGCTCTCAAATATACCCCCTCAACCAGCTCACAGTCAAAGTGTGTTAGAACGTTTGCCAACAAATGGAGGCTATGTTTCTTCTTCATATTCTTGTCTTATCTTCCGATATATCTACTGCTACTATAATAACAATATAATAGAGAGAGAAAAAAAACGGTTCAAATCATCATGGGGGGACACAGATTTGAACTTTTTTTTTTTTTTTATTAGAGTAGTAGTGGATATATTGGAAGAAAGAAGATAAGCAGACAATGATATTTAGAATGAAGATAATAAGGAGACGGAAGACAGAAGATTACAGAAGACGACTGACAGCAGATGACAAGTAAGTGTTACACCTGTGATGTAGGGGTGTTAGGGCTAGTAGTGTTTCGCTTTCTTGTTGATGCTAGGGATAGTTTACTATTAGTATTTGGGAGGTGGTGGGGGGTGGAGTGACTGGGTTTTGAGCTCACTTTCTATTTAGTGTGCGTTGTGGGAACAAAAGCTGCAATAAGTGTTTGGCCACAGTGTGGGTTTTGGACACCAACACTCGTCATTCCATGTACCTGGGCAGTTATAAAATAGCTGCGGAACACAAGTATATTTCTCATTCAGTGTTTGCTTTTCCATTTCTGACTGTTTTACTGGCGGGCATAGTATCGAACCCCAAAACTGCCATGCCAGATAAGAATGATGTTCTCTTAAAATTGCCAATAGAGGTTTAGGTTTGCTCCAAAGATTTCTGCTACCAACTAAAGAGCTCTTTTATTGATAAACTTGGTGTATTCCTTTTACCGGTCCATAAAATTCCTCATTAAATGTAAAAAAGGTATGCGACAAAAGAAACTTAATGAAACCAAGCAAAAACTTTAATTGCTTGAGGTTCATAAGTGCATCTTGAGTCAGAAAGTGCCCAACAGCCCATATCCAAACATAATTTCTTATGTTCCAGTATAAGGACTGAATGTCAAGTGTTATCCGCTGGACATCCCCCAAAACCTTTAATGTTGGGTCGTGTCCCTGATTTAAGAGGCCTGACCTAGAACACGGTGTTAGAGATGAAAGTCCAAAAGCTGGAGGTCTAACAATTTATTACATATATATGATGGAATCACCAGAAGGACAGAAAAGAGATTTGTGTATGTACTAAAAATACACAGTACAAAGATATCTACAAAAACTCTAGCCATACTAATGATTACTCCATTCCCATACATACCCTCTACAGGTTTTGAAAGAAAAAAAAAAAAAAAAAAAAAAAAAAAGCTTGACAAATAAGGGAGTGGGGTCAGCATCAAAAACATGGTAATCAGTATCAGACAAAATTCTATTTGCCTCAGTGATACAATCCAGTATGTTCTGGATGAAGACCCTCCCCCTTGTCAACTAGCTTCATGGCAACATAACTTCAAATTTCTCGAAGCTCCACTTTCCTTTTTCAAATTGGGCCTGAATGTATTCTCTAATACGGTTATAGCCGTATTATATAGCAATTTATTCTTGAAAAGCTGATTGGCCATCTTGAAAGTACTGATGTTAAAAATTGCATATGGAAGCAACCGCATTCTTTCAATTTTTACATCTTGATAAGACCATATTAGTCTAGAAATGTATCACAAGGTATTTTGTTTTAGTTTGGCTTTAAAGCTTATTACAACAATTAATTTCTGTTAGTCATTTGATGGTCACAGCTTGCAAAATTGAGGTACCTGTACAGGGGTGGGATGTATGCTATGTTGCACCTTGACAGGTAATACTTTGTACTTACCAGCGACTATCACATGTGAGTTAATACAAGGTTTTAACACACAATTAGCATGTCTATATACAATTTATAGCTCCCCTACTTTTCTGTCATTCGGTTATCTGCCCGTATTTCTTCTTTTTTGAAAGAATCCTTCCATCTGTTCGAGGGTAGCTACTGAATGTATGTTGGGTTATATGGCCTTTTGGAAAAACATTATTGTGTCTATGAGGCACCCTATTTTTTTACTTGAGGCTTAACTGGAAAGGTCTTCAATAGGGTTGTGGGTTTTTTTCCCTCCTTCCTCTGGGTCAACAAGAGTGATATAACAAAGGCTGAACTTGAATGCATGTCTTTATTCAGCCTCATCCAATAATATAAAAAGGCCAGATGTATGCAAGTCCGATGCAGTCATGCGCAGTAGAGACTGCCCAAACGCAGGCAAGATGTATGTTTGTCCAATGCAGTCATGCGCAGTAGACACTGCCTGAACACACATAATGCTGGCCAGTGTACACAGGCTTTTACACTACTTAACTATATTACATCAATGCTAATTATGGCATTTTTATTTTAAAGTTAGAATGCTTTAAAAAACAGACACGTTAATAGTTTATTTATATCAATTAACAAAATGATAGTGAGTAAACAGAAGAAAAATCTAAATTAAAATCAAAATTTTGTATGACCACCCTTCAAAACAGCATCAATTCTTCTAGGTACACTTGTACACAGTTTGTTAAGGAACGCGGCAGGTAGGTTGTTCCAAACATCTTGGAGAACTAACCACAGTTGTTCTGTGGATTTAGGCAGCCTCAGTTGCTTCTCTCTCTCTCTTCATATAATCCCAGACAGACTCGATGATGCGGAGATCGGGACTCTGTAGGGGGCCATAACATCACTTCCTGGACTCCTTGTTCTTCTTTACGCTGAAGATATAGTTCTTAATGATTTCAGCTGTATGTTTGGGGTTGTTGGCATGCTGCAGAATAAATATGGGGCCAATCAGATGTCTCCCTGATATAGCATTATGGATAAGTATCTTCCTGTACTTCTCAGCATTGAGGAGACCTTTAATTCTGAACAAATTCCCAACTCCATTTGCAGAAATGCAGCCTCAAACATGCAAGGAACCTCCACCATGCTTCACTGTTGCCTGCAGACACTCATTCTTGTACTGCTCTTCAGTCCTTCAGCGCATAAATAAAAATTGCAAATTCTGACTCATCAGTCCAGAGCACCTGCTGACATTTTTTTCTGCACCCTAGTTCGTGTATTTTCGTGCATAGTTGAGTCGACTGACCTTGCTTCCATGTCGGAGGTATGACTTTTTGGCTGCAAGTCTTCCATGAAGACCACTTCTGACCAGACTTCTCCGGCCAGTAGATGGGTGTACCAGGATCCCACAGTTTTCTGCCAATTCTGCGTTTATGATGGCACTGCTGGACATCTTCTGATTGTGAAGGGAAGTAAGCATGATGTATCTTTCATCTGCTGCAATAAGTTTCCTTGGCCGATGTAACGGATCTTAGTCCATTACTAGAGCCCTTGTCTGGGCCTGAGACTATTATCCCAAGAGCCCCCAGAGACTGCGGACATTTCTGGGCCCAAAGAGACTGGCAACCGTGGACTGCTGGCTTACTTCCAATAAAATGGGCAGTAAGGGTTAATTATTCGAGTTTGGGCAAAGCTACCTCCAATGTGTATTCTAGCCACTCAAGCCAGTGTATTGTGAACTGTACTGAGACCCCCTGCCGTGTGTTAATTCATTCACGCCCCTCAAGTCTTTATGTCCATTGCTTGAGTTCATCAACCCTTTTGTATTAGTAATGTAATCATGTCTGTGCCATTTTAATTGCTTGGACCATTTGCTGTTGGTCCTTTGTGATTATATTATCCTAGTGACTCACCTATTGTGTCTGGTTGGCCCCTGTATTTCAGTGTAAAGTTTGTGTATAAATATTTGTGGTTTGTTCCAATAAAGTCAGTCCTATTCTGAGTGAACAAGGAATCCTGGTGTCTTATGTTCCTATGGTATAAAGCGTCCACTCTGATGCCCATCTGAGCTGAGTATCCTGAATCGTCGACCACCGGCTGCCAGCTTCTTGCGACCCAACTTCGTATGCGGTCAGGCGGCGACGTGGACTCCGTCTTCTCCTTCCTGTGTTCCAGTGATCCTGCGACTGAAAGCTACAGTCAAGTCGAAGCCGCTCGACCTTCCTCGGTTCCTGCTACATTTTCCTGTTAACCGAGAGTAGAATCCTCACTCTCTACTGCCCGGAGTTCCAGCCTGCGACTCGTTGACAAGGCTCCTAGACTCGCATCCTTCGACGTGGAGTTGACGTCCATTTGCTCAACCTGTGCATCCGACGGCGCCAGTACGGCGTCGAGAGGGAGAAACCTGGGAATAACGGCGGAAAGCGATGCGTCCCTTCTAACTTCCGTTACAGCCAACCACTGTGTCTACGGTCCTCAATGTTGCCGTTTCTTTGTGCTTCCTCAAGAGAGCTTGGACAGCACATCTGGAAACCATCACCTGCCTTGAAATTTCTGCATGGGAGAGACCTTGCTGATGCAGTACAACTACAATGTGTCTCATTGCTGTGCTCAGTCTTACCATGGTGTATGACTTTTAACATTAAACAGTCTTCAGCAGCCTCACCTTGTTAGCTGAGTTTGGCTGTTCCTCGCCCAGTTTTATTCCCCTTACACTGCTGTTTCTGTTAAGGATTGTGTTTCAACCTACATATTATATTGATGATCATTAGCACCTGTTTGGTATAACTGTTTAATCATACACCTGACTATATGTCTACAAAATCCCTGACTGTGCAAGTGTACCTAGAAGAATTGATGCCGTTTTGAAGGCAAAGGGTGGTAAAACCAAATATTGATTTGGGGCTTTTGTCAATAGCCACTTGAATGGTTTGTTTTATTTCAAGGCGAGGCAGGAAGTAACTTAATTTACATTACATGGCATAGTTGTCTTACTGCGTTGTAAGTTATTGCAAATTTCCCAATTTGCCAGCATGCGGGAGGCAAATTTATTTGTGAGCTCTGACAACATAGCCAGCTTTCGAAGATAAGTACATGTGGAAAATAGTCACTTTAAACTTTCCCACAGGAATACAATAATGCATCATTAAAAGGGATAGAAATACTTCGTTTTATCTTTATTTTATTTTGTAGGCATTAAAAAAACATGAAGAAAGATACAAGTCTTTATGGTTTAAGAGATATTCACAAGCAAAGTTTCCCCTCCCACCCCTTTTACCTAGTGTAAGCCATCTCTTCTCAGATGTGGAATGCAGTCCATAAACCAGCCAGATAACAGCAGGGGACAATCTTCTTCCTATGAGAACAATGAAAGTCCTGCCCCCCTTGACAAGTTTTTTAGGTTTTTTCCCTTATCTTAATCGAAGATTGTCTCTCTCTGCAGTCTACCTGGGCACTTCCCTTCTGCTCTGGTTGAGCAATGTTACATCAGTAAAAAGGGCGGGAGGGGGATACTTTGTCATTGAATTACTCTTGAACTACAAACTCTGACAGAATTGAAATAACACTCTCCAAAGTCCAGATACTATGAAGATTAATTGGAGCTGCTTTTATTATGAAACATTACTATCCCTTTAAGTATTCTTGCCATATACAAATTAGCCATTGGCTAATTATACACTGAAAAATTATACATTAGGCGTAGTCATGGAGATACAGGTGCAATCACAGTTATATGAAGGAGATGATCGCTTATTGTATACCATGAGATTGATTTCACAACTAATTTTCCACAAAATCCCTGGACCCTCATGGAAGTTTAGTGCATCTCCCCCCCTGGGCTTTTTATAAAACTTCAAAAGTCCCTGGACAGAGATCTGGCTGAGGCAAGCAGACACTGATTAACAAGAAGAAGAAAAGAAACACATAATTGAAATGAAAAGGGTATTTAACTTTCCATTTTCACATAGACTACCTTTGCTTCAGTTCTTCCATCTCTTATTGTTGCAATATGAATCCAGTGCAATCTATGAGAAGTTTCCAGTAACAGGTTCAGACACAAACTATAATAACCAGCCCCTGCATGTCTGAATAGTAAATGGACTCTTGAATGTATAACACCAAAAAAAAAATTATGCTCTAAACAAAATTTTTCTTCACTTGAAAAACCTATTCAAGGGGGTAAAAGAGCCATTTAAATCAATATTTTTATGATGCCATTGTTTTGTCCCACATTTGCTACAGTAGTTCTTTGTACATCAGCCTCATCAAGTCTTATTTAAATCAATGGGAGTTTGAATGCTACTTATATGAAGCAGTTGGTTTGTCCCAAATTTCCTAGTATATCAGTGTCAGAGTACCAGAAAGCACAAATGCTTGCTAAAAACATATAACAAAGCATGTTAAACCAAACTATTGCAGAAAATACAAGCCAAAGCTAACGTGGAGAATGTTATCGTACCTAGTCTCTTCTTTCTGATGTCACATAACTTTTGCTCCAAATCTCGTGTCACCTGTAAAGAAGGAATATAAATTATCCATGTGTTTTGTGAATCCTCAGGGATCCCTTAAAGGAACGTTAATTGCTTACTTCAGTAATCTTATAAATTGCGCTCTGGTAATTAAAGGTTTGTATGTGCCTTTAAAGGGATAATAATGTTTCACAAAAACAGCAGCTCCACTTAATCTTCATAGTATTTGAGCCATAGAGAGTGTTATCTCAATATTGTCAGAGTTGTAGTTCAAGAGTAATTGAATGATAAAGTATTCCCATCTCACCCCTTTTACCTAGTGTAAGCCACCTCCACTCAGATGTGGAATCTGGCCCACAGACCAGACAGCTCACATCAAGGGACAATCTTCTTACTGTGAGAACAATGAAAACCCTGCCCCCATTGACAGGTTTTTCCCTTATGCTAATTGAAGATTGTCCCTCTCCGTGATCCATCTGGACTGTCTTGCTGCTCTGAGGTGAGCAGTGTTACAACAGTAAAAGGGGAGGGAGGGGGGTATTTTATCATTCAATTACTCTTGAACTGCAACTCTGACAGAATTGAAATAACACTCTCCATGGCCCAAATACGATGAAGATTAACTGGAGCTGTTTTTATTGTGAAACATTCCTATCACTTTAATACGCCATTAATGTTTACCACTTTCATGATATATACAGTAATGTGCAAAAGTTTTAGGCAGGTGTGAAAATAAAATGCTATAAAGTAAGAATGCTTCCAAAAATAGACATGTCAATAGTTTATTTTTATCAATTAACAAAATGCATAACAAAAGAAGCAAATATGGAGGAAGGGACTTGAAATCTATGCGGTACTCAAAGTGAGTGCAAGAGCCTACCAAGGCTCATAAATGCCCCTGTATGGAGAGGCAACATGACTTGGACACAAGTGGACCAAGGCAGTCAAAAGGTTACTTACTGGTCCTTCTGTCTTCAGGTTACCATTGTAGAGAGAAGCAAACAGAGCCCCAACATATTCTGTTGGGAAGGAACTCTTGGCAGCAAGATTCCCTCCACAGGGCTGAAAAAATCCACAAATCACTTGTACACTGGTCAGTCCACTCCAAGAAATCACAGTAATGGTAACCCATCTAATGGGAGATTATACAGCCCCATATCTAAGAAAGAAAACAATCATAATCCTAATAAAAACTAAAATACTGTGCCTTGCCCTGTATCACGGTGCCCTGTGATTGCCTGTGACTGACATTGCCCTGGAGCGACATTGTTTACTATCTAGCTGTCGCTCTCGCTGAGTCACTATTCTTATAGGGCACCACGCTGATGAGGTCACTGCTCCACCTACCAGGTCAGGGTTTTTAAACCTCAGCCTGTGTCACTTCCAGTGCCCTTTCGTGGTGTACCTGAGCTTATTACTGTGTTGGTGCATTACCGTTCCTGTGTATTACCCGGCTACGCCTGACTACCCATTCCGGTTTTGACTCCTGGCTCGTCTGACTATCCGTTCCGGCTCTGACCTCTGGCTTGAGTGACTACCCATTCCGGTTACAACCATTGGCGACGCCTAACTATCCGATCCGGTTTTGACCTTTGGCTGCCTCCTCGTTTACCCTATGTGTTGCGCTCCGTGACCATTCCGTTTTTCGGTTTGGTTCCCGTGCTGCCTATGTCTTCCGCTTTGCGCTCGCTTCCGTTAAGCGGCGCTTGTCGACCACTCCGTGTGTCTGACCTCCTGTGGCCATACCTGTCTGTGCTGCCTAGCCTATTCTCCTTCTGGCTACCGCCTAGTGTATCCCCTGTCGGGATACTGGTCTAATCCACTTATTTGCCGACTTTGTGTATGGGAGTGCTCTGCACTGCCCTCACATCTACCGTGTAGTCCCAGGGCCATTCCGTTTCTGACCACCAGTCCTGTGAAGGGTGAGGAAAGTGCCTACACTGTTCCTCTCTGGTCTCGTGAAGGTGTGCCATCCTATCCGGGTACAGGAGTGCTCTGCACTGTGCCCACATCTACCGTGTAGTCCAAGGGCCATTCCATCTGTGTATGGGAGTGCTCTGCACTGCCCTCACATCTACCGTGTAGTCCCAGGGCCATTCTGTTTCTGACCACCTGCCTGGTGAAGGGTAAGAAAAGTGCCTCCACTGTTCCTACCTGGTCTCGTGAAGGTGTGCCACTATCTACTGCCACTTGTGTCATTACCATAACTACTGTGTGTCATTTATTACCATCTGCCTGTTGCCTTATTTCCTACCTTTCATATTATTTAATAAAGTTTTATATTAAGTTCATTTGTACTTGTCAGTGTGTTCAATTCCTAGTCACTCAGTGACACCCTGTCAACTTCAAGTAGGACACATGAATTCTAGGCGTTAGTAGGCGTGGGGAGGGTTGAGCTGGAGGAGGGAGTCTCCACCCATAAGACTCTGTCTTTTGAGACATGTCCTACCCTTCAGGAGGAGGGACTCAAC
The DNA here is from genome assembly GCA_037306005.1 of Rhinophrynus dorsalis. Taxonomy (NCBI): domain Eukaryota; kingdom Metazoa; phylum Chordata; class Amphibia; order Anura; family Rhinophrynidae; genus Rhinophrynus; species Rhinophrynus dorsalis. The sequence goes on from CM074718.1 coordinate 608,851,736, forward strand.
CCCAAGGTACTGGTGTTCCATAATGGACACAAGAGAAAAAAGTTTGAGAGCCACTCATCCACTGTATGCTACTCAAGCAGATAATTCCACTCTCCTCCACTGAATTAACCCTTTATTGACCATACTAGTTGAAGAGCCCGTGTACACAGGCCACAGTGCCAGCCGGTAGCGGGGCAGTCATGCACAGTAGAGACTGCCTGCGCCGTGGCTGATACTTCGGAGCGCCCCTCTCTGTATCAGCTGCTTCACGGGCAGTCTCTACTGCGCATGACTGCGTCGTTACAAACAATTTAGCAAATTATTATATAGGATGTTGCACACCCGTATGGTCTTTATGGGGTTAATTAATTAATTAAATATACTGTTATGCCAAACAGAACACATCTTTGATGGACAGAACAGTAGTCTATCACATGTAACTGCATTACAAAGCATTTCATCAAGCACCAAAAACACTAGTATGTTGTGCGATTACTAGTTTTGCTAGCAAGACTAGTACAAAGAATCAGAAAGTACCAAAGCAAAGTGTTAGAGACATCTAGTATTCAAGGATTAATCAAAATACAATACGCAAAATTATTAATTTCAAATATAACTTGCCTGCTGTGATTTGAGTACGGATGAGGAGAGTTTCAAAATGTGCCCTATTGTCTTACGGATTAACCTACAAGAAAATATAGAACACTTTAGACACTATAAAAAAAAAAATTAACTCTGACAGGAATTATTAAAGCGGAACTTTCATCCGATATAAAGTCGCACTGCTATAATTAAGCAGGTAGCGACTAGCTTCTGATTATATAGTTTACCTTTCACAAGTTGCCCGATCTGAAGAAATCCATAATTGAAGGAGACTGACGGCCGGGTTAGGGCAGTCTGCACGCCTGTGCTGTCAGTTCCTTCCGGTAACCATATGGTGCTCAGCAGTCTACACAATGGAGACCGGGACTGACGGCGCAGGAGTGCAGACAAGATGACTGCGCTGTAGCCTGGGTTCCGGTCTCCTTCAATGATGGATTTCTTCAGATAGGGCTACTTGTGAAAGGTAAAATATATATTCTGAAGCTAGTCGCTACCTGCTTAATTATAGCAGGGTGACTTTATAGCAGATGAAAGTTCCGCTTTAAAGGGATAGTAATACTTTGTTTCCACAAGGTTTATTATTATACTTATTAAAAAAAGCTAACAATCTATGTCTTTTTGATGTAACTTTTATAGTTTTCGTTTAATATGCTTCTAAAGTTTTCCCCTCCCGTCCCTTTTAGTCACGTCAGCCCTCTAGCTGACAGACTTGTATTCTGGTCCCAGGACTGGACCGCTCATCTGCAGAGCCAAAATAGCATGTGTACAAAGAGGATCTTCGTGATAACGGTCTACAATAAAGTTCCTTTTGATTCAAAAGAAAAGCAGGGTCATTGTGGGGCAAACCAAATTCACATAAGGGAGAAACTGAATTCTTTTTTACCTGTAAATTCCTTTTAATTGTAAATCCAGCAGCAAAATCACCGCCTAGGTTGCTTCACCTTTAACTCAAAGGACAGGAAATCACAAGTAAAGAAAAGGGCAAAATTTACCTACAGATATTTCCTTTTCTTCTGTGTCCCTAGTGGTAATGTAAGGTGGGTTTGTCCCTCCTCCCATCTGGTGTAGGACCAATCGTCATATAAGGAGAAGCGGTCATCTTTTGTCAAAGCTAGGAGAAAACACAAACAGTTAAAGGCAGGGTGTGCCAAGGAGAGAGAAAGAAGAAAAGGAAATAATCGGTAGGTAAATTTCACCCTTTCTTCTGTGTTCCAACCACAGTAATGCAACATAGGATATACCAGAGCAGTGTTACTTAGGGTGGGAGACAACTTCTTACCGCTCCAGTATGAACCACTGCCTGGAGAACCTTTCTGACTAATCTAGCTTCCTAAGAAGCATGAACATCCAAATAATAACGCCTGATAAAGATGGACAGTGAAGATCAAGTTGCTGCCTCACATATTTCTTCTGCTGAGGCGTCTAGGTAGGCCAGCTTAATGCAGTCTCTGATCCACCTTGCAATTGATGCTTTGGAGGCTGGGGATCACTTAAATTTAACTTGGAAGCACGCAAATAAATGATCCGAATTCTGGTCACTTCCCAAGAACTACATCATCATTGAGGATTACTAGATAGGAAGACATCGAAGAAAAGACATAGAAGAAAAGGCTTGTAGTTCACCAAACCTTCTGGCCAACGTGATGGCCTTTAGAACAAAGGGGTTTCAATGTAAGGTTCTTGATTGGAATCTCCTGTAAAGGTTTGACTTTAGATCAACATGACAGTTGATCTAAAACGATGTTCATGTCCCAAGGTGGAACCACCTCCTTAACTTTAGGTCTTGTCCTGCTTTCATGCATCTCTTGACTAAATCCTCGTCCTTTAGTTGGTTTTGCAAATAAGGCAGAGAGAGCCGATACTCAGCCCCTGCTCAAAACCCTTGTGTAAAAAAATCAAGGATACTGGATGAATTAATAGAGGCTCTAAATATCGCTCTGCCTTAAGATCTTCCAAATTCTATAGTAAACCTTAGAGTTAGATCCCTCCCTGCCATGAATAATGCTATCAATAACTAGTTCCGAAAGCCCTCTAATTCTCAGGGATGCCCTTTCAGCCTCCATGCTATCAGCTTCCAAATCCCCAAATTTGGGTTGTATAGAAAAGAAAAGAAGGTCCTTCCTGAGGGGAAATGGCCAAGGTGGTTCCACTGATACATTAAATAGGAGAACCAAACCCTCCTTGGCCATCTTGGGGCTATAAAGATAACATTTGCCCCTTCTTGTTTTATCTTACTCAACACCTCCAGAATCATGGGAATTGGAAGGAAGACATAGGCCAGATCGAAGCTCCATGGAAATCTCATGACATCTTGCCCCGTCGCATAAGGATGTTCCCAACGGGAGAAGGACTTCTGACATTTCCTGTGCAGACTGGATGCCATCAGATCCACAGCTGGAATTCCCCATCTCCATGTGATCTGACTGAAGACATCTTCATTCAGGGCCCATTCCCTCTGGTCCAACTGGTTCCTGCTTAGGAAGTCCGCTTGAGAGTTCTGGTTCCCCGATATATGCGAGGCCGCAATCACTTCCATATTTCTTTAGGCTCATCTTAGAATCTTTTCTGCCTCATTGTTCATAATTACTCTTCGCAAACCTCCTTGATTCCTTAGGTACATAACCATTACCATACGGTCTGAGCATATGTAAAGCAGCTTTCCTTAAAGATGATCTCTGAGGCTCTTTAGACAGTTTGATACTGCCTTTAGGTCTAAGATTTTATGTGCAGTTTCTCTTTGTGGGACCAAGATCCTTGTTTCATCAGGTTGTTCCAGCAACCTCACTAACCTGTCATGCTTGCATCTGTGGACAGTACTTTCCAATACAGGTCTTCCCAATGACAGTCCTCTCCAAAGGTTTCTTGCTCTTAACCACCAGAGCAGACTTCCCCTGATTCTTGAGAGAAGAGGAATTCTCTGAGACATACTGTAAGGATTCCTGCTTTTCAGGAAATATGTTTGAATCTGCCTCATCTGTAGTTGCACCCAAGGAACTACCTCAACAGAAGAAGTCAACACTCCTAGCAGCTGCATAAAATCCTGTGCTGTATGATGAGTCGATTTCCTGAAGACCTTCACTTTGCTTAGGATTCCCTTTATCCTTCTGGTAGACAAGTGGGCTATCGCTTCCCTTGTGTTTAAGTCTAACCCCAGAAAAGTAAATACTTAGACTGGAGATGGTTGGCTTTTCCGTATGCTGAGCATCCAACCCATCTCTTCCAAGTGACTGACAACTCTTGCCTATGTACTGCTTGGGCTGCCGAACGCGATATTGTGAGAATATTGTCCAGATACTGTACTATCGTAATTCCTTGTTCTCCAAGCTTTTTTAACGGAAACTGCCAGGGATTTTGTGAATATTCTCAGTGCTGAGGAGAGGCCGAATGGTAGAGCCTTGAACTGAAAGTGCTAAGCTTTGAAGGCAAACCTGAGGAATTTTCTGTGCAAGGGTCTTATTGTGATGGGTTGATAAAGATCCTGAAGCACTACTGCCATTAAAAAGGCCCTGGATATACAGCCCGGAGAACTGAGGAAACGGTCTCCGTCTTGAAGTGTCTGCACCACATAAAGAAGTTCGGAAATTTCAGATCCAGAATGATCCTGAACACTTTGGGACTATGAAAAATGACTGAGTAGACTCCTGTCTTCCTCTGGGTCCAGGGAACTGATTCCACTACCTTGTTTTGAAGAAGGCTCCTGATGGATTCCCTCAGTTCCTTCACTCTGAAACCTGATAATATTGCTGCTGGGAACTAGTTTGAAGTCCAACAGATACCCTGCCAAATTCTGCATATCCCATCTGTCTGGATTTGTTCTCTCTTGCCAGATGTGTGACCTCCCACTGGAATTTAAAGCAGGGCCCACCGTCCTTCATGAGAATTCCCTCTTAAAAGGACCTCTACAGAAGCTCTCTCTCCTGAAGCGTCCTCTGGACCATTGAGCCGTCTTCAGTTTCTGAAGGATAATGATGTCTTCAAGTTGCTCACCAAAGGTGCATGGATCCAGCAAAGGGCAAGGATACCAAATTACTTTTAAGAGGAGGAATCAGCTCCAGGATCTCAGCCATAATGATCTTCTGGAAGAGACAGATAGCGAAGCAGCTCTGGCAGATAACTTGATTGTGTTGAGGGATGCATCACAGGAAAAACTAACCACCTTCTTTATAGAGGCTACTTCCCTGACGAGTCTGAACCTTGAGACTGACAATTCAATTTTTCCCCTCCAATTCTGTTAACCAGATTTGCATTGTCTTTGAGATATATGCCATAGCTGTAGTAACGTTCAGGCTTTGGCCCAGGACAGAAAACTGCTTCTTTAAGGTGTTCACAATTTTCCTGTCCATGGCTTCTTTTAGGGAGGATCCATCCTCCATAGGGATCATTTTTTTGGATAGTTGAGCAATGGCAGCATCCACTCTTAGCAGAGTTATCCAGGATGATGTATCTGCTTCCTCAAAAAGGTACATCTGAAATTTCTTTGAAGCTGACACTTTTTTCTATATTTTCCCCATTCAGCTTTAATCAACTGAGATATAGAATGATAAACAGGGGCAATGTTCATGTTGCCTAGGGAGGCCATATTCATTATATCTATTTTTTCTGGACCTCTGTAAGACCCAGAGTTTTAGTAGTGCATCCATCTTCTCCATATTAAATGTACCAATGTCATCATTAATTTCACCTTCCTCTTAAGAGGAGTACTCAAAGAATGTCTTGAATGATTTCTTCTTCCGCATCCTCTAATCCAGATGATGCACCTTCAGCTGGATCACCCAGATGTGGCCACTTCTGGTACTAGAAGCCTGCTGCATAGAAGCAAAGGTATCCCTGCATGGACTACTTCAATCATTCCAAGAAATTCTGAAACCGTGATTGCATGCTTTTGCCACACAGCCTTTTTCAAACATTCTTGACACAATTTAGAGATATCTGAAGTTGAAAGCTTATTATCACAACTCATACACCATTTTGGCTTCTGGGAGGCCTCGTCATCCTTAACTTCAGGAGACCCTTTATCATTGGAGGGCCAAGTCTTGGGAATAGTAGCCATGGCTAATGAATATGCTAAAAGTTCTAAACTTTAATAGAAATGCTTAAAAATGTGTAAAATATTCCCTATACTTCCTACTTGCATGCCATAGGAACAACATGTGGCTTAAATAGCCAAGAGTGGCATGCGTTCCAGTGCGGAACCAGAGGCCTTCCCCTGGAACTAACTCCAGAATTAGAATAAAGGCAAGCTCTTACCGGATCACTGCAAATATTATTGTGCAAAGAGCCGGGAGTGTGGTAGCTGGATCCCTCTAACTGAGAAAGCATTCAGTTTTCATGTGTTCCACCTTGGAAAGCAAAGCCAGATTCTGCGTATGCCAGTCCTTCCTCCATGCACCCACTAACAGGGAAAGGGAGAACCAACGAAGCGTTCAGTAACTTTCCTCTTGGCAGGCAGACAAATACGGAGCCATAAATGTAAGGTGCAATGCCAACATAAAATAAACAAGCAATATCTAAAGTTGAAAAAATAAAGACAGTAGCTGCCTTGTAGCTCTCTCCTAACCAGCTGGTAGAACCAAAAAAGACTGCTGCGTGGGCATGGGAAGCTTCCTAATTTGAGATCTGATGACTGGTCCAACACCATGGTCCTACACCATCTGGGAGAAGGGACAAACCCACGTTACATTGCCATGGTTGGGACACAGAAGAAAATATATACTTAAAGTATCCCCAGCTCCCAAGTAAGTCAATGAATGCCAAAGAGAAGAAGAGAAATTCTGTTCTGCCGCTGGATGTGTGTGGAAAAGAAATTCCCTGGTAAGACAGAATTCACCGTTTCTCTGCATTCAGGGCAGAACAGCAGAGATTTACACAGATAAAGACTAGGATGGATATGAGGAGGCTGCAAGCCAGCCTTCAATGACATATCCATGGAGGCAGACTTGACAGGAGCTAGCAGGGGAGGCAAAAAGCAGGGGCATAACTACAGAGGGGGCAGTTGTGCCAGGGCCCAACATCCAAGGGACACCTATATGTCCCAGGTCCAAAAGGCTATAGTTATGCATCTGTGAATATTTTTGTGTTAAGGGGTCCAAAAACAAGTAATTCCTGGAACCCCCCCCAGTTATGTCACTGTGGATAAGTCTACTCAACCCATTATGAAACAGAGGGGTCAGCAATACATTGCTAAGCAATGAGCTGCACCCCCAGGTTCATAAAGGTTTAAGATGACCATGTGGAGTTTGTGTCCTTAGGTTCTGCTACAGTAGTGCCAGCCCATACAAACATGACATCACGAACTGATTAAAGATGTTACCTTTTGAATACAAAGCACAAGAGCAAAACCCATGAGGATCACTAGGATTTCCTAGCCCTAGAAAGCCAATTATTAAGAGGTGTTACGTCTCCTTCAGTGACAGAATTAGATATCCCAGTGCTACCATTTCATTATCAAAGAACTGAAGTTAACTGGATTTTTTTTTCTTTCTAGTTGGTTTGCCCCAGAATAACTCCACACTGAACACAGCAGTCTTTTTGTCACAAAAACAATAAACACAGATATAAATATTAATGCAATATAGCTGGTTCTAAGCATTTAAAAATATCTTGACCAATTTATGACGGCTGTAGAGGTTGTACACGAGCCCAGATGAGGCTTCTGTGCAAATGATCCTGATTCAATATCCACATTATTTCTCTTATTCAATCATCATCTCTTCCACAGTTGAACAGACTTTAGATAAATAATGTAGACAATCAAACAATACCAGAGGTGTTGTGTATATTCGTTCAGAAAACTTACCCTCATGGATGCTAGAGACATTGCTTTGAAGTGCTTTAGAAATGGCTCTAGCATCCAAGAGGTTAAAAGGGTCCATGTTTTATGCACTAGAAACAAGGTAAATGTTTGTATTTGTAATATTCTAGGAAACAGTATCACAGCTGCACCATTATCTAGAACCACACAGTGAGCCCTCCTGCACAAAAATGGAGCTATTGTAGGGCAAGCCATGTGCACTATAGGGAACAAATACATTTCCCATTGATTTAAATGGGGTTTTTAACCCATTGAATGCTAAAAGCCTCAGTCAAACTGTAGCATTCAAGGGATTAAAAGCGTATTTAAAGAATCAGTAAAGATTTATTATAAAAATATGTATATGTACACACACAGTAACATGCAAACGTTTTAAGTAGGTGTGAAAAAATGCTGTAAAGTAAGAATGCTTTCAAAAATAAACACCTTAATAGTTTATTTTTAACAAAACGCAAAGTGAGGGAACCGAAAAAAAATCCAAATTAAATCTATATTTGGCATGACCACCCTTTGCCTTCAAAACAGCATCGGTTCTTCTCGGTACACTTGCACAAAGTCAGGGATTTTGTAGGCATATAGTCAGATGCATGATTAAACAATTATACCAAACAGGTGCTAATGATCATCACTTTATATGTAGGTTGAAACACAATCATTAACTAAAACAGCTGTGTACGAGGAATAAAACTGGGTGAGGAACAGCCAAACTCCACTAACAAGGCTGGCAAAAGTCATACACTATGGCAAGACTGAGCACAGCAACAAAACACAAGGTAGTTATACTGCATCAACATGTTCTCTCCCAGGCAGAAATTTAAAGGCAAACAGGGGCTTCCAGATGTGCTGTCCATACTCTTTTGAAGAAGCACAAAGAAAAAGGCAACACGGAGGACAAAAGACGCAGTGGTCAGCCAAGGAAACTTAGCACAGCAGATGAAAGACAAATCATGCTTACTTCCCTTCGTAATCAGATGATGTACAGCAGTGCCATCAGCTCAGAATTGGCAGAAAACAGGGGATCCAGGTACAACCATCTACTGTCCAGAGAAGTCTGGTGGTCTTCATGGAAGACTTGCTCCCAAAAAGCCATACCTCCGATGTAGAAACAAGGCCAATCGACTCAACTATGTACAAAAAAACAGGAACTGGGGTGCAGAAAAATGGCAGCAGGTTCTCTGAACTGATAGGTCAAAATTTTAAATATTTGGCTGTAGCAGAAGGCTGTTTGTTCCCCGAAGAGCTGGAAAGAGGCACAAGAATGAGCGTCTGCAGGCAACAATGAAGCATGGTGGAGGTTCCTTGCAAGTTTAGGGCTGCATTTCTGCAAACGGAGTTGGGGATTTTGTCATAATTGAGGTTATCCTCAATGCTGAGAAGTACAGGCAGATACTTAACCATTATGCAATACCATCAGGGAGGCATCTGATTGGCCCCAAAATTATTCTGCAGCATGACAACGACCCCAAATATACAGCCAAAGTTATTAAGAACTATCTTCAGTGTAAAGAAGAACAATGAGTCCTGAAAGTGATGGTATGGCCCCCACAGAGCATTGATCTCAACTTCATTGAGTCTGTCTGGGATTATGTGAAGAGAGAAGCAATGGAGGCTGCCTAAATCCACAAAAGAAAAACCTACCTGGTGAGTTCCTTAAAAAAAAACTGTGTGTACGTGTACCTAGAAGAATTGATGCTGTTTTGAATGTAAAAGGTTGGTCATAGAAAATATTGATTTGATTTAGATTTTTCTTTTGTTCACTTACTATGCATTTTGTTAATTGATAAAAAAAAAACTATTAAACATGTCTTTTTTAAAGCATTCTTACTTTACAGCAATTTTTTCATACCTGCCTAAAACTCTTGCACAGCACTGTATAAATAAAAGTCATTAAAAAACTGGCATTCACAGGACTTTTAAAATGCAAAAGATAAAGTTTATTATAGGTCAACGTTTCAATCCCTGCAGGGATTTTTATCAAGATCTTGTAAAGATCCCAGCAGGGATCGAAACGCTGACCTAAGATAAGCTTTATTGCATTTTAAAAGTCCTGAGAGTGCTGACTTTTGTATTACTATTGATTGTGCACCCAGGCATTCTCCTATGTTAGAGGAGTGTCCTACTCCTATTATATCTATATATCTATATATACATACATACACACACACAGCTTTGATGCTGAGCAAAACAAGGGTAATCCCATTGCTGAGAGTTGCTTTATACAAATGTCATAACAGTTCAAACTGTCAAGTGATGGAGCTGTTACATCACATTGTCTGGAGAACTGTAGTCAGCGGCTCACCAGTTACATAGAATGCTACCATATAATTTAAAAAATAGCTGCCTAGTACATGGAACTATTAACCCTTTAAAGAACAGGTGGATGTAATGCTTTGCAATGTGTTTACACCCCCCTTCTGGGTCTTTAACCCCTTAAGGACCTGTGACGTACCAGGACCGTCACGGTCCTTGGTATACTCAAGGACCGATGACGGTCATAGTACGTCACGTACTTTTTACTTACAGCGCTCTACCGGGAGCGCTGTAAGTAAAAATAGGGCATGAAATAGACCGCTCCAAGATCGGAGCGATCTCTTTCAAGCCCCATAGTGACGCGCCGATACACGTGACAGGTCACGTGTACCGGCGCGTCAACGTGCCCCTATGCGGTCGTTATGGGACGGAAATGTCCCATAACCTCCGGTCCTTAAGGGGTTAAAGAGCTGCTGGAGAAAAAAAACAAAACAAAACACATTGACTGTAATAATGTTGGAAAAAACCTCTCCCAGGGAGAATACCTTTTACTCAGAAGGAAAAGCCCTACAATATAATGATAAGTGTTTACTATTATCATTATATGAAGAACTGCAGTCAGTGGCTTACTGCTCCCGTACAATGCTACTATATAATAACATAAAATAGCTGCATAGGAAGTGGTACTGTTAACCCTTTAAAGACCAGATGGGTGTATGCACCCCTCTGGTCTTTAAATGGCTGATGGGTGGGAAACAAAAACAAACAAAAATCAAGCCTTGAACTGAACTGTAATAACATTGTAACGAGACAAAATCTCCCAGCAGTGATATTACGCCCCCCCCGCACTTTTTTTTTTTTTTTTTAACACTCAGCAGGAAATTCCCTACAATATATTATAATAATAAAGGTTTACTGCTCCTTTAAATCAGTTGTGAATTTGCATTTCTCCTAGATGGTGCAGCTGCTTTGCCCTATAATTGAAGAATTTTTGTATTGTACATATGGCCCCACATATGTTACACCAGAGCGTCCACACAAATATAAGTATAATGTTTGATAATGCAAATACAAAACAAATAAACAAAATGAGGGGAGATAATATCTTACTTTGATTCATTGTCATCTTCTTGTAACTTACTCTGAAGCGCATTCGCAAACTGCATCCTGCAAAATATATAAAATACCTTTTAGTGAAGTTTTCCTGATCTGATCTGTTGTTTCCTTCAATATACAGTGCTATTAATTGGCTTGAATAAAATGATAGGGAGCCCCTCAACCCCTGATAAAGGGTTTGAGACATTTTGAATGCTTAGAAATTTAGAGACACCACAGTGACAGAAGATAGCACTGTACAGACCTCACACTTTACTGTCACACTAGTAAGGCAGTGGGGAATACTGTGGTCAAGAAACCATCCCAGGTTAGCAGGTCCCATTCCCAGGACCAGGGGCGGATTGTAGGGGAATACCAGCCCGGGCATTTTTTTAACCCTTTGAGTACCAGAGGGGTACAGAATGCATTTTAATTTACACCACTGTGCATTGTACTGACACTCTGATAGGAATGGGGTTTAAGGTTAGAAAAGTTTGCTACTCTATGTGTGCAAGTTTAAAGTGATAGTAATACTTCGTTTTATCTTTATTATATTTTGTAGGCATTAAAAAAACATGAAGAACTATATAAGTCTTATCTCTTAAACTTTTATGGTTTGAGAGATATTCACAAGCAAAGTTTTCCCTCCTGCCCCTTTTACCTAGTGTAAGCCATCTCTTCTCAGATGTGGAATGCAGTCCATAGACCAGACAGATAACAGAAGGGGACAATCTTCTTCCTATGAGAACAATGAAAGCCCTGCCCCCCTTGACAAGTTTTTCAGGTTTTTCCCTTATCTTAATTGAAGATTGTCCTTCTCTGCAGTCTACCTGGGCACCTCCCTTCTGATGTAGCTGAACAGTGTTACATCAGTAAAAGGGGCAGGAGGGGGATACTTTGTCATTGAATTACTCTTGAACTACAACTCTAACAGAATTGAAATAACTCTCTCCAAAGTCCAAATACTATGATGATTAATTAGAGCTGCTTTTATTATGAAACATTACTATCCTTTTAATTGTGATGAAGCACAGTAACTACATTGGAATTACTAATAAGGTTCATGTGCTGCAGGACCAATTACACATTCTTCTCTTTTCACATTCCAAATAAAGGCCCATATTTAGAAGAGCAAATTGCTGTTATTCTGGAGTAAACCAACAGCACCATAGGGTACAAATAACCATTTCTAAGTTCAGATGCACCTGAAGAAAGATTTTTTTAAACCCCTTGAATGCCAGAGTGGTGAAATACCCACGTTAATTTAACAGAAATGTTTGTGTGTCTTCTATGTGCAGTTAGTTTACTCCAGAATAACTCTACTTTTATAACCCTTTGAGTGCCAGAGGGATATGTAAAGCATTGCTTCGCAATATATTGCATAGCCCTCGGACACTCAAAGGGTTAAATATGGGCCAGTGGGGGAGAGATTTATAAAAAGCATTTTTAAAGACATCTGTATATTCTTCTTTAAAATTTTACTAATGCGTGTCAAGTCAGGTGCTATTCATAAATGAACAATGGCAGAGTTTTAAAAGTGGAATAAATTGCTATTCTATCAATACATTTCCTCCACTTTTTTTTTTTTTTTTTTTTTTTTTTTAAAGAACAGATTGTACCTGCCTTTAAAATTCTTGCAAAAATTCTGTAGAAAATTGTTGCAGTTTGCAGAATTTCTTTCTTTCACTAAAATTAAAACAAAAACTCCACTAGAGATCATTACTTCTTCCAAAACTGGCGCTGGTAATAAAGTCAGGGCTCAAAATTTCCACTCGCCACTAGCCAATGGCGAGTGAAAATTTAGCCCTGGCGAGTAAAAATTCAGCTTTGGTTGGTATGTTATGGCTTGCAGTGGCGAGCAACTTTTCAGGTCTGGCTAGTAGCAAAGGACTTAAAATTATAAGCCCTGTTAAAGTGATAGTAATGTTTCACAAAAAAAGCAGATCCAATTAGTCTTCATAGTATTTGAGCCATAGAGAGTGTTATTTCATTACTGTGAGCGTTGTAGTTCAAGAGTAATTGATTGATAAAGTTTCCCCCTCCCGCCCCTTTTACCTAGTGTAAGCCACCTCCCCTCAGATGTGGAATCCAGTCCATAGACCAGAGAGCTCACATCAAGGGTCAATATTCTTACTGTGAGAACAATGAAAACCCTGCCCCCCTTGACAGGTTTTTCAGATTTTTCCCTTATCTTAATTGAAGATTGTCCCTCTCTGCAGTCTACCTGGACACCTCCCAGCTGTTCTGAGATGAGCAGTGTTACATCAGTAGAAGGGGCAGGAGGGGGACACTTTGTCACTGAATTACTCTTGAACTACAACTCTGAATTGAAATAACACTCTCCATGGCCCAAATACTATGATGATTAATTAGAGCTGCTTTTATTACTATCCCTTTAAGTTTTAGCACAGATTACAACCATTATTCTCTTATATCCAGTTTTATAAAGCTCCCCAATAGGTGAAATTATGGAGCAAACCAACTGCACCACAAGGATGAAATAAATCTAGCATTCCAGCTGTTTAAAAAAAACAAAACCAAATTAAATCAATGGTTATTTTCATTTAATCCATGTGGTGCAGTGGGTATGCTACAGAATGGTGTATCTATAGTTTGATGAAGAAGACCCAAAGTCTAAATCTCTGCACACCCCCCCCTCTTTACTCAGTGAACTGACTCACAGTGCGTACTCCCCTTCAACATTATTTGCAGTAGGCCCCAAAGCTACTTTGGGGAAAAGGAAAGTCAGATGGAGATACTTCAAGTGCATAAAAAGCTTTTGTGGGTTTGTGCAACAGAAAATGTTTATAATCCCGTTTACTTTAAAAACAACTTTAAGCAGTATAATGCAGTTTTCTGATTCGTATGGGTGTCTGTTTGTATAAATACGTATTAGCCTGCATTATACGTAGAGTGAAATTCTTCATTTTATGGTTTTTGCTATGCTCATGTCACTCCTTCTTTAAATCTCTCTGGAATTTAACTCATCCCATTGCTGTAATTAGTATCAGGAAGTGATAACTAGTCTCAAACTGTAGTTTCTGAGGCAGATTGTTGTCGAATGGAACAGTGAGCACAGATCAGAACTCTACAGAAGGAATTTTACATAGTACTGCCGTGCAGCACCTTCATTCCCCTTTAAAAGTAGAAAAAATGCGAACTTACAGGGAAGTATACAAAGTTAGGTTAAATAAATAAACAAAAACACACATGCGTGAGCGCGCACCTAAAACTTACAAATACTATTCAGAACCAAACATAAGAACAAAGTATGTTTAAGAAAAATCCTACCTTTGAAGTACAAGGGTTTTATTCTTGTATGCAAGTTTCATATCATCAACTTCTTCTACTAATTCCTTTGATCTATTGCAAAACAAAAACAAGAAAAAAACTTGAGCGTGAGAAAGTGTACTGTTTGCACCTGTGTATATGATAAACCAACACTAAAATAAACAAATACATTTTTTCTTAAAAGGATAGTAATGCTGCATCTTGTAGCCCTTAAAAAAAGAAATGCCCCCAGTGCCATCGCTCAAACCCTTATGGTTTGAGAGATAACCGTATTAAGGGTAATAGTAATTCTTCATTTTTACTAATGCCCTTTAAGCTTGTTTTGAAAAGTTATGTACAGTGTTACCTTTCAAATGCTCTGAAACAGTCTGGTTCGTGGTAAATTTTACATAAAAATGTCCCCGAAATCCAAAAACATCCACCATGTCTTTTAATTCAAGGATAAGCGAGCCCTCGCCATTATCCTCTAAACGTGCACGATCCTTTGATTTTCTATTTGGGAGGGGGTGGCCGTGTCACTGAGGAGGTGGCGAAGTCCCGCGAGAGTGAGGCACCTATGTATCAATGTGCTTGACTGAGGTTAGCCGGTTCCAGTCTCCAGCAGACAAAGACCCTAGGATAGCTGTGTTTGTACATGGCTTGTAGTTTACAATCTTTGCAAAGTGGCACTTCAAACGTTTTGGCTTCCACATGAAATCAGATGCAATCAGTCTCGTTACGTGGCCAGAGGGATTTCCTTCCATTCACTGACTCTGTGCACTCCAATGTGCTGATAGCAACAGAGGGCTTCCAAGTCGTTGTATACAGAACAACTTGGAAGCCCACTATTGCTGTTAGCGCTTTGGAGCGCACAGAGTCAGTGAACTGAAGGAAATCCCTCTGCCTGCGTAACGAGGCTGATTGCATCTGATTACAGCTTTGCCTGCTTGCAGAGGAATGAGGAGCTGCACCTGGAGGTCCTGGCATTGGAAGACAGAATGAAGGAAACGGGACAGGTGAGAGCTTACTGGGAGTGGCGGGAGCATGAAGATTTTATACCTATAGAGAGCCCTTTAACATTATGCCCGCAGTACCTCTGACATGCACAGACTTTACTGCACTTATACGTTATGTCTGGGAGTCCTCTGATCTGGCCTGCTTCACCATCTTGCCAGCTCTAACTTGTCCTCATCTAAGAATCGTACACCTACTGCTGTATATAGAACAACTTGGAAGCCCGCTGTTGTGGTCAGTGCTTTGGAGCGCACAGCGTCAGTGAACTGAAGGAAATCCCTCTGCCTGCGTAAAAAGTCTAATTGCTGACTGCATCCGATTACAGCTCTGCCCAATTGCAGAGGAATGAGCAGCTGCACCTGGAGGTCCAGGCATTGGAGGACAGAATGAAGGAAACAGGACAGGTGAGCGCTTGCTGGGATGCTATTTATAATAAAGTTTTTATATTTATACACTATTTGCAGTTTATATTTATACCCACTGTGGGTTATATCTATATCTGTTGCGGTTTCTACCGTTGTGATTAGTACTTTTGCTTCACTTGGGAATCAGCTCTATATGGTGGTTCTTACTCCACTCTGTTCACCCCACATCAGTCTGAGGCTTCTAACAGCAACCATTTCAGTGTCAGATGGGTGCATATTGCTTTGTATTTCAGTGCATCACTAACCCCTCTGGCATTCAGAGTGTTAATCTCTGTGATGCTTGTGTCTTATCATGGACTCTTTGCTTATTTTTGTTTATTTTATCAATTAGCACTCAATATACTTAGGCAGGCTCCTCTTCAAACCAGCTTCTACACAGCTTTTCATTGACAGAAAGAAGTTTTGGTCACTGCTGGCAGCTTACTACAAACGGGAGCATGATGTATAAAGGGGGCTGGGTTTTACACTGCAGCCTAACTTTTGTCTTTCAGAGCTACCCGTCTGGTCGTACGTCCAGAATTCACTCAAGAGGTAAAGCTGTGAGGAAGTGAAAAGGGGCGGTGAGGGGAAGTTTAAATGTAAAATTTACCATGAACCAGACTGTTTCAGAGTATTTGAAAGGTAGCACTGTACATAACTTTTCAAGACAAGCTTAAAGGGCATTAGTAAAAACGAAGTACTCCCTTTAAAGTTCCCCCCTCCCTGACGTCAGCGCTCTAGCTGACTGCAGGCGAATCCAGTCACTGGAACGGTCTGCAAACCAAGCACACTTTGTAGACCGCCCCAGTGAAGGATTTCTTTTCCAATAACACAATCTTCGTTCTGCTGCAGAGCCTCCACCAGTCTTGGGACCGGATTCCCCTGGCGTCAGCTAGATCGCTGACGTTAAGGGCTACAAGATGCAGCTTTATAAAACTTAAGTATTACTATCCCTTTAAATTGTCTCAGACAGTTATTCTGGAGTAAACCAACTGCACTATAGGGGACAAATACAAATTCCTAAATTCAAATGTACCTGAATATAGCTTTTTAATCCCTTGAATGCTGGTGAGGTCTCCAATGCCCAGTTTACTTGAACAGGAATTTTTATTTCTCCTTTGTGGTGCAATTGGTTTACTCCAGAATAACTTGATTGTACATTTGTCTCCTGTTTAGTAAATTGTTGTGTGTGTGTGTGTGTGTATACACACATATAGGACAGTGTTACCAAACTACAATAATGGTGTAAAAAGCTGCTTGTTTCCATAGAATTATTCTAATATTATTATCATTGTTACCATCCCTAGCAAGAATAGTTGTACAATGCACCCCTGTACCCACAGTACAGTGACGTGAGGGTGCGCTATCCCTCCAACCATTCTTTACTGCTTGGGAGACCATATGTGTGGTGCTAGGAAACTGATTGAATTACACAATGTCGACAGCTGCATTAAATGGATTTTTTTGTAAATGGAACATTTTGGTATAAAGTTGTGAATGGAGTGCCTCAGTATTTTATTAATTAATGATCTTGGAAGTGGGTATTGAAATTGGTGTCTCAGTCTTTTGCAGATGACTCTAAACTATGTAATGAAATAAATACAGAACAGGATGATTTTTTTTTTTCTTTGCAGAAAGTTTTTCTAATAAATTGAGTGAATGGGATGGAATGTGTCAGATGAGGTGTAATCCTATATAATAATTCTCTAAGGTTTGTCAGAAGCTGTCATGCGCAGTAGAGACGGCTGCGCAGGCTTTAGTCATGCACCGTACAGACTGCTCGCGCCATGGCTGTTACGGAACGGGGCTCTCCAAATTCAGACCGGAGTTGCACAGAGAGGACTCTGGTCTGAATTCGGAGCACTTCCCTCCGTATCAGCCATGGCGAGGCCACTCTCTACTGCTTATGCCTACAGAGGTGGAACTGTGGCCTGTGTAAATGGGCCTTTCAACTTGTATACAATAAATGTATAACCTATCAATAGTATACAGGCTAAAAGTCACTAGTAAACACCCCATTCTGGGGAGGAAGTGTAAAAGGTATCACAATTATATAGCCCTAGATGGGACTGAGTCCCTTGATGCCTCTACTTTCCCCCCAAAATGGAATTTTAAAGTGACCTGCAGACAGGGTTGTTTTTCCTGACAGAGGTTAGGGGATACAAGCAGGTTTTTTCCAGATACTGAGAGCTCTTTACATCCTCTGGTATACCACATTAAATGGGGAAATATTTATAACATTAACACAGGTACTTGATAGGTTTGTGTGCTATGGGGAAGCAGCTTCACTTTATGCTTATACAGTTCATACCTTGCTGTATACATATTAGGGACACTATTGACAGGTTATATATGCACATTATACAGATATTCGTAGTTATATTATTACTGTCATATATACCTGCATCTATATGTATTTTTATACTGTGTGGTTTAATTATTGGTGTATTTTCAAGTACCTGGGTAAGCAAATCCCTACATGATCCCTGGAACCTATTTGTGGATCAAGTGAAAGCAAAAATCTCTCATAATTAAAGAAAATATACAATTTTCTTGTAAGATTATCTTAACACATACAGCACAAACATTTCTTGGAGTTGTACAAAACAGGGTACTATACAAAATAAGCAATATAACATACATGCACAAGACAAAACAAATGGAGAGAGGGTCTTGTGAGAGAGTACAATAATAACAATATACTTACATCTCAATCAGCCTCTCTACTGGTAAAGGGTCTGGAGTAGCTTCTTCCCCTGCAAACAAAACAAGCTTCATGACAAACATACATTGCAGATATATCAATAAATATAACTCTATGTTTAAGATGATCAGGAACAATGCCAGCCTCCTCTGAATTTTGTTTTAGGAAAATGGGTAATATATATGCTATAACACAGGCATGTCAAACTCAAATGTAGTGAAGATCCACATCTTTATAATTCCTCTCTAAGAAGAGCCTGAATGGGCTGAAATTTACTTTCCGGTATTTCCTTTAATTTTGGTGTCCATCCATGGCAAATACAAAGTAGGGCTCGTCTGCTTCTCCCAGTTGGGTAGGACCAATCAAAAACAACATAAGAAAGTCTCCTAAGGAACCTGTTCAGTTATACTCTCATCCAATCGCTAAGAGAACAGAGGATCGAGGGCAGGGTGTGCCCTGGATGAACAGAGAAAAAAAAGGAAATATTGGTAAGTAAATTTAACTGTGTCGTAATCCATGGCAAATTACAGGTGGGACATGCAAAAGCAATGAAATAAGAGTGGGAAGAAAAACTCTAAGGTGCCAAAAGGGTAAATGACATAGAACTAATTTTAACCATGCATCATAATGATATATACACAAAAGGAGACCAAGAGATGAAACAGGCAAGAAAAAACTAAATGTAACCCTTGTGCACTTGGAAAGAAAAAACAACAAAATTGTCTACCAGTTAAAAGGGTACACAGCCTGGAGCACCTTCCTTCCAAAATTGGCTTCTGCTGATGCCTGGACATTGATCCAATTATATCTGATAAATGTTGATACTGCTGCAGATGTGCCCATGAATGTGGCTTTATCTTTACTGGGGACTTTAAATTCACATCTTCATAGGTCACAGGTCTGACACACTGTGTAATAAATCTGGATATAGATCCATTTGAAGCAGTTAATCCTTTGAATTTTACTTGAAAATGGACAACTTCATAGTTCCTTCAAACTAGCGGGAGATGCACGTTGCAAGATCCAAGCTATGAAATAAAAGGACAGTAGAATAATTTCTTGGTTCAAGTGGAAGTCAGAAATTACTTTGCCCCAATAGGTTTCTAACGAAGGACTACCTTGTCCTGATGCATGACCATATAATGCAATTTACAGGATAGGGACTGCTGCTCACTAACCCTCTTGTCCATTATGGCCTTCAGAAAAACTGTTTTCTACATTAACACTTTAATAGAAGATTGTTCAATAGGCTCAAAACATGGCAAACTTGATAATTGATTCAGGATCCCATTTAAATCCCAAGCTTCTCTGATGCTTGGTCACAAGAAAACAAAAAACAAAACTGTTGTTTCGCAAAAACGGCAGACAAGGCAGGTAGGCCAGCATCTATCAAAATTCAGCTAAAACCAGCATCATGATCTTGCTGAAGAAAATATTAAATCCTTGCCGAATTAATGGTGTATCTGGAAAGATTATTATCCATACATCATTTCCTGAAAATATTTCAGACCCTACAGGAAGCTTTCCTGCCAGAAGAGATTGTCTTAACTACTGAATCAGATAATCCTCTCATTTTCAAAGATGCCCACACACCCACTAGCCATCAACTTGAAGAAACCCCAGTTGTGATTGCAAATGAAACCCAGAACCACATCACATTACCCGAATGGAAGGGGCCAGCGATGGAGAGTTTTGTAAAGCAGTTCTTTGCAATGTGTTGCACACCTTTTTGGAGCTGAAATGGCACTGAAAATTCCATAAGCCAGTCATTGGTTTATTAAATGCATGGGCAAAGCTCTGCCAATATTGATAGTTTTGTATATAAGAAGTAATGTGTTAGATAGATAAGGAAGATGGTATGTGTATGTCATTAAAAGACATCATATAGAGTGAAAATAGCCTTAGGTCAGGTAAAAGAAGTGTGCTGCATAACTGAAATTTAATTAACTACACAGATGTAAAGTATTTGTCACATATATACATTTTTATACATGTTTGAAACTTTTTGTTTCTGTTTGGAATTGTATAAAACCTTTGTGTACCATATCAGTCTCAAACTTGTGCATGTTACACTAGTCTCCTGCAGACTGAATGTGCTAAACTTTTACATCTTCTAACACTATGAACCAGAGTGGACATTCAGCTCAATAATAATTCCACAACAGTTTCAGGCTCAATGGAAAGGCTCCAATAGGGGATGATAAAAAAGGGATTCAGCGCATGAGGACCAAAGTACATAAAATAAAAGGTGAGCAGCACACAACTCCTTTCCACAGATGTTAGTGTGGCAAGTGCCCTATGCATGGAACAAGGGCGTCAGAGATATCCACACCCTGGCTAGGCGGCAAAAATGAGGCAGTGGGTAGAGAAATGCCAAAACATACATAAATCTCAACTTCAAAACCTCTCTTACTGCTTTTCCTTTACGTAAAATACAGGTGGATGTGAAAACCCAGGTTTCTCTCTCCCTCTAATCCAAACATCCTCACCCCTCTCTCCCACCTCACAGCCAGGCATTTACCACCCTCCAGGTGTTTCTTGTTCTTCCCCCCAAACCCAGATCTTCCCACCCATCCATATATCTACTCTCCCAGATGTCTCTCCCCCTTCAACATCTCCCCACCTATTTCTCTGCCCTCAGAGCCATGTAACCCCCGCTTCCAGCCAGATTATTAACCCCTGCAGGTCTTTCTACACCCAAAAACATCTTGTCATGGTATTTTTCAGGGTTTTCAGTTTTATCTGCTCCCCAACACACACACACACACACTATTAATAATGCAACAGTGACAGAGGGATGGACAGCAGATTCAAAGCAATGCACTTTTCATACTTCTTGCGTTAAAGGGTTGATTATATGTGACAAATAGCAGAAATGGCCACAGCTACATTGCAGGACTGAAACACAGACATCAACAGACAAAAAAAAAAAGCCTGTTTGGCTGCATCAGTTCAAATAATGAGATCAGTGAGAACAGTAATATTATACACCAGGCTGACATCCACAGCGATCATGATATAGTCAGATATGAAAAACGGATTTCCCAGAGCCAGATGGGACTGCTGAAGCCACCAGGTAAGGTCCTCCTTTGTCCAAAGGGACAGACATGACACTGGACAGGTAAAACTAATGCCTGGACCAATTCCTGAAAATGGCCAGTTGCAATTCCTGTGTGTGGTATTGATTAATTGATGAAATGAAACAGCCAGTGCAGAGAACTAGGTAACCCAGCACCTTCATGTACTCCCACACTGTTGCCGATAGCCAGGATACCGCCAGAGATACCCAAAGTGACAGAGAATGCATTTTGTCATCTGGAAGAAACACCTTCCCTTGGAGGGTATCAAACCTCATGCAGAGAAAATTGAAGGACCTGGGATGAAGTCAAAGAAGATTTCTTGAAGTTCAGTACACAACCATGCTGCTCCAAAATGGAGATTCTCTCCTGAATCTGAGTGATTACTTCTTAAGAAGCCTTAAGTAAAAGGTTGTCTAGGTAGGGAATCAAAGTGATCTCTTGTGCATGAATGCGAGCCGACATGGTTAACAAGACTTTTGTGAAGAATCTTAGAGCTGATGCTAGACCAAAGGGCGATGAACAGGAAATGACTACCCTGGCATCCACAGACCAAAATGTGGTGACAAAGGCAGCTTTAGCGATAAAAGCATTAACCCTCTGAGTGCCAGAAAGGTATCCAATGCGTTGCACTGCAAAACATTAGGCACCACTCTGGCACTCAAAGGGTTAACCTTAAAAAACTGGTTCCTTATCAGTAGATGACCCTGGTGATGATGTAGGGGTCACTGTTCAATAGGGACATAATTTATCAGTATACCCTCTGGGAAGCCCAGTCTGTTATGAGGAACCAAAGAAGTTCAATGTATGGTATCCTTTTAAAAGGTCGCATTTATAAAAATGGCGACTTGAGAATCTCACACGGCATGAAAGCATGATGTTCTCAGGTCCCGCATCCATTATAGTGCCTGCATATAAATAGAAATAAAAACACTATGACTGAGTTTTGAGTGAGCTCTGTATGAGCTGCTTTACTTACCAGTGCGGCCTACACCTTCAGAGTTCTCTGTTGTGACTTACTATTCTTAATGCTTCCAGATATCGCTCATTTTACTGGGGCTGGAGTTCATAATCGGGGAGCAGCGTGTGTTGAATCATCTGAAAAGAATCTTGCATCACAGCAGAGAGCTCTGAAGGTGAAGGCCGCACCAGTCAGTAAAGCAGCTCATACAGAGCTCACTCAAAACACATTTATTGGCATTCTTCAACGTTTTTCATATGGATTTCAGATTTACCGGTAACAAAGTGAGGAATCATACTGCAGACTGTGATTTAGCAGATGCCTTCATTACACAATAGGAAGACAAGGCATCATGACATTTGAGACAAATAGAAGACGGGTCTCACACATGCTGGTAATGGAATTAGCCCTATCTAAACAGGCTGCCACTGCACTGGGTACTGATTGCGATGCTTCATAGCACGACCTGAGAATCTCACGCTTTCATGACGTGAAATTTTAAGGTCGCCATTTTTATTAATGCGACATGGCAAATGCGAGATGTGGTTGCACGCTCTTTTGCGTGCGACCTTTTAAAAGTGAACCGTGAATCCAAAATGGTCACTGCAATGGCTCCCAGTCTTAAAGGAGCCATGTCCAAATATACAAAAATAAGTGCTAATAAATAAATAATAAATGACAAAAAGTGAGAGGGTCAGTAGGAAAGTCCACTGCCTGAAAGGTAAAGCGAGTGAAAAGGTACCCAGTAAGGGGAAGGTGGTGCAGAAGTTAATAAGTCCTTGCAAGTGACAGAAAATGCTGACCACACTACCTGAGTGCTGAGGGCAGCCAAAACATACACAAGCAAAAACAGTACAATATAATGAGAGGAAGAGAGAGTGCAAGTTTGGCAAAATAAATAAATATGTAAATGCGGATGCCAGATAGGACCAGTAGTACTCAAGAGGTTAACGCACCATAAATGAAAGGAACAAGCTTCTGAAAAGGCTAATAAAGTCAAGTTGTGCCGATGCCACCTCCTTCTTACGAGGTCATTTAAATCTGAGCTTAGGAGATGGGGTAAAGTGAAAGGGAGGAGGGAGTCTCCGCCTCAGAGATCTTTTTTTTTTTTTAAAGTACTCTGCCCTCCTGGAGGAGGAGTTTTTATCCCTTGGTTCTTGTGTTCTACATTGGACAACAGAGAAACCTGCTTTTTAATACATGTGCAAACTGTCTTATTCAGACCATTTATTTAACCCTTTGAGTGCCAGAGGGGTATGCAATGCATTGCAAAGAAATGCATTGTGTACCCCTCTGGCACTCAAAGGATTAATGCTACTTGTGCTGTTTGTAATGGCAGCTAAAGTCAGTTAGATTATTGTTATTAGTGCCTATTGTCATTGTATTCAGAAAGACTCTTACCTCAACCAGTCTATAAACAATTCAAATCGTATACCCCTCTGGCACTCAAAGGGTTAAACAGGGAAATTATTTTAATCATGCACTGTTGATGGCCCCTGAAGACTGAACTTGGACACATTTGCCTTATAGTATATGTAAGATGTTATGACTCGGAACACAACATTTTACAGATGCTAGTACAGGGTGTTCAGTTGTTCAGTTCATTTTTAGGTGTTTGTGTTCCTTAAACTCTAAACGCAGTGACTGTCACATTGTGAAGCAATACTTTGAATACTACTCTGTCACTTAACAGGTTAACAGATCAAAAGCAGTGCACATATTTCATATTAGAGTCACTTTGGACTTACTTGCTTCAGCTTCAATCACATTTTGGAGCTCAAAATGCTGGTGCTTCACTTGTTCACGGAAACTACAAGAAAACAAAAACTGGGTAAGTGATATAAATGGTTAAAAGGGCCACTTAGACCTGCAGGAATATGTGGCTTTTACTTTACTATATCTATAAATGAGGACTTCGGCGTGCCTGGCAAACACACCAAGGGCAGCAGTAAGGAGGAGTTATTCAAATCTCATCTATACTGCCTGTCCCATTGGTCCAACCATGGGGACGTGATTTTGATGCATATAGATGCAGGTGCTATAATGAACACATGCGACACACACACAATAAGTGCACGCAAAATGCTATACACAGAGCTAAACGTGAATCGATATGCGCAATACACACAACGCAATACATACAACGCACAAATACGTAAGCAATAAGACAACTGAAATATATGTAGTGTAGACATAATTCATATTTCAGCTCTGTAGTATCATCTGTGTAGCTATATTTCAACCAGGAAAAGAGAAAAGGAGGGTGAAAGGGGAAGATAAAGAGGAAAGTGGAAGGTGGAGAGAGTGCGAGCTCATTGGGGGAAGAGAAATTAGATAAAAATGGCCAAAAGGGTGGGGAAACATGGAGGCACCAGAGGGCAAGGCACTCTAGGTGCCTTTAGCTTTACCCTTGGACAAACACCTCACATGACCCCCACCCTCAGTCCCATTCAATGTTTCAATGCACAGCAAATACCATTGGCAATACAAGCAAAGACATAAAAAAAAAAAAAGGACTGGGAAAATCTGAGGTAGTTTTCCCTTAAGGACCGGAGTAATTCTGACCTTTTTGACTATGTCTTTGTTCAACAGTGTTTTCCCTTTTACGCTTTTATTCCACCCCCATAAATTATATAGTGTCTTTTTAAGCACAAATAGGGCTTTCATTTGATACCCTATTTATATGGATAACCCACCATTCACTTTATTAAAATTAAAAAAGGTAAAAAATGTAAAACATTTTTGATTTTTCTCTTGGAATCAATTGGCCACAAAGGGTTACATTTTTATGGAGACTGCATGAAAAGTATGACCGGTCAGTCATACCTACAAAATGCGCAGTTTAAAGTGGCCACTGTCCCTCCTGGGTGAAAATCCCCATGTCCCTTTTTCCCACCCTATTTTGACACTTTTTTGTCCCTGGCATTTGGTGGTGTGTGTAAGTGTATTACATGCCTCCACAACAATCACGCTTGCAATATTGTTTAATCATATATATATTTTTTTTTTTTACAAAAACGTGTTTTTTGTTTTTTTTTAAACTCAAGTGTATAATTGCAGGTCAAAAATTGACCTGCATTTAGCCAGCCTCCTGCACCAGCAGTGAAGGGGTTAATACCCCCAGCTGCTGTATTTTTTTTAACCACTAGGTGTCTCCTGTCTACTTCTGTCTCCCTTACTTTGAGACTTATGGACTTTGGGTCCGTAAGGGGTTAACATCCAAGTGGTTAACCCTCTGAGTGCCAGAGATGCATCTAATGCAATTCACTGGTTACCTTTCTGGCACTCAAAGGGCTAAATAATAATATTATTATTTATTATTATTCTTTATTTATATAGCGCCAATTAATTCCGCAGAGCTGTACAATAGGGAATAGACATACAGAGGTAGTAAATAGTACAGTCAAATGTGGAGAACAGAATGATCAAAGGGCCCTACTCTGAGAGTTTACAGTCTAGAGGAAGGTAGGTTGGACACAGAAGGAGTAAGTGCCAATAATAGAATGTAAAGCGCTATAGAACAGTGCAGGAACAATAAGATTAGTATTGCCACACCCACAATTTAGAATAAGGGTGTGGCCAGCACAGCTGAGGGACCTCTCAAAATTTGGTGCTCTTGGCAGTTGACTACTCTGCCTAATTGGAAATCTGACAATGAGAAGGTAAAAGGGCATCACACATTTTATTGATCTCTGTGAGTGACACTGTAGGATCCAGTGTCTGGGCACATTTCTGGCACTGAAATAGTTAAATGAGTTCAGTGAGGCTGCAGGTTCAGTCTCTAAACCCCCCCCCCCCCCCTTAAAACTTTGAGTGCCAGTGGGTTGTACGATGCATTGTTCTTCAATGCACTGCATGCCACTCTGGACGCCAGATGGTTAAACATATTCTTTTAGCACTGGTTATCAGAGTTATCTAACAGCTGGTGTCTTTTCTCCCTATGTGTCTTCTTTTTGCTCAGTAGCAGTCAGTCACATTTTACAGTCTACAATCATTAGAAACTGTATAGATTTCTGAGGTGGACATATTGTGAGCCTTTTACTTTTTATATTTTTGGCACTTTATTTTACCAGACATATTTGAAATCTGAAAGCATATTGAGGGTCCCTCTGGCAGTAGACCTATCACCACTTCTGTTTACAACAGACTAAAATATATTTATTTTTGCCCTCACTTTCAGCACTGTTCACACTGCACTCACCTTTAATTCCAAAGATGAATACTCTTCCCATTGATCACCAGAATCGTGACCCTATATTTGCAGATGGGTGAAGCAGCTATCTGTTTCCTGCTCTGAGACAAACCTCATCCTTACTCAAAACCCACATGAATATGGAGCATGCACAATTGTGATTTTTTTTTTTTTTACAAAACATGCATCAAGGAGAAAGTTTGTCCCTGATCAGAGCCTTAGCTCAGTTTCCAGAGAAAGTGGGCAGTAACTTCACCCCTGCCTGCAGGATTCAGCACTGGATAGGGTCGGGACTTATGTCCATTTGGATAGTTTTTAACACCCTGGAATTCATCCACTGAGCCTTAAGAGCTCCCCCGGAGGTATAGCGGAGGGGAGGCATGTAAAAGGGGAGGGTTGGGAAATGGTTATAGTTGAGGGGGAGGATCCTGGTGAGGTAGTGTAGGGGAAGTAGGAAGTGGTCAGGGCAGTTAGGAGCGGTAGCGAGGAGAGAAACATCGCTCCGTGTTCCTTTTGGCTTCCCGTTTGCTTTCTGCTTTGCAAGGGGTGCAGGGCCCCCCTTCCTCCCTGGCTGGGAGGGCGGTGGGCTCCTGGGCGCCCAATTTGTCCATGGGGGGGGGGGTTCTGTGGTGAGTCAGGCTGCGGCGGCTCCTCCCTTAGCACCTGCTGTGGTTTCCGCTTCCTCGTTAGGCCCCTCTGTGGCTTGCGGGGGGGGTTTGACCACCCCATCATTGGGTCAGGTTGCTGTGGGGACGGTCGGGTTGTTGCCTAGTGGAGTTCCGGAAGCGGCGTGTGGGGCGTCTTATTTGTGCTGGTCGGGGCCTCTTGGGCTTCACCTCAAGTTGGAGGTGAAGGAGAAGATTTGGCGTGGTGACTATGTGGAGCTTTACTCTTTGTTGCCTTTGGAGGATTCTCCTCCGGACAAGGATGAGAAGGATGAGGGTAAGCGGGAGGAGCGCGAGCGGAAACGGTATCGTAAAATTCCCAAGGTTTTTGGGAATTGGGTCCGGGCCTTCGCGATTCTCGCTAGTGTGATTGGAGAGCGTTCCCCCCAGAAGTGCTCTTCGTTGTTTTGCTACCAGGATACGATCTGGAACGCTTGTCGTGTTTACGGCGGTGGGACCAGATGGACATTGGTCTCTGGTTATCCATTATGACTCGACCGGCGTCTTTTCAGGGTGGGATTTCGTCGTTTCAGGCCGGCGCCAGGGGGTTGGGGCTCCCCGCCGCGCAATCGGCGGCCAGGAAACCAGGGTGTTGCTGGCAGTTCAACGAGAGCTATTGTAAGTTTGGGCAATCGTGTCGTTTTAAGCACGAATGCTCCGGTTGTGGGGGTCAGCACCCCTTTTCAAAATGTCTGCGAAAACGTGTCGGCGACAAGAGTGCGGTGGGTGAAAAAGGGGTCGACTCCGGTTCGTGTCGACCGAATGCGCCCGTGGCTCGTGCGTTACCCCAATAGGGACGCGGCGGTATTGTTGGAGGAGGGTTTTACCGCGGGTTTTTGGATTCCCTTCCTCGAGCGTGCTGGGGTGCAATTTTCAGGTAAATTGCGTTCCGCTAAGGATTTTCCGTTAGTGGTGCAGGAAAAGTTGGATAAGGAAGTGGCTCTTGGGCGGATGGCGGGCCCTTTTCGGGATCCTCCTTTCCCCAATTTACGGGTCTCTCCGCTGGGAGTTGTCCCCAAGAGGGAGGCTGGTAAGTTCCGTATGATCCACCACCTGTCCTATCCCGCGGGGAGGTCGGTGAACGATGATATTGACAGGGACCTGTCGAGGGTGACGTATGCTTCCTTTGATAGGGCGGTGGGCCTGGTGGCTCGTGCGGGACGGGGCGCGTTAATGGCGAAGGCGGATGTGGAATCCGCTTTCAGGTTGTTGCCGGTGCATCCTGATTGTCATCACTTGTTGGGCTGTTTCTTTCAAGGTCATTATTATGTGGACTTGGCCCTCCCTATGGGCTGTGCTATTTCGTGCGCTCATTTCGAGACCTTCAGTTCGTTCCTGGAGTGGGTGGTTCGGGTGGAGTCTGGGTTTGGGTCCATCGTGCACTATTTAGATGACTTCCTTTGCGTGGGCCCCGGGGATTCAGCAGTTTGCACGTGGTTGTTGCGAACTTTGCAGTGGGTGACTGAGGTTTTTGGGGTTCCTTTGTCCCCTGGCAAGTCGGTGGGTCCGGTGACATGCCTAAGTTTTTTGGGGATCGAAATTGACTCTTTGGCTATGGAGTGTCGTCTCCCTGCTGATAAGATGGCTGATCTTCGGGATTTGGTGGAGGCTTTTTTGGGAGTGCGGAAGGTCACGTTGCGTCAGGCGCAGTCCTTAATGGGTAAATTGAATTTTGCCTGTCGGATTATCCCTATGGGCCGCGTTTTCATTCGGCGCTTGGCATCTTTGACGAGTGGGGCGCGCTTTCCGCATCGTTTTGTGCGGATTACGGAGGAGGTTCGGGAGGACTTGAGAGTGTGGTCGGTATTTCTGGCCGAGTATAACGGGAGAGCTGTTTGGTTATCTCCTCCTGTTTCCTGTGCTGATTTGGGGTTGCTGACGGATGCGGCGGGTTCAGTTGGTTTTGGTGCTATTTTGGGTTCTGACTGGTGTGCAGTGGTGTGGCCTGATTGGTGGCGGGCCTCCGCGATTGTGCGGAATTTAGTGTTTTTAGAGCTGTTTCCGATTGTCGTGGCGCTGGAGTTGTGGGGTGTACGTTTGCAAAATCGTCGGGTGGTGTTTCACTGCGACAATATGGGTGTTGTACAGGTGATCAATAACTTGACTGCGTCCTCGCCGCCGGTGGTGCGGCTGTTGAGGTACCTGGTCCTGTTGTGCTTGCGTCTTAATGTTTCGTTTAGGGCTGTGCATGTGCCTGGGGTGGCGAATGTTGCGGCTGACTGTCTGTCTCGTTTGCAGATGGAGGAGTTTCGGGAGGCGTGGCCGGCAGCGGCGGAGGTTGGTGCGGAGTGTCCGGAGTTCCTGTGGACCTTTGGCAGGGACGATTAGCGGAGTGGATTCGGGGGTCCGTGTCGCCGGCCACTTGGGCGCGGTATTCGGCTGTGTGGACTGAATGGTTGGGGCTGAATGACCGGGCTGGTGGTTTTGTGGATGATTGCAGCCGGCTTAGAGGAGTGCTTTGGTTGATTTGGGAATGGTGTGATCAGGGTTTGTCGCCTTCCGCCATCTCGGGCCGGATTTCGGGTCTGGTTTTTGGATTTAAGTTGATGGGATGGCGGGACGTGACAAAGGATTTTTTGGTCCGTATGACCTTGAGGGGCTTGCGTAGGGGTGTGACGGTGAGGGATGGTAGGCGTCCGGTTTCCTTTGTGCTGTTGCACCGCTTAATGCAGGCGCTTCAAGGGGTCTGTACATCGGAATTTGAGACCCTGTTGTTTCGTATGGCATTTAGTTTGGCATTTTTTGGTGCAATGCGCATTGGTGAATTGGTCAGTCGGAGTAGGACCCGTCCTGGGGGCATTGAACGGGAGGACGTGGTGTTGGGTGTTTCAGACTTCCGTTTTCGGCTTCGACGGTCGAAGACGGATGTCTTGGGTAAGGGAGTTTGGGTAGCGCTATATGCTGTTCCCGGTTTATCTTTTTGCCCCGTCTCCCTTTTGCGTGACTATTTGGTGGTACGGCCGGGGGTTGCGGGTCCGTTGCTGGTTCATGCCTCTGGACTGCCTCTGACTCATTATCAGTTTGTGCGAGTGTTTAAGCTGTGCCTGCGGGCGTTGGGTTTGCCTGACGCCGAGTTTGGGGGGCACTCTTTCAGAATTGGGGCAGCCACAGAGGTGGCCAGGGTTGGCCTGCCGCCCTCGGTGGTGCAGCGCATTGGGCGTTGGGAATCGTCCCGATTCCGTTTGTATGTTCGCCCTGATCGGGTACTGCCTCTTCAGGTTTAGGTGGGGAGTGGTTGTTGCGTGGGTCATGCCTATCCTGTGTATCACAAAAAAAAAAAAAAAAAAAAAAAAAAAAAAAAAAAAAAAAAAAAAAAAGTTTTTTGCTTCTATTTGGTGGACAGGGCTGGGGGGTCGGTTGGTGTGTGTATATTGCTGGGTGTGTTATTAGTTTGCTTTCCCCCTGTTTTTTTTTTTCTCTGCAGGGGCTGCTCCTCTGAAGGTTTGGATTATCGGGCATTCCTACGTGTACTGGGCGAGGAGACGTGCCATGGTGCGCAGGAATGGCCTTCAGCTGGGTTTCCCCACGAGGGAAGTGGAGGTATCATGGTTTGGTTTTAGGGGTATGAAATGGGTGCAGTTGCTACAGGATGTGGTGAGGTTTGCGAAGATACACGAGGGGGGCCCTCAGATTTTGGTGATCCATTTAGGGGGCAATGATTTGGGCACCTTCCCGGTTTGGGACTTGGGTGACCGTATCAAGACGGACCTGAAGCGTTTGTTGGCGCTCTTTCCGGACTTGGTCTTGGTGTGGTCTGAAGTGGTGGCTAGGCGGTTCTGGAAATGGGCTAGGGACCCTGGGGCTCTTAATAGGTGCCGGATCCGGCTGAATAGGAGGGTTTCACGTTTTGTTCTGGGTTTGGGTGGGGTAGCGGTCCGGCATAGGATTTTGGAGGATAGGGAGCCGGTGTTCTTTAGGAGGGATGGGGTTCATTTGAGTGACCTGGGCTGGGATTTCTTTAATTTGGAGATTATGGAAGGCATTGAGCAGGCTGTTGCTCTGTTTCAGGGGCGGGGGCCTGCTGCATAAGGTATTATTCAGCAGGCCCTATGGCAGGATAATTGCCTTGATGGTGGGTTAGATTTCAAGGGGTGACAGAAGAATTGATGTTGGTTCCCTAGGGAGGTGAACCCTAGGGAAGGATTCCCCCGGACTTATGTCGCGGGTTGGTTACGTTACCCATTGGGTTGGCTCGGTCTGGCCCAATTGGGGTAATTTGGTTATCCTTCATAGGAAGTGAAAGGATTTGTAACGGTGGGAAGCATGAGCCTGGGTGTTAGTTGGCCAGGCTAGGGATATTCATAATATGGAGATGTTTTATTAATCGACAATGTTTGTCGGTATGTTTGTATGTTTATAACAAAAATAAAATATGCCTGTTCTTTGCCCAATATTGGTGTGTGGTCTTTTTATTTCCTTATACCCTATGCCTTTTACAAGAGCTCCCCCGGAGGTATAGCGGAGGGGAGGCATGTAAAAGGGGAGGGTTGGGAAATGGTTATAGTTGAGGGGGAGGATCCTGGTGAGGTAGTGTAGGGGAAGTAGGAAGTGGTCAGGGCAGTTAGGAGCGGTAGCGAGGAGAGAAACATCCGCCCTCCCGCCCGGCTAGGTGGTTGGTGGTTTTGTTGGGATAATTGCCTTGATGGTGGGTTAGATTTCAAGGGGTGACAGAAGAATTGATGTTGGTTCCCTAGGGAGGTGAACCCTAGGGAAGGATTCCCCCGGACTTATGTCGCGGGTTGGTTACGTTACCCATTGGGTTGGCTCGGTCTGGCCCAATTGGGGTAATTTGGTTATCCTTCATAGGAAGTGGAAGGATTTGTAACGGTGGGAAGCATGAGCCTGGGTGTTAGTTGGCCAGGCTAGGGATATTCATAATATGGAGATGTTTTATTAATCGACAATGTTTGTCGGTATGTTTGTATGTTTATAACAAAAATAAAATATGCCTGTTCTTTGCCCAATATTGGTGTGTGGTCTTTTTATTTCCTTATACCCTATGCCTTTTACATGTATAAAGTCAAAGGAGCAATACCAGAGCAAACCAACTACGTGTTAAGGGACAAAATATAGTACTGCTTTAAAAAGGACTGCTCTAGTATTCAATGGATTAAACATCCATTTATTGCATTCTTTTTTGGAATATGTATTTCATCCCCATTGCACAGTTGGTTTGCCCCATTATTGATCCAATTTGCTTCTATTCCTAATAGCCATTGAATGTCAGGTGGATGCAGCTCACCCACTAGCAGTCACATGATGAATACATAAACTGTATGTGTAAGTCACAAGTAGTTTTTACACACTCTTACCCCAGTAGCCTCAGTAGGGGAAGACTGTCCGGTACTTCCTTCTCATCTTCCTCATGCCCAGTGGCTGCCAACAAGGACACCTGCCCCAGTATTACACTCACGTCCTGTAGGTTCCCCAACGGGACTGGCAGCTCTGAAAGGGGCTCTGTAGATGCGGCCATGGCAACAGCTACAAAATCCTGCTTACCAATAGAAACCTTTTACGTCACAAATAGCTGCCGTCATTGGAGCCTGTACCTGGACAAGTAAGGAATTCGGCTAGTGTGTCCTCAATTGTGCATGGACTACAAATAACCAGGCGAATTTCAAACATTCTATCCCGCCCTCTAGTATGGGCGGGGCCAACAACGAGGGTGTCATAAGCTTTTTTAAACGAACTTTATTAAAATTGCTTTGTGTGGCCAATGTGCAGCTTTCCAGCTGTGTTTGGAGACCCATAGGTTGCGCATTATAGGTGACGGCTAAACAATTTTCTGTGTTGTTTTTTTCGATATCGCTACACTTTTTATTTCCAGCACGTCTTTTCAACTTTGTATCTACCGCCAGTACATTTATCGATTAGTCAAATGTGCTCAAATTGGGAGGTGTCTTTAATCATATGACTGCCGGAGGGGTACTGCGTTGCGTACCCCTCTGGCACTCATAGGGGTAAAAGATGTGCTATTAACCCTTTTAGTGCTGGAGGGGTACGCAACACTTCGCAATGTGTTGCGTACCCCGTCGGCACTCAAAGGGTTAAAAGAATAGTAAACTGTAAGTCTAAACGATCAAAGTGTGTGAGTTCTTCTTAGATTAATTCACACACCTCAACATTTCAAGTGGCCAAAGAAAGGGACTCTTATTTTAGGTTGTATTTCAGTGGGGGTTATCTATTGACACCTCTTTGTGTAACTGAATTTTTTAGAGTAAGACCAACGTATTTTATTTACAAAAGGCAAATTTTTAAACACATATATTGATATTTAAACAAACGAAACATTAATGTGAGATTTATTGATGCGGAGGCAGCATGTGTAATTGCTGTCACATTCAAACGTGTTGCACCACAAATGTATGCTTATACATAAAACTGGACCAGAACAAATGTAAAATGTTGTAAAACATCTGTTAAAACAAGTTAGTTCTGGGGTAAAGCAATAGTACCATAAGAAACAAATGAAACTTTTCAAATGTATCATTGATCAATATGTGGCGTTTAACCCTTTGAGTGCTACAGAGGGATACAATGCACAGAGCAGAAGTCCACTGTAGACCTCTCTAGCATTCAAGAGTCTAAAGGTCCATTGGAATTTTTGGCTTCTCCCTATGGTGTAACTTTTAACCCTGTGAGTGCTTTGCAATGCGTTGTGTACCCCTATAGCACTCAAACCCCTATAGCACTCAACGGGTTAAATGATAAGTATGAGTACAGTCATAGTCCTGTGAGGGACTGGCTTTAGTATGCTTTGGCCCTATGAAGAGCATACCCATAAATATGTCATTGATATTTAGAGCAGACTTATGTATCTGATACACTCACGGTATTGGGGAATATTTTAAAGTGCCCAGTATGTGGCATGTGCCTGAGCCACTAACATTGGAGGAGTTATTATTGTGCATTCAGATTGTGATAATATTAACTCAAAATCTTCTGGAATGACAGATTTGCTGCTAAATGTAGGATATGTTGGTGCCAACTGTCCAGGCCTCCCTTTCCTGCTGCCTATAACTTTGGCACTCAAAGGGTTAATAAATTAACACTGTATTGTAAGTGCAACTACTAAGTAGACAGCTGAGAGTTGACATCTTCATCCACTTCTGGACGCACAGTGGCACAGCACACAAATACCAGCTTTTTCAATTGCCAGTATAGTAGTTATACCGGCTACAGTGCGCCAATTACCGGCTGTGCCGGTAAAATACCGGACGGGTGGCAGTCCTATGCGGAGCACTGTGATAAGTGTATACACACACACACACACACACACACAACACATTCTGATCTCCTAAGAAGAGTGACACCAGGGGCTCGAATTAATAGTCCCTGGTGAAACTGTTGTTAGGGCAAAAATGGATACCAGGTGGTAAACATAGTGTTACCATAGGTATCCAATTGCCCTACTAACAGAAACCACAACAAACGTTGGGCCACAGAACCTGACTTTTGGCCCAACGTTCAATGTGTTTTTTTGTCCAAAAACTCATGCTAAATAGTGTGAGAAATGGGAACATCAAAAGAAAACTGCAAAGCTTGGTGTTGGACAGTGTCAAACACCGAGCGTGAGCTAAAACACAGTAATTCTCCCAAACACTAACCCTACACTACTCCTAACAATAAAGTGAAACAATACTAGCTCTAACACTGTCCCAACACCCATACTCCAGAGCTGTATGACACTTACCTGCCATCCATCGTCTGTCTTCTTTAATCTTCTATCCTGAGTTGTCTTCTTTCTTCCTTCTTCAAATCTTCTTTCCGCTATGCTCCAAAATATGATGCCATTGGAAACAAAAAGAATATTGATGTTAAAAAATGAAAGGCCCAAAAATATGATAAAAGGGTACGCTGCCACCCGGCAGGAGATCAGAGAAAAGATTCCTCCACCCCCCTTAGATACCTCTCCGGCCTGAGCCATTCTGAGGAAAATTTGAACAGAGACTGGCATTTATATGGCCACAATCTGTTCAAAATGGTTCTCAGTCTTCCATTGGCTGGAATATGGGGGTTACGCACCTACCAGCCAATTAGCTCCTAGTGGGAGTGATGACAAAACCTGCTAAAAGCTGATTGGCTGGGAGGTGCGTAACCCCACATCCCAGCCAATGGAAGGCTGGGAACATTTTGAACAGAGACTGGTCATATAAAAGCCAGTCTGTTGAAATTTTCCTCAGAATGGCTCAGACACTATTCCAAGAGGTATCTACTGGGGGAGGGGGGTCTTTTCTCTGGTCTCCTGCGAGTACCCTTTTAGAATACTTTTGGGGGCATTTCAGTTTCAACACCAACATTCTTTTTGTTTCCAGTAACATCATTTCGGAGCATATCCAAAAGATTGGAAGAAGGAAGAAAGACGATGTAAGGTAGAAGATTAAAGAAGAAGACTGACAGTGGATGACTAGGGTGCTGAAGACCTCAATGGACAGCAGACTTATAGGTAAGTGTTTATTTTAGGTGGTGCTGCTAGGGGCATGGCTGGTGGGTGGAGCATTTCCATACCTCGGACTTTGTCTTTTTGAGCCCCCGGAGAGGGCTTATGTGGTGCAACTGGGGGATACAAATGATGCGATTGGTCAGGGTGGGGCTTAATATATTTGTGTCATAAAGTGGGCAGAACAGGGTGGGAAGGAGTAGAATTGGGAGGAACGGGATGGGAAGGAAGAGGCACAATGGGTGGGAAGGAGGAGAAGTGGGAGGAACAGGGTGGGAAGGAGGGGAAATGGGCAGACTTTCAAAAGTAACTCACCACCACTGGTTTATCAGCTTCTGACCCCGGAGACCCAGTAATCAACTTTAAAAACCAGAGTCTCTGGGGCATATCAGGAGAGTTCCCAAGTATGAGCATTACTGAGAATTTTTAAGTTACATAATGACCTATTAACAGCTGTTTATTTAACTGAATAAATCATTTAGAACAAATCCAAATTATTTTAGTTATACTGAATAATTTATGAACACTTATACAGAAGTTTAACTCCTTAACCCCTTCTCGTCTGGTGACGTACCCGGACCGTCACGCTGGTCCGGCACTTAAGGACCAGTGACTGTCCTGGTACATCACGTACTATTACTCACCACGCTCCTGCAGGACCGCAGTGAGTAATACCGGGGACTGAATTTGATCGCTCCAAGACCGGAGCGATCTCTTTCAGTCCCTCCATTCGGCGTGCCGCCCCACGTGATCAGTCAAACAAACATTAATGTGAGTTTTATTGCTTTGGAGAAATGTGACACACTTATACACACACCACACAGGCTGATCTCCTAAAAA
Source organism: Rhinophrynus dorsalis (assembly GCA_037306005.1). Taxonomy (NCBI): domain Eukaryota; kingdom Metazoa; phylum Chordata; class Amphibia; order Anura; family Rhinophrynidae; genus Rhinophrynus; species Rhinophrynus dorsalis. The sequence goes on from CM074718.1 coordinate 608,888,041, forward strand.
CAGGGACACCAGGGTAGGAAAGAGGGACAGAATGGTTTGGATTTCAAAGACAGACTATCCAAATGTGATAACACTTAAATACATACCTAGGAACTCTATGGATCTGCCCCGGAGACTCCTCTTTTTAGGGTTAGTTACCAGGGGGAAGATGTGATAAAGAGGTGATTAAGCGGAGACAACTTATTCAGTTATATAACTTCGCCAATTCCTATGTTATTCTGTGGAGCCAATGCACTAAGGCTTCTCCAGCACTGGACCTCTTAGTGCATAGGCTCTATAGAATAACATAGGAACTGGAGAAGTGATATCACTGGAGAAGTCTTCTCTGCTTTATCACCTCTTTATCACTCCTTAGCGCATAATCCCCCAGGTTTCCAGGGCAGGGGCATCCCTAGAGGGGGGCTAAGGGGGATTAGTGTAGCTGTGGCAGCCCCAAAAGTTGTGGCCACTCTTTCTTATCTCTCTCAGCAGTACTGCAGCCTGCCTCTACATAAACAAAATAGGAAGCAAGGTACGGACGGCAATACCTAATATGTGCAGTGACATCCAGTACCGTCCCAATAAATTGCAATGGCACTGCAGCCAAGAAAAGAGGAGAGTTTTGCCAGGATACTCCCCTTTCATTGGCTGTAAAGTGCGTATGACAGTGCCCTGTGCTGTTGTGCATAGTCAGGGAGCAGAGCGGTGATGAAACAATGTAACTGAAGGCAGCAGGAGGAGCAGTGCAGCGTGTGAGCCAAGAGCCCGAGGAGGCCTGAATGAAGCCCAGTCCTGTCTCAATGAACTCTCAAGTTAGTTTTGTAAAGTGAGTATGGCTAAGTTATGTTTTAACTCCCTCTGAGCAAGCTGTCAATCACTTTCAGTTACTACAGAGTCTAAGTCAGATCTCCTAAAAAAAAAGAGGAAAGGAATGGCAGTGAGCACTTTGATTTAACCCTGTGAGTGCCAAAGAGGTATCAAATGCATTGTGTTGATTGCCTCTCTGGCACATGTTAACACTGTCTATTCCAAAACCAGCTCTGCTGAATAATAGTCCCGAGTAACCAATAATTCAGCAATGAAAGCTGGTTTGAATTAGTGTCCCCGCTGCTGAATTGTGAAAGTGCTGTGGAATCATGGCTTAGGCCTGGGTTTGTTGGCGAACACTGGTGGGAACATTGAATGATGTACCAGAATGAAGGTAAGGTTATTTTGTGGAGGTCATTTAGCCCTTCATAAAGGGCAGGCTGCGGGTTATTTGCAAAGTTAAAATTGTTTCAAATCTTCATGCTGTGTGCCGTCTCGTCCCAGTAAGCCCAGGCTGATTATGTTTGTAGATTTCTATGGGATGTGCACCAGATTTTTGAGTTTGTGTTGGTATTGAGTGCCACTGCCTACATCTATTGTTATATATATATATATATATATATATATATATATATATATATATATATATATATATATATATATATAAATAGATTTAGTTGTAAGAACGCACTCCCAACATAATTGAATAATTGCCTGGGTGCCGAATAATCAATCTTCATACATCCTGTCAATCAGCACTCACAGGTCTGCTCATACAATAAACAATACTTTTATTGTGATCAACGTTTCGATCCCCCACTAGGGATCTTTATATATATATTATATATATATATATATATATATATATATCCCTAATGCAACCTCTTCTGTACAGTTCTCGAATTGACCCATGTTGATCACCCCTTTGGCACTAATAGGGTTAAAAGGGGGTGCCTATAGAATAGTAGCAATGAATTGCATTACAGTGTTTGTAAATTATGGACCATATGCACAGAGATTATTGGAACAATTCTGGGGTAATCCATCTGAACCAAAGGGGACAGAAAAAATCCCTGTTGATTTAAATGGAGCTGTTAACCATTGAAAGGTAGACTGTTCGGCCATCACATTGCAAAGTAATGCTTTGGAGGCCTCCCTAGCATTCATGGGATTAAGAACCCCATTTAAATCAATAGGTTCTTTGGGTATATATATGTGCCTCCCCTAAGAAGCAATTCTGGAGCAATCCAACTGCACCAAAGAGAACAAATAGACAGTTAAATGGGTCTCAAGGGCCCCTGTCGCATTCAGGAGTTAGAAGGTCTCATTTAAGTCAATGTGGAATTTTGATTTGATTTACCCCAGAATTGCTCCGTGTCAGTTCATAATGTCCTGTTTTGTGTCCTGACCCCATTTAAAGGGATAGTAATACTTTGTTTTATCTTTATTTTATTTTGTAGGCATTAAAAAAACATGAAGAACGATATAAGTCTTATCTCTCAAACCTTTATGGTTTGAGAGATATTCACAAGCAAAGTTTCCCCTCCCGCCCCTTTTACCTAGTGTAAGCCATCTCTTCTCAGATGTGGAATCCAGTCCATAGACAGATAACAGAAGGGGACAATCTTTTTCCTATGAGAACAATGAAAGTCCTGCCCCCCTTGACAAGTTTTTCAGGTTTTTCCCTTATCTTAATTGAAGATTGTCCCTCTCTGCATTCTACTTGGGCACCTCCCTTCTGATCTGGCTGAACAGTGTTACATCAGTAAAAGGGGTGGGAGGGGGATACTTTATCATGGAATTACTCTTGAACTACAACTCTGACAGAATTGAAACAACACTCTCCAAAGTCCAAATACTATGATGATTAACCCCTTCAGTGCCAGAGGCTCAGGCCATTTTCTGAACCCTGCAGGCCAGACACTTTTTCAACATTTTTGCTATCCTTCCGTTTAGGCTTGATTTCCTCTGGGGATTTTTAGTTAAATATGGAAAACTATATATTGTTTTTTTCAGAACGAATTGAGCTTTCTCGTGATACCTTACATGAAGAGAATTTTACATCGTGCAAAAAGCTATGATGTCATAATGACAAAAAAAGTGAAAATTTACTATTTTTGCTAAAATCACATACTATGTATCAAAAATATTTACCTTGATTGAAAAAGTTTCAATTATTTGAAAGAGCCCAGAGTCCCCCGAGTAAAAAAATACCAAATTTGTATAGTTTTACCTAAGTCCAAGGCTAGCGTAGAGCCCTAATCACCAGCAGCGCAAAATGACATTTTCAACTTTATAAACTAAAATGCACATTCTAGGGTTTTTGTGGTAAAACTACCCTAAAACAGTGGAATAACTATATAAAACTATATATTTCTGAAAAGTAGACAACCTGCCGCATCTAATGAGGGGTAACTTGCCTTCTTGCCCCAAGCCTGTGGTACCCAAATGCTTCCAGAAGGTGGCACTATAGGAAAAAATGGCATTTTCTTACATTTCTGCCCCTTCAACTGTATTGAAATCTGTGAAAACCATGGAATTTACAACTGTATTCATTAGCTAGTGCTCTTGGGAGAAAAATTACACCCCATTGGTTTGGGTTTACCTACCACAGGGGATGCTAGAAGTGCAAAAAGACACCTACTACAACCTCTAAATTTTCTAACATTTTCTCAAACATTACTTGTCTATACAAAAATGGTTATAACAACTAGAGAATTAAAGAAAGGCTACACAAACCATACCATTTTGGAAAGAAGACAACCTGCCGCATCTAATGAGGGGTAAATTGCCTTCTTACCCCAAGCCTGTTGTGCCCAAATGCTTCCAGAAGGTGGCACTATAGGAAAAAAATGGCATTTTCTTACATTTCTGCCACTTCAACAGTACTGATATCTGGGAAAACCATGGAATTTACAACTATATTGATTAGCTAGTGCTCTTGGGAGAAAAATGACACCCCATTGGTATGGGTTCACCTACCACAGGGGATGCTAGAAGTGCAAAAAGACACCTACTACAACCTCTAAATTTTCTAACATTTTTTCAAACATTACTTGTCTATACAAAAATGGTTATAACAACTAGAGAAGTAAAGAAAGACTACACAAACCATACCATTTTGGAAAGAAGACAACCTGCCGCATCTAATGAGGGGTGAATTGCCTTCTTACCCCAAGCCTGTTGTGCCCAAATGCTTCCAGAAGGTGGCACTATAGGAAAAAAATGGCATTTTCTTACATTTCTGCCCCTTCATCTGTATGGAAATCTGTGAAAACCATGGAATTTCCAACTGTATTCATTAGCTAGTGCTCTTAGGAGAAAAATGACACCTCATTGGTATGAGTTCCCCTACCTTAGTGGGCGCTACAAGTACCAAACTACACCTATTGCAACCACTAATTTTTCTAACATTTTCTCAAACATTACTTGTCTGTAGAAAAAAGGTTATAACAACTAGAGAAGTGAAGAAAGGCTACACAAACCATACCATTTTTGAAAGAAGACAACCTGCCGCATCTAATGAGTGGTGAATTGCCTTCTTACCCCAAGCCTGTTGTGCCCAAATGCTTCCAGAAGGTGGCACTATAGGAAAAAAATGGCATTTTCTTACATTTCTGCCCCTTCATCTGTATGGAAATCTGTGAAAACCATGGAATTTCCATCTGTATTCATTAGCTAGTGCTCTTAGGAGAAAAATGACACCTCATTGGTATGAGTTCCCCTACCTTAGTGGGCGCTACAAGTACCAAACTACACCTATTGCAACCACTAATTTTTCTAACCTTTTCTCAAACATTACTTGTCTGTACAAAAATGGTTATAACAACTAGAGAAGTGAAGAAAGGCTACACAAACCATACCATTTTGGAAAGAAGACAACCTGCCGCATCTAATGAGGGGTGAATTGCCTTCTTACCCCAAGCCTGTTGCGCCCAAATGCTTCCAGAAGGTGGCACTATAGGAAAAAAATGGCATTTTCTTACATTTCTGCCCCGTCATCTGTATGGAAATCTGTGAAAACCATGGAATTTCCAACTGTATTCATTAGCTAGTGCTCTTAGGAGAAAAATGACACCCCATTGGAATGAATCGACATACCATAGGGGTGCCAGAAAAGCATAACTACAACTACCTGTTTGCTTCTTCGAAAATGGCTGCTTGTACTAAAATGTTCATAACTGTTAGAGACATGACGGAAAGGTATAAAAGGTATACCATTTTGTAAAGTAGACATTCTGCCGCATCAAATGAGGGGTCACTTGCCTTTCTACCCCTGGGCTGAAGTGCACAAATATTTCCAAAAGGTGGCTCTATGGGAATAAATACATGGTTTTTTTACATTTCCACCACTTCAAAGATACTAAAATCTTTGAAAACCATAACATTTCCTGCTGTATTCAGTACCTGCTATCAACATGAGAAAAATGGTAGCCCATTTGTGTGGCTTAACATACAATATGTGGGTGCTAGGAACACGCACGTAAACCTGACACTTTTGTTTTTGAAATTATCTGCTTGCACTAAAATGGTTATAACCATAATAGATATGCAGGAAAGGTAGAAAACAATGCCATTTTGGAAAGAAAACAACCTGCCGCATCTAATGAGGGGTCACTTGCCTTCATACCCAAAGGCTGGCATGCACAAATGCTTCCAGGAGGAAGCTAATGAAAAAAAAAGGCATTTTCTTACATTTCTGCCCCTTCAAATGTATGGAGCTCTGTGAAAACCATGGAATTTTCAACTGCATTCGTTAGCTAAAGCTCTTAGGAGCTGAACTATCTTAGGGAGTGCTAGAAGTAGAAAACTACACCTACTACGAACTGATGTTTCTAACATTTTCTCAAACCTGACTTGCCTCTATGAAAATGGCTATAACACCTTCATAAGTGAAGAAAAGGTAGATAAACTGTACCATTTTGGAAAGAAGACAACATGCCGCATCTAATGAGGGGTCACTTGCCTTTTTACCCCTAAGTTAGTTGGCACAACTATTTCCAGAATGTGGTGCTACAGGAAAACAAACAAACATTTCTTTTACACTTCAGTCACTTCAAACATACTAAAATGGTTCAATGGCGTGGGATTTCCTAGGAGGACTTCTTGCCAGCCTAAGAAAAATGGTACTCAACTGCTGTGGGTTGACATACCAATTTGAGTGACAGGAGCGTAGCTACCAGTGAAATAGGAATGGGAAAGCAAACAGTGTATGTGTGATTTTATGGCTAACAGATGAAAGAAGCTAGGGCGTCAGCCAGTGTACGCGCGGACCTGTGACTACCAGTGTAACAGTGTGGGAGGGTGAGGGATTAGGCAGTGTGTGTGTGTATGAGCAGAGGAGCAAGGATGGTGGAGATGGTGGGGCAGTGTCTGAGAGTGTGTATGGGAGATCTGTGACTACCAGTGTGCACTGTATGTCCCCCTCATACAAAGTTTGATTCCCAGCCTGAATCTAGTGCATACTGGTACTTTGAGTCTACCAATAGGCAGTGGAAACAGGCTGGGGGTCAGGCTGGGGAATGGGACTGCCAGTTGGCTGTGGAACCAGGCAGGGGAATACGGTACGTGTGTGTATGTGGGGGGGGAATCGGAGGCATTTTTTGTGCATGCCACAAGGGTGCCCAATGCACTGCAAAGCAATGCGTTGGACCCTCTGTTGCACACAAAGAGGTTTTTTTTTTTAATTATTATTTTGTATTCATACCTCATTGGGGAGGCGGTGTCAGGAACATTCCTGGTGTCCCCCATCCAGGTCTAAAAACAGAATAAAAAAAAAAAGTGTGTGTGTGTGTGTGTGTGTGTTACAGGGGGTCCAACGTATTGCAAAGTACTGCGTTGGACCCCCCCTGTGGCACGTGCATTTTTTGGGGCTTTTCCCACAATATTTTTGTGTAGACCTCGTTGGGGGCATCAGAACCCATACAATGAGGTCTAAATAAAAAATAAAAGGGGAAAAAAAAATAATCCTTTGGGTGCCACAGGGGTGTCCAGTGGATTGCAAAGCAATGCATTGGGCCCCTGTAGCACACAAAGGGTTAATTTTTTTATTGATACTTTGTATTCAGATGGCCACCAAACAAGCTCTGATCACAAAGTAATGATAAAAAGTCCTGTGTGTGTGCCACAGGAAGGGGGTTTGCATTGACCCCCTATCCCAGTGGCACACACAGGGTTAAATTTTTTTAATTTTTTTTTTTTTTATTATATACCTCATTGAGGGGCATCAGGACCCCCTGATCCCTCCCCAATGAGGTCTTAGTAAAAAAAATATATATATGTCCACAAACGGAGTGACCCTGTGAGTGCCACAAGGGTCTCCAGCGCATTGCAAAGCAATGCATTGGATCCTTGTGGCACTCAGAGGGTTAATTTTTTTTCTATCATTACTTGGTAATCAGAGCTTGTTGGGGGGCCATCAGGACCAATCCTGATGACCCCCCCAACAATCTCTGATAACAAAGTAATGATAAAAGCCCTGTGTGTGCCGCAGAAGGGGGGCTGCATTGCCCCCCCCTCCGTGGCACACACAGGGTTAATTTTTTTTTCTTTACTTTTTTTTTATTATGGACCTCATTGGTGGGTATCAGGACCCCTCTGATTCCCCCCAATGAGGTCTTAAAAAAAAAAAAAAAAAAAGGAATCAAAATAAATGTCCCTGTGAGTGCCAAAGGGGTCTCCAGCGCATTGCAAAGCAATGCATTGGACCCTTGTGGCACTCAGAGGGTTAATTTTTTTTTTTATCATTACTTTGTAATCAGAGCTTGTTGGGGGGCCATCAGGAGCAATCCTGATGGCCCCCCAACAATCTCTGGTAACAAAATAATGATAAAAGCCCTGTGTGTGCCACAGGAGGGGGGGGGTGCATTGGACCCCCACCTGTGGCACACACAGGGTTAATTTTTTTTTTTCCAATTATAGACCTCATTGAGGGGCATCAGGATCCCCCCTGATCCCCCCAATGAGGTCTTTAAAAAAAAAAAAAAAAAGCCCCCCCAAAGAATTGACCCTGTGAGTGCAACAGGGGTCTCCAGCACATTGCAAAGCAACGTGCTGGGACCCTGTGGCACTCACAGGGTTACTTTAATTGTATATTTTTTTTTATTTTATTTTTTTATACGTTTCAGACCTCGTGGGGGACATCAGGACCCCTCCTGGTGTCCCCCCAGTCATTGATCTCCCAGCCGATAGGCTGGGAGATCAATGATGCGACCACAGGAGAGCAAAAGCTCTCCTGCCCTTCACTCCTACCACCGGTAGGAGTGAACAGGATCGGGGAAACTTCCCTAACGTCATCAGTGACCATGTCACCGATGACGTTTGGAGGATTCCCCCGGTCCCGCCCACTCCTACCCGGAAGTTCGGGTAGGAGAGAGGGGGAAGGAGAAACTCTGTTTCTCCTTTGTCTTTATTGATCTCCCAGCCCGATCGGCTGGGAGATCAATAACTGGGGAAGCATGAGGAGTGATCCTCATGCCTCCCCATGAGTGCCATGCAGTGACTCATGCAGTGACTGCATTTCACTCTTACGCCGTACGAGCGTGGCACAGCAGGTACAGCTGTGTCCACTCGTACGGCGTAAGTAGCTGGCACTCTAGGGGTTAATAGGAGCTGCTTTTATTATGAAACATTACTATCCCTTTAAAGCTGTTTATATATAAACATTATAAACATCTTTGTTGTTTGTTCAACTAATCCTCTGACCATCTCTCAATAGTTATACATTGAAGGTTTTTGAGCCCTAAAGGGGAAGTTTCACATATAAAAAACTTTTGGCCAGTTGCTTACTTTATTAAAATTATATTAGGATTATTTTTTTTATTTTTTTACTTTCCTAGTTCTTAAGATATGCAGAGTTCAATCTGTGCACTTCCGCGTTCTGCGGCACACTGAATCTTTAGCACAACTCTGCAGGACTTCCCAGTGCTGTAATTCTCCTCCCATCTCCCTCCCAGCTGTCCCTGGGAGTGTGTTCACTCTTCCCTTCATAGTGGTGTGAGTCGTATCTATCATTACAGCAAGCTTCATTTATCATTATACAGAGGTTGCAACCTCAGTATAATGATAAACGGAGCTTGCTGCAATGATAGACGCAACTCACACCAATACAAAGGGAAATGTGAATGCGCTCCCTGGGACAGCTGGGAGGGAAGTGGGAGGAGAATTACAGCATTGGGAAGTCCTGCAGAGCTGTGCCGTGTCGAAGATTCAGTGTGCCGCAGAATGCAGAAGTGCACAGATTGAACTCTGCATATCTTAAAAGGATTTTATTGTTTCATAATAAAAGCAGCTCCGATTAATTTCCATAGTATTTGGGTCATGGAGAGTGTTATTTCAGTACTGTCAGAGTTGTAGTTCAAGAGCAATTGAATGATAAAGCATCCCCCTCCTGCCCCTTTTACTGATGTAACACCGCTCAGCTCAGCAGTAGGGTGGTGTGGATCGCAGAGACGGACAATCTTTAATTAACATAAAGGAAAAACCTGTCAATGGGGGCAGGTTTTTCCTTATGCTCACAGTAAGAAGATTGTCCCTTGCCGAGATCTGTCTGGTCTGTGGACCAGATTTCACATCTGAGGGGAGGTGAGTTACACTAGGTAAAAGGGGCAGGAGGGGGATACTTTATCATTCAATCACGCTTGAACTACAACTCTGACAGTATTGAAATGACACTCTCTATGGCTCAAATACTATGAAGATTAATTGGAGCTGCTGTTTTTGTGAAGCATTACTATCCTTTAACCCTTTGAGTGCCAGAGGGGTATGCCTTGCATTGCAAAGCAATGCTTGGCGTACCCCTCTGGCAATCAAACGGTTAAGTACTAGACAAGTTAAAAAAAAATAATCCTAGTATAATTTTAATAAATTAAATAACTGGCCAAAAGTTTTTTATATCTGAAAGTTCCCCTTAAGGGTGGTAATCTTGCTGACTTCCTTTTAGACCTGTAAATTGGGGATGGCAGTTTAGAGCTTGATCGGGCTGCCAATCTGGCCAGTGGGCAGCATGACAAAGTTTATGCATCTAGTAGGTGGCAATGTTTCAATTTGTTACTTACTTGCTGTACTAGTTATTTAAAGAGCAACAATGAAACTGGGAGCGAATTCAAGCATGTTGCCTGCTCTTGAGGTAGGGGGATAAAAAAGGGAAGTAAAGGGATTGTTATACCACATACCTCACAATCAAAGCAATATGACAGCTTACCATTTGGATGGGGCTATATAAGTGATACAGAAGAGCTTACACCTGAACTGGAGACACACAAGAGATACCACCGTCCTTACAACTGAAACGGAGCTACGCTAGTTTTGTTATTGTCAAAAGGGCATATGTATAATGTATGTAGATATATGTACTACATACATTTAAGTTGGTATGTGTACATGTGGTTATAGTGACTACCGTAGAGAGTGGGCACTCTGGTTAATTTTGCCATGGGCTCTAGCCTCAGATATTTTTGGAACCTGGCAAAAGCCCCTGTTCCAGGGACATAGGCTGATTTCCCAGTGGTGGTGAGTTTCCTCTGAAACTCTGCTCACTTATCCTCCATCTTACCCTGGTCTGCCTACTTCACATCCATTGTTCTGCCCATTTCCCCACACAATAACAGCAAACCCCACCCACCAGATTAAGCCCCCACTCCTATATGACATCATTAACATACACCTGGTAGCTGTCCATGAGCCCTTTCTGGGTGCTCCACAGGATGTAGATCTCAGGTATGCTTCTATATACATCACACAGTCTGATCTCCTAAAAAGAGGCACACCAGGGTGGGAAAGAGGGACAGAAGGATTTAAGTCTCAAAGAGGAACTCCTAAAGAGGGGCACTTGGGAGGTGTGTAATATTAGCCCAGCCATCACGTAAACAAATTAGCATAAAGTGCCATACCTCCCAAGTGTACCTCTTTTCTCCCTGGTGTCCCTCATTTTAGGAGATCATTTGCTTGAACCTCAGTATATGTGTTTCTATATTAGTCAGTTATATAAGTGGCTGTCAATAAGCCATGGAGTAACCTAAACATTCTAAGTAATGCCTAAAATTAAATTGTCCCCTTTAGCCATTTGACATTTTGGGAGGTCTGCTGTGACACAAACAAATAAAGGTTAAGACATTGAGTGCTAGAGGGGTATGCAGCACATTGCGTTGCAATCTGTTTCGTACCCTCTGGCAGTCAAAGAGTTACTATCTCAAACTCTATGTATATTTCAAACAAATGGCTAGCACAACATACAGGGAGTTTTTAATTCTCTTTAAAACTAACTAAAGTTATCATAAGGTGAAATGATGCCGAGAACACATGACATATTTAAAATATGGGATTGTCACAAGCAATCGGAACATGCGGTCACACTACAGTCTGGAGGTTCATCCCCCTCTCAAACCTTATATTACCAGTCGCCAATCAAGCTGGAGAAAGAGGAATCTTTGAGGGATCGTATGAGTGACTCATTAAGTAACAGTTTAATATAAAGTGTTAATCCAAATAAGAAAGGTGTCACCAAATATGAAGGTTCACTTATAATTGCATTTTTTCATCTTACAATAAATTTAATTTTACAATTGCACCATCAGAAGAGTGTGCTAGTAGTCTGACATATGTTTAAAGCGGAACTGGCATGTTCCAATAGCCCCCCCAAGCTGGTTTATAACACCCTATTAAATGTAATCATTTTCCCCCAAGATTAAATAAACTAACTTGTTGCTCATTGGGAGCAAGAGGAAGAGAGCTGCCATCTTGATTATGTTTACTGTGACTGGCAGCGCTCTCCCTCTGCCTGCTGGGGTTGAGATGGGTGGCGCTGTACTATGAGGTTCTGCCCTCCCACTTGTGCTGTCACAGTGATACCTGTCAGGCTCAGGATTCCTCATTGATGTATGGTCCCTGGGTTCTTTGAATCTGTGCCAGGTATTTTTTTGTTTGATGTCCAGGAAGGTTTATCTTTTCCTTCCCTCACAATTCCCACACAATTCTGCATGTTCTGGAGTAATTTATGGTGCCAGATCTCTTAGGTCTTCAGCAGCCTATATTATTGTGCATAGACAGATGTAATGTGTAACATATTGTAGTCCCAAATAGTTTTGCATGTTGATAGTTCACCCATTTTTTTTGTTGTTAATATGCCTTCTCCATAGTTGCTCCTGTTAATGGCAAGAAGGGAACCTAAGAGGCAACAGAGTCTGGAATTTGGAGTCCATTGCCTCTTAGTTTCCCATCTTGCAATTAACCCCATTCCCTGCCCCAATTATGGCCTATCCTCAACAAATTCCACATCCATAATAATACATTTAAACAAAGAAGAGTAAGAATGCTTCAGATCTTTTTAGCAGACATAAATCAAATACATACATGTTTATAAGCTATATCACTTAGGGTCCATAGGCTCTAAACTGGCATAAAGCTGGAAATGTCTAAAATCAAAATGCTAGAACAAATACTGTAAAACACAGTTCTGTTGTATTGAAATAGCTATAAAACTGTAAAATTTAAATCAGTGAGCAGCCATTCCAGCCCTATCCATTGCTTCAAATTATGGTCAGTCAAAACCTTGCACATACCACTTTCATCCTCGAGAGGTTAAGCAATTACAATCCATATTACACTCTTCTGTATTAAACCTTTGGGTGCTAGTGATGTCACCGGGAGACATCTCTAACCTCCAAGGTGTTAATGCAGCTTCCGCCTGTGGAGCTCCCGGAGCGAGCTCATGGGCTGTGGATAGGCTTACAATAATGAAGTGATTGGTGTCATAAAGTGGGCAAGGCTTAACTGGGTGGGTGTGGTTTAATCAGAAAGTAGGTGGGAAGGAGGAGAAGTGGGAAGAATTATTCAAGAAACTCACCAGAGCCGGAGAATCCCTGGAGACCCAGTAATTAACACTAAAAAACTGAGTCTCGGGCAGATCCAGAGAGTTCCCATGTATCCTTGTAGAACATAGCCACAGCATTCAAGGAGTTAAAGGAACAACAGCATTTATAAATGAATATGTCTGGGGTTATATACACTTAAATATCATTGATGTCATTCTAGACTCATTTCTACATTTGTTCTGTGCAGCCTAAAATCCTTATATTTTATATGTTCTGAGGGTGCAACCATTCCATCCCTTTCTATTGATCCAAATGAAAAGTATTACACTTTTCTGTATTAACCCCTTGGATTCTAGAGAGATCTCTGAGAGACGTCACGTGCATCCAAGAGATTCATATAAAAAGTGCCATTTTACACATCAACACTATCCTACAGACTGGCTTACAGAAAAAGTTGAATAATTTGCAGCATTCAAAAACTTAACCCTTTGAGTGCCAGAGGGGTACACAACTCATTGTAATGTTAACCCCTTAACGACTGGCAGTACGGCCAGCAGTTAAGGACCGCTGAACATTTTTTATTATTTTTTTGCTCAGATTTATTCAGGGGTCCCCGATCGGAATGCAGCCACGCGGACCCCTGAAATCCATGACGTACATAACCATTATGAGTTCTCAGTATAAGTTTTCCCATGACGTTTATGTACCTCAAGGGTCCTTAAAGTGTTAAAAAAAATCTAAAATTAACATCGTGATATACACTTTAAACAGAAAAAGCTTGCAGCGCTGACTCACCATTATAAATACATGTAGTGAATAAAGTGTATAAAGATGTAAGATAAATGGTGTCTAGATAGCAGCAAGGAATGAGAAGGTTCTTCCTTACCCTCTAATGCTAGGCCGAAGTCTAAAGTGTATACACAACAGAAAAAACATACCTGCACTCCTCTATACCAATGTGTAAATAAGTACCGTTTCTGGCATATATCATAACTGTTGATAAATATGAGGATTTAGTCCATAATTTGGCTAAAAGATGTTAAGCTAGCCAACCCCGTCAAGGCACCTCAATTTGGCAAGTACCTACTCTAATATACCTATAAATCCTATTCTAAAACTTAAAAACAAAACTTTATTTTTATTATTTTATTATATATATTTTTTTGTATTTCATAGTGTATGCAGTTAAAAACAGCGTATGCTTGTGAATCTCCCAAGTTTGATATGCTAAGAACAAATGAACATACAATAGTTTGAAAGGTATCAGGGAAGACCTACCTAATATGAACCTCCTAGATCTGCAGATAGTGGACACTGGCAAAAGAGAACCGTGGGACTCCCAGTCCTACCTATAAACCAAAAAGACCACTCCCACTGGTCACATGAGGAACAACAGTTATATATAGGCATGGGATGTGAGATCAAGAAATAGACCATAAATACCATGCCTATAAGAGACTTTAAAAACAGAAAAAATGATTTTACATTTATAAGATATATCAATCCATGTATAATAATTAAGTAGTGAGTTTTGGTGAGTAAAGAGCAGCTAGAAAGAGCTAAGGAGATCTGCAAAACAAACACAAAAAAACAGAAAAAGCTCACAGTGCTGATTCACCTTAATAAATACATGTAGTGAATAGAGTGTATACAGATGTAAGATAAATGGTGTCTAGATAGCAGCAAGGAATGAGGAGGTTCTCCCTTACCCCATAATGCTAGGACGAAGCCTAAACTGTATACACAAAACAAAAAACAGACCTGCACTCCTCTATACCAATGTGTGAATAAGTACCCTTCCTTATGCATATATCATAACTGTTGATAAATATGACGATTTAGTCCATACTTTGGCTAAAAGATGTTAAGCAGGCCAACCCAGCCAAAGTACCTCGATCTCTCAAGTACTTACTCTAATATACCTATACATCCTATTCTAAATCTTAAAAACAAAACTTTATTTTTATTATTTTAATTACATATTTTGTATTTTATATTGTATGCAATTAAAAACAGTGTATGCTTGTGAATCTCCCGAATTTGATACGTTAAAACAAATGAACATACTATAGTTTGAAAAGTATCATAGTGGACCTACCTAATGTGAACCTCCTAGACCTTCAGTTAGTGGACACTCCCACAGGTCACATGAGGAACAACAATTAACTGTAAAGGCTCTTATAGACATAGTATTTATGATCTATTTCTTGTTCTCACATCCCTCGCCTATATATAGTTAATTGTCATTCCTCATGTCACCCCCTTTTTATTCTCTCTCCCTCTACACCCCTGCTCATCTGTGACTGACCCGCAGCCCAATGTTATCTTATTGTTCCTGTTGTCACAACACTGTATTCTCTATGTATCATGCTGTATTAAACCCTGTCAGTGAAAAATTGGTTTATAAAAAAAAAAATAGTTCCCACGCTTGCATTGGCTGGAATGTGGAGTTATGCACCTCCCAGCCAATCAGCTTCAAGCGGGTTTCGTCATCCCTCCCTAGTGGATTGGCCACATAGAAGCCAGTCTTGGTTCAAATTTCCCTCAGCATGGCTTGGGCAACGTGCCGAAAGGTATCTGAGGGGCAATTTTTTTATCTGCTTTCCAGCTGCCATTTTTTTAATGGCCAGCACATCTTTGGGGGCATACATAATTTGAGCATGTCATATTTTCTTTATAGTCAGAAGACAAAAGAGGAGGAGGAAGAAGATAAGAAAGAAGATGATGAAGAATGAAGATAAGAAGAAAGAAGACTTACCATGGGTGACAGGTAAGTGTTACATCTATGGGGTATGGGTAATAGGATAGTGTTAGGGCTAGTATTGTTTCAATTTATTGTTAATGTTAGGGGTAGTGCAGTGTTAGTGTTTGGGAGGGTGACTGGGTTTTCAGCTCACTCTTGATGTCTGACACTGTGTCAAACATCAAGAGTTAGCTAGTTTCCTTTGATGTTCCCGCAATTCACAATATTTAGCATGAGTTGTGGGAAGAAAAAGCTGCAACGAGCTTTTGGCTGCAATGTGGGTTTTGGTGGCCAATGCCCCAAACTCATTTGGCCCCTAACAACGCTTTTAGTGCCATTAATAGTATTGAGCCCCCTGTCATAAGTAAAACACAATCCTTGCTTTGTACAAGTCTCCCCTATTGACAAACCTTGCTTTGTTTCTAGTTCTGGTTCCTGTATGCAGTCCAAACACAGCTGGAGCCACAAAAGGCTCTGAGAAGTGATCACACTGTAACTCTGCAGTTACATTACACACAGAAGTACAAGAATCCGCTCTAGAAGCAAAGCAAGGTCTGTCAATAGAGGTGACTTGTACGAAGCAAGATTTTTATTTTTCTAATGATGAGGAGTGTTAAAGGGGGGTCCGGGCAAGAGAGTGCTTATTAGTCCTTTCCACTGCTCACTCCAGTCTGAGCTACGATAGGCAACAAATAAAACAATATTTTTCTCAATAGGATTGAAGGGGTGAACTGAGGGTTGTCTGCATTTTTAATCTTTTGAATACTTTTGGAAAGCCTGGTGCAGCTGGTGGTCCCTTGCTCGCATTTAGCCAGTGACAGCAGTAGGGGGCCTGAATCAGAACCTCTGCGGTACATGCTAATTTTTTCTCGACTATCTGGGTACCAGTTTCAAGCATGCATTGAGTCTGAGTGAGTTGGAAACTGGTGCTCTGACAGTTGGAAAAAAATCTTGCACTGCATATCACTTACACTGGCTCAGTCAGACAGCATTTAAAATATTAGAAGTACTGTTGTAAAGGAGGATGGGGTCAGGGAGACAAGACTCTGGATGAAGGAGTCAAATCTATTAAAGTGGGAGTGCTTTGTTCTTCTTGGTACAAAACCTCTCTTGCCACTCCCACAGTCACATGGAAGCAGCAGTGGCTGGGAACATTAATTGGTTGGCAGGCACAGCAGATTGGTTTGGAACTTGCCTGTGTTAAGGCAGGAAAATGCAACCGTACTCCAGCTACAGACACCTGTAGATGTAAGTAGCTGGAAAAGGTAAGTTGTAAGCAGCCCTAGCTAATCCTCATACCTTGAGATGTAGCTTGTGGATTCATGTGATGGTCTCTTACTTCCCCTCCTGCCAGCCCTAAATTGTGGGTAATACATTAATAGAATCCATATATATGCCCATAAGAATGGGTTCTGGACTCATTCCCATGAGTGCTGCGTGGGCATGGGCTGGTTTGGGAGACCGGCCCACAATGTTTTGAAGGAGAGGTCTGAGCTGCCATCAGCAGATACCTCCATATCAGAGCACTGTGACAATCCTTGCACTGACTGCTAATGCAAAGTACTGGGACATCATATCCTTGTGGTCTGCATTCCCATCCCGTACAGCAACCACAAGGGAGTGCTGATATGGAGGTCTGTGCCAGGGTTCACATTCTATTCTCTTCCATACATTTTCCCCACAACATGCATCTAATCTCCACCATACAGCTTCCCCACAACATGCATGGGTGTGTGATTTTGACAGGAGATGAAGCCCCTTGGCCACTCTTGTCAAGAACTCTGCAAAGGGTTTCATTTCCGCCCATTTTATATAGGCTTTTAAACATGCTGTTCTGCACGTTCCCAAACTTTTCCCCTGCCCCTCTTCCCTGGCATTAAGTTAATTTGGCCTGATCTCATCCCTTTGCATTAAAACCTTCTCCCCTCCACCTGAGCTCCCCACTGCTTATCACCAGTTTCTTACCGCCACTTTTTCGGCTATGGTGCTGACGTAAATCCTATGCTTGTTGCTTTCTCTACTCAAGCTCTCCACAGACCATGCAAAAGACACAAAGAAAAAGAGGAGCACACAATCAAAGTGTAGACAGTTAAATTTTCTAGCATGTTAAGCCTCCCCTGTATCCACAGTGTGATTGTCTTCCTTCACCATGCCAAAAACACAAAATTATGGTAAAAATATTGCAATCACCTTCTCATGAGTTAGAATCAGCCTCACGGTATGTAAGTCTTCACTGGATAACCCCCAGTGTTGGTGTCTTATAGATGTTTTATCGCCACTCCATGGGTCAGTTGGTGTATTTCTCCAAATATCTCCATCCTCTTTATGGTCTACAGACTAGGATGGAATAATAGTATGTTCTGGGAGTATTGATACTGACATAAACACATTTCGTTTATATCGGCATCAATACTCCCAGAGCCTAGAATTATTACATTGTAGTCCATATACATTAGGTTGCATTTGACCCTAGACAGAGGGCCTTCTGTAGACCATACAGGGGATGGAGATATTTGGAGAAATAGAGCAAGAAATCTGTGGAATGGAGATGAAACAGCTATAAGATATGGTGAAGACTTAATACACTAGAAAATCTAACAGTCTACGCTTAGATTGTGTGGGCCTTCTTTTTGTTTACATCTTTTACATTTAATTTACCTTTGCCACTCTGCCCATTAGGGAAAATGGCCCTGATTGTGGTTTGAGGTCTGCTCTGTGAACTAGAACTGGCTGACTGCCACCTCTGACATCACTGTATGTTAAACTGCCAGCTGCTCATGAAGCCATGCTCCTCCATCTACTACCTCTGCCTGCCTTACCATCTGCAGTAAGTCAACTAGTTGTGCCATGATGCAAGCCCTGTACTGGAGCATCAGAAGCACAGACATCAAATGGCCATGAAGTCCTTTTCCTGTGTGGGCTCCTCCCCACCCTTCATTGTCTGCCAGTCACATAAAACCCTCCAGAACTGCCGATTCCTCACCCGCCCCTAGACTGGCTTCCCCTCTGCTATCTAGCTATCCAAGCCGCGGAATTCTTGATACATTGAAAACAGGTTTTGCAGCAACATATTCTATTGCCAATCTGTTTTATATTAACTATACTGCTTCATGGTGTTACTCTCCCTTTAAGTACAATGCCTCAGTCAACTGACATTGCAGTTACATTGTATTTTATATGGTATTTTGTGCAATTTTCTTTTAATTGAGTGTGTAGAGGGACCCACTAGCATGAGCTTTGACAAGGGCCTACCAGTGTCTTAACCCTTTGAGTGCCAGAGGGGTACAGATCACATTGCAAAGCCATGCGTTCTGTACCCCTCTGGCACTCAAAGGGTTAAAGAGATAGTAATGTCACAATTTAAAGTTATTCGATAACCAGTTAGTAATGTAAATGTCCATATCGTTGTAGTTTTCTTGGAATTTTATCTTAAAGTGTACCCCTCTTGCCTCTTTTCTCTACGTCACTCTTATTCCCTCAGATCTGTTGGTCTGTTGACTGGGGGGACAATATTGTGTCTGTATAAGGAAAACCCTGCCCCTTAAGGAAGGGTAGCAGGGTTTTCCTTATGTTGACACAATATTGTCCCTCTGTCCATATCTGCTTTCAGATCTGAAGAGACAGAGTGGTATAGGGAGAAGAGGCGGCAAGAGGAAACTTTAAAATAAAATTACAAGAAGACTACAACGATACTATGGACATTTTCAGTGGTACAGAGCATTATAAAAAGTATAATGAATAGTCAATAATAACTTTATATCCTGACATTACTATCCCTTTAAAGCAGCTCTGATAGGAATGAGCTTCAACTGGCAGCTTTAGCTCTTGTAGAAGGTGGGACAAGAACCCCTGGGTAAACCTATACATTTAAGGTTGGACATGCTGTTACCACTCTCAGAGGTGGGAGTAGAATCAATAAACGAAGAAAAAGTTAACTTTAAAAAATGTTTTTCTCATGTAAATTCTTGTTTAACCCTTTGAGTGACAGGTATCCAACACATTGCAACGCTTTTATTCCTTGAATGCTCGAGCAGTCTACAACTCGCAGTGCGTGTGGGCCCTTACCTGTGAATTCTACAGATCTGCCCCGGAGGCTCTGAAGCTGATTACCGGGTCTCTGGTGACAGACACTGATTCTCCGGTGGTTGGGAGTTTCATAAGGAGCTCTGTCCATTTCTTCTCCTTCCCACCCTGTTCCTCCCATGTCCCTCCCTCTTCCCCTCCTTCCCCACCCATTTCCTCCCACTTAACACACACTTTTGTTTCATCAAGCCCAGCCCCCACATGTCACTAAGCCTCATCCCTTTTTCAAGTGAATCACATCATTTATATCCCCAGGCGGCACCACCGAAGACAAAGTTCCTAGGTATGTTGGGGACCTCTTTAACATTCAAGGAGTTAAAGGGATAGTATTACTTCATTTTTTCAGGCATTAATATTGTATGTATTAAAGAAATAAAAAAAATCAATCTATGTATTTTTCGCATAACTTTCATAGTTTAGGAGCAATTGCATTTTAACGTTTACCCCTCCTGCCCCTTTTGTGAGCATCACCGCTCAATCTTTCAGACTTGGATTCTGGTCTGCAGACTGGACGGAGCATCTGGAGAGCCAAAACAGGAGTGGATATCTAGGAAATCTTCATGATGACGGTCTACAAAGTGGGCATGGTTTGAGACAGTAGACTGTTGTCATGAAGATTTCTTAGGAAACAACTCTTATTTCTGCACTCCAGATGCTCCATCCGGTCCGCAGACCACAATCCAAGTCTGACAGCTGGAGCGGTGACATGTGTAAAAGTGCCAGGAGGGTTAAACTTTAAAATGCAATTGCTCCTAAACTATGAAAGTTATGTGAAAAATACATAGATGGATTTGTTTATCTCTTTAATACATACAATATTATTGCCTGAAAAAAATGAAGTATTACTGTTACTTTAGAAGCCCCATTTCAGACAGCAAGATTTTTTGGCATTGTTTATTTCTCCCCTACGATGAAGTTGGTTTCCCCAGAATTACTCCAGTTTCTTTCATAAATACAGGCCAATATTCGTTTCACCTATAAATAAGACCTAAATGAGTCCCTGCATAAAGTCTCCTGGATTTCCCCTCTGTAGACTCCAAGCTGAAGCCTAGGTCCCGTATGTTGGATTGGAGGGTTGTATCTCTCAGTTTGTGGATTAGTGCTTGAAGCTCAGTGTTAAGGGTTTGAAGGGCTTCATTTTCACTCCAGATAATGTTCCTCTCTTTTATGGCAAGATCTCTTTCCCATTTAGCTAAAGATATTCTTTCTTCAAGTTCCTGCAAGCTGTAAATATAGGAAACAAGTCAAAAATGTATTTTAGTTGTTCACCTCTTTAACCCTCTAAGTGTCAGAGGGTATGAAATGCATTGCTTTATGAGGCATTGCATATCCCTCTTGTCCCAAAGACTAAGGACCAGTTGGGTGTGAAGTGTATTGCTTTGCAATGTGTTATACACTGTTCTGTTCCTTAAAGAGTTAACATTTACATATTGTTTTAAAACAATAACATTTTGTATCAGACAGTATGTAAATGGAAACTCAATGGACCTTTTATCTTAAAGAGATAGTAATGTTAAAGCTATATATTCCAAAATTACATTTATAAATGTGTATGGATTGTTATCGTGCCCTCACTTTCTTGTCTAACCTGTTGCCTTTCTCTATTTACAGTTCTGAAAGTAGATGCTTTCCCATTTCTGACGTCCATCTTTATTTTCCTCTGAATCTGTGCACCCTCGCTTATTGCCCATAAACCTATAATACGCTGCATACCTTTTCATATGGGAGGGGGTTCTCTGCTCACGGCCAGCTCTTGAATCTCCGCCCTCCCCCCTTTCTCATCTGCAGAGCGGAAATAGCATGGCATACAATGAGATCTTCTTGAGAACAGTCTACAAAGTGAGCCTGGTTTGAGGCAGGTGCACTTTTCACACCGTTCTCATGAAGATTCTCTTTGTACACAATGCTATTTTGGCTCTGCAGATGAGCCGCCCAGTCCCGGGACCAGAATCTAAGTTTGTCAGCTAGATTGCTGACATGGGTAAAGGAACTTTATAAAGCCATTAAACACAGACTATACAAGTTATAGAAATAAGGCTAAGATCATTTGCTTTATTTCATTAGAACAATATTAAAGTTTGTTAAAATAAAGTATTACTATCTCTTTAAGCAAGAAAAATAAGCAAGTTAAGGCTAGAGTGACATTTCAAAATGCAGTGCAGAAAAAAGTCTGTCTTGCAAATAAATAATGTGAACACACTAATTGCACTCCTGAACTGGGGGAGCTGGTTCATGGTAGACTATTGGTTGAAAAAACAGCCAAATGGACCATAGCTTTCCTTTAAGATTGAAGAATAAGGTTGGGTTCATAAGGACGACAACATCACTGTATAAAAAAAAATCAGGCTAGTGTAACATTTGAACCCTATGGTGCTGTTCACATGAGTAAATATTCCTGCACATACTGCACAAGAAGATAACACACTGCAACTTTGTTGCCTTCATAGCAGAATGCATCCAGGATGCAGTATGCCTGATCAGTACAGAAATCACTGGCCTATCCCACATGGTGTCAGCCAATCATATACTAGTGGTACTCATTTCGGTTTTCCTATAAGAAACCCCCTCTATGTTGAAGTTCATTCAACACCTGTCCTGTAAGTGGGGTCTCTTTTACTGTATTATTTCTAACAGAAGGTATAAAAGCTATGTTTTATATAAAGCAACAGTAAACTTTTGATTTAATAAATTATGCCATCAGGCTTATTGTGCTAAGTAAAATAAGTGTACACATAATGCTGGGAGATTTTACAGCTCAAACTATTCAAATCAAACTCAGCAACAGCACCAGCAGTGTCCAAAACAATGCTCCCATAGTAAGTTATAGGCACAGCACCCCCTGGTAGCACAAAATAAAATAGCAATTTGTTAATAAAGTTTACGTTATAATAATTTTGGAATGAAAAATCTCTCAGCAGCAGAAGTACCCATGTTTTACACAATAGGAATAGAATAAAATGACTATATGTATATAGTAATATAGTATATAGTTACGCCACTGGCTGCCTGGGACAAGGGACACACACTTAAAATCTGGGACTGTCCTGTGCAGTCCGGGACATGTGGCCACCCTAGCTCATCCTGAAAATGTTATGCTAGTCCAATAAAAAGGGTATAATCATATACAGCTATGCGCATTCATTTTGCGTATATATAATTTAATGTTTTGTTTATTATATCTAAAAGTCTCTTGGTCCATTTGTCAGTTTGTATACCTCAAATTAACCCTTTCAGTGCCAGTGGGGTATGCAACGCATTGCAAAGCAATGCGTTGCTTACCCCTCTGGTACTCAAAGGGTTAAAGGGATAGTAATACTTCGTTTTAACTTTATTTTATTTTGTAGGCATTAAAAAAACATGAAGAATGATATAAGTCTTATCTCTCAAACCTTTATGGTTTATGAGATATTCACAAGCAAAGTATCCCTTCCCTGTTCAACCAGATCAGAAGGGAGATGCCCAGGTAGATTGCAGAGAGGGACAATCTTCAATTAAGATAAGGGAAAAAGCTGAAAAACTTGTGAAGGGGGGGAAGGGCTTTCATTGTTTTAATACAAAGAAGACTGTCCCCTTCTGTTATCTGTCCAGTCATACAACCAGATCCCCATCTGAGAAGAGATGGCTTACACTAGGTAAAAGGGGAGGGAGGGGAAACTTTGTTTGTGAATATCTCATAAACCATAAAGGTTTGAGAGATAAGACTTATATCATTCTTCATGTTTTTTTAATGCCTACAAAATAAAATAAAGTTAAAACTAAGTATTACTATCCCTTTAAGCCTGAATTTCTACAGGTAGATTCACTTTAACCCTTTGAGTGCTAGTGTGCTATGCAACACAATGTGGTGCACCACCCCTGGTGCTGCTTATAATGGGTATGTGCTTAAAGTTATAGGAGAAATCTAATTTGCTTGTACAGGGCTCTACTGGTAAAACACTTACTTTGCTGCATATTTCGTTCTCATGCCTTGGATATTTTGCTTCATTTTTATATTTTCTTCTTTAATTGCTTTGTTGTTTCCATGATGGTGTAAAATAACTTCATTTAGGGATTGCTTTGGTTGTGGAAATGATGGTACTTGAAGGAGAAAAAAGTAAAATACTTAAACTATGTCTGCTGAAAAGTTAATTTTTTTCACATAACCATTGCACAGCTCTGCATTTAGTGGGGGCATTACAAGGTTCAGCCTGAGGGGACTAAAGCCCCAAGTCTCATGGTTAACCCTTTGAGTGCAAGAAAGGTTTCCAACCTCTCTGGCACTCAAAGGGTTAAAGGGCAATTCTGCCATTCACGGGCACTGCAGAGATAAAGAGCACACCACAGAGTTTAGGACACTAGAGGGAGAACTGCCCATTAACTGCTGTGATAGAAAGTGGTGCATGTTGTGGTCTACAAGATAATGTACATTAAGCCCAAAGCCTTAGATTAGCATTACACTACAAAAAAATTGCACTGAAGGTCCTGATTGATGTCAGTATCAAAGCTCAGTTCTCTCTCTCCAGTGTTTAGAGCTATGTAAGCCATTTTTCTGTAGCCCAGCAGAGATATCACTTTGTGACAGTAGTCAATAGGCTGTTCTTCTTATAGCGTTTAGACCTCTGAGTTCAGGAATCTTCATTCCGGGACATTGTACTATCCCAGAAGGGGGCTGCCCAGGACAAGGGACAAACATTTAAAATCCGGGACAGTCCCGGGCAATCCAGAACATGGTCATCCTAAAAGGGCTGGGTTTTGTTGCCAACTTGTGCCATGTAATGATGCTAATTTCTCTACTAGTGATGGTGCAATAATTTATATGGCTGTTTCAAGCCTGTGGAGTCATGGGAAGCTCGCAATGACCATGCTCCTATGGAAGCTTTAACAAGATAGGTCCACAGAATTTCCGAGCCTGAGCCATTTTTGATTCAATCACGTGCTCATGAAGGGAATTCCTTAAAGGTAAAATATACCCTTCAATCATGAAAGGATTATTTACCAGGTACTGTTTGCCCCAGAAAATGACTCTTCTTTATTTGTGACTTAGTGAAGATATGGACGCTGCAGTGCTGGGGGGGAGGGTCATCCATTTTGCACCAATGTGAGAGCTTCATCTCAGTTGGTTTCTTTAGACTGACTGCTTTGATTCTTCTGATAAGAAGTAGATATGTTATATACACTCTGAGAATTTAGGTATTTTATGTGTCCCCTGTAGTGGAGCTTGTTTCTCTAATAAGGCCAAACACTCCTATGATTTTAAATGGGGGGGGCTGACCCACTGAATGCCGGAGGGGTCTCCAACTTATCTCTTTCCAATGTGTTGGCTGCCTTTCTACCATTTAAGGGGTTAAATGCTTTATATAAACCAAGTTATTTGTCCCCTATGGTGCAGTTCGTTTATGCCAGAATTGCTCCACTTTGTCTTTAAGCTTAAAGTGATAGTAGTGTCTATTTAAAATTAGTTGCCCGAGTCTTCTGTATATTAAAAGGAACATATTGTGCTATGTCTAAGCGCTTGCTTCTTTGTAGTTCAAAAGTTATGAAGCACTGAAGATCCACCACCCGCTCCTTCTTCCCCATGTCACTCAGAAGATTCAGTCTGGTCGGTATAGCTGCAATGAGGGACAAACTTCAGTAAGAAAAGGAAATCCTGCCCTCCTTCATCAAGGGGGGCAGGATTTCCCTTATACTTACTGAAGTTTGTCCCTCGCTGCAGCCGTCGAGTTGCACAACCCGATCTCAGAAACCCGTGGGATGTGGCCAGAAAGGGGTGGGCTGTGGATCTTCAGTGCTTCATAACTTGAACTACAAAGAAGTAAGCACTTAGTCATAGCACAATATGTTCCTTTTAATATACAGAAGACTCGGGCAACTAATTTTACATAGACATTACTATCACTTTAAGGCTCCTCTAGTCCATATTTATTCTGGAGTAAACCAACAGCACCATAGGGGACAAATAAAAATTCCTAAATTCCCATGCACTGAAATAAAGTCTTTTAACCCCATGCATGCCAGAGTGGTCTCCAAAGCAGAGACCTCTCAGCAATCAAAGGGTTAAAAGCCAAATTTAATTTAAGCAGAATTTTTATTTGTCCCTTATGGTGTTGGTTTACTCCAGATTAACTGCAATTTTATAATCATGGGCCTCTGTTACGTTACTCTTACTTTAAGATGTCACTTAAAATTCAGAAGATTACAGCTAATATTATACTATAATAAAGTTTATATTGTATAAAGCAATATGTTTTTTTATATCTATGGCTTTCTGGGGAGCTGGACAATCTTACCAGGAGGTAACACTTGTCTGTCTGTTGATGCCTTCTGCAGTATTTGAGCAAGGTGATGATAACCCATCTCGTGGAGAATTGCACAGAATGTTGTGAAAACATGATGGTCTGCACTTCTCAAGACCTCGATAAGTTTAGAAATCCTCCTCTCTGGAGACTCTTCCAGCTGTACAATGTGAAATAGACAGACCAGATCAATGGTAAGTACCCCTTCTAGGTGGGGAAATATAGGTATGGCCCTTTGGCTGTTGTTGAGACACAACTGCCATTATCCTTAGTTGGTCAGTGGTCTGCATTAGGGAAAATAGAAATACAAATTAATAAATCTGGTGTATTCATATTCAGTCCCCAAGTGCTCCTAGTAAGACAGGATTTTACGATATCCCTGATTAAGTGCAGGTGACTAAATAAGTGGCTCATTCATTTTGACTGACTCGCCTGTGATCAAACAGGCAAATCCTTAAACCTGACCTGTTAATACCAATTGAGAACTGAACTTGGACATCACTGACTTAAACTAAAGGGCATACTGCCTTGTACCTAGCAGTATGCCTTGTACCTACCTCAATAAAGGTTTTAAACCAAATATTTAAAGGGACAGTAATGTCCCAGAAAAAATATTTAGCATTTTGTAGGGATTAAAAAGTTGAATTGAATGCAAAACAACCCTCTCTCTCAAACCGCTATAGTTTGAGAGATATCTGCATTCAAAGTTTGACGTTTTCTGCTGTCAGCTGTAAAGGTGACAGCAGGAGATCCGTGTCGGATGACACGGAGGCTCATCAGCAGAGCCACAATCGCGTTTTTTAAAAAGAATGACTGCGTTGGAATGGTCTACAAAGTGTGCTTGCAAACCAAGCATACTTTGTACACCATTCCAACGCAGTCATTCTTTTTAAAAAATGCGATTGTGGGTCTGCTGAGGAGCCTCCGTATCATCCGACACGGATCTCCTGCTGTCACCTTTACAGCTGACAGCAGAAAACGTCAAACTTTGAATGCAGATATCTCTCAAACTATAGCGGTTTGAGAGAGAGGGTTGTTTTGCATTCAATTCAACTTTTTAATCCCTACAAAATGCTAAATATTTTTTCTGGGACATTACTGTCCCTTTAACAATTCAATTGATACTTCTTTATATACTTAAGGGGTCTGGATATGTCCGATCTAACATTAGTTCTACAAAAGGAGTGCCAAAGGAGGAGATTTATAAAGATGGAGTTAAGAGAATAATGGCCGTAATCTGTGCTAAATGTAAGTTCTGCATTTATAAAATTGCCAATACCAGTTTTGGAATTCATAACGATTCTAGTCAAGTTTTGTAGAATCTATGCTAGAGTAGGCAAAAAATGGGGCAGTGAATTTATAAAGATATAATGCAAACTTCTACAATTTTGCGACAGATTTTTTGCCATATGTAATCTGTTCTTAAGAAAAAGTGGCAGAAATACATTGATAGAATAGCAATTTAATCCATATTTAAAAAGCTGCTGGTTTTCATTTATAAATAGCACCTCACTTTACATGCATTAGAGAATATCTAACCACCAACGTTTAGATGGCTGTAAGAATACTTTTTATAAATCTCCCCCAAGATCCTGCTCAAACCCTGTACTCCAACTCATCACACACAAAAAACAAACAAAATAAAAAAACAGACGACAGTGTTTTTGATCAATTGAAATATGAAGTATTAGCAGGAAAAAATCTTGACCCTGTTCAGATCCTGTAGAATCAGGTCAAAATTCACAACTTAAAGGGATAGTACTGTTTCATAATAAAAGCAGCTCTAATTAATCATCATAGTATTTGGACTTTGGAGAGTGTTATTTCAATTCTGTCAGAGTTGTAGTTCAAGAGCAATTCAATGACAAAGTATCCCCCTCCCGCCCCTTTTACTGATGCAACACTGCTCAGCCAGAGCAGAAGGGAGGTGCCCAGGCAGACTGCATAGAGGGACAATCTTCAATTAAGATAAGGGAAAAACCTGAAAAACTTGTCAAGGGGGGCAGGGCTTTCATTGGTCTCATAGAAAGAAGATTGTTCCCTGCTGTTATCTGTCTGGTCTTACAACCAGATTCCACATTTGAGAAGAGATGGCATACACTAGGTAAAAGGGGCAGGAGGGGGAAATTTTATCCTTCAATTACTCCTGAACCACAACTCTGACAGTATTGATATAACACTCTCCATGGCCCAAATACTATGAAGATCAATTGGAGCTGCTGTTTTCGTGAAACATTATTATCCCTTTAAGGATACAGGCTGATGTACTATGGAAAACTGGTGCAAACCAACTGCACCATGGGGGACAAATAAACATTTCCATTGGTTTAAATGTGATCACTTGTGGAATGTGTTCCATTGTACATGTGAATATAATTCTCTATGCCATCACCACATCTCAGAGGATGGAAAAGAATGCTTGGTACATCCCCAGGCATAATATACAGACACAGAACTGGAAGTGAAAAAGGCCACAGAGTTTTATTCCTACAGACACACAGTTTGGAACTAAAAATAATGTCTTAGTCGAATCACCACTTTGCCTGCTTATATATACATAGGACTTCAGTCACTCTTTATCACTGCCTCCCTGGCCAATGGATTCAACAAAAGAGCTGTCTTTTTCCATTCTTAACTTTCTTCTTCAAATAATAGTAACTTAGGATACTAATAGTGCCAGTAGTAATGAGCCAGACATCCACCATAGGTTACTCATTGCAAATTGTTAATTCATCTGCCAGCTGTGAACAATAATACCTTGAAAAAAGAAAACTGAGTTAGTAATGTTTCAACTAGAAAAAATGGGGAAGGGGAGTAACAGGTGGCATCCTCACAGCAGGGAATATGTACATATATACCCCGGGGCTATCACTTACTTTCCAACCACCAATCCACTTGTTCGCTACTTGCTCCCCTTTCAACCCTTCCCTCACCGAAAGGATCTTGGATTTATGAAAGGGCAGTCTCAATACTTCCCAAGGAGGCTACCATGCCTTGAACAAAACACTTAATTTTGTTCTGTTTTGGTGTGCGTTCGTCACACACTTTGTTTTTGTAGTCTCCCTAACTGGAATGGTATCCCAGGCATGGGCCCTTTCTCTCCAGGTGCCTAGAGGGAATCAGCTGCACCCCACTGAGGAGGCCCACACCACACCATCATTCATTCCAAGATGCAAGATAACCCATCTGAATACCATGAAGATGAATACTTGAACACATACCCGGCATTCATTATGGTTCGCAACTAGTTGGGACATCCTAAATTTGGCCACCTGCGACAGAGTATCAGATATTTTATTTTAATAACCTGGTATAGAGATAGCTCTTTACCCATATGTTGTGTTTTAGACATTAGTGTTGATCAGCATAATCAACTAGATAACATCAGGAGATGAGGCATTAGTGATGGACCATACCACCTCCACGTTATCCAACCTGAAAAGAATTATCTTATTGGGTAAACTCTCAATCCAAATATACACCACCACCAGTACTTGGAACTCTTTGAGCAGTGTGACTTACTGTTTTTTCCTGTCTCAAACCACTAATTTCATAAATTCCCACTACACCACTGATCTACTGAAGACAGCACCAAACCCCTCTGAACCATCTGAATAATTCTAAACTATCTCCTGCTTCCACTGTGTCACGACCTTACCTGGTCCTGCTCTGCCTCACCCCCGATCCCTGTCTCCTACTTATGCTGCTGTCTCTCCCATTCCAGTGCCTTTACTTCCTGGTCTGCTGTCGTGTCAGGGTTTTTTTTTATTTAGGCATGACCAGGAGTGGCTTCTGGGGCAAAGACTTAAAGAGACAGCGGCTGCACACTACTGACACATTAGTATAGCATCTCAAGTAATGTTTGCATGCCTGTCTTAGTATTGCTGTCTGTGTTTGACCTTTTGGTTAGCCCTAGATCTTGTCCTTGCCTGCTGATTTTTGCCTGGTGATGTTCTGTGTATGACCCTGCCTGTATCCTGACCATCCAGTTGCCTGCATATCCTGTACCTGCATTTGAGACTCTCCATGTATTACCCACCTGTATCCTGACCATTCTTTCCACCTTCCTGATTTGGTACCTTCTTCCGTGATTCAGTGTATGACCTTGCCTGGACCTGACTACTCTTCTATCTGTACGCCACAAGCTCCTGAGACTCCTGAAGTACCTAGCAGCAGTCCTGAGTGAGTAATATAGTTTGTGTAGGAGTCTGTCAGTCCCTGGGGATAGGAGTTGTATAGTTTGCTTAGGACGGATTATTGGGGGACTCCTTGGGCTAAACTGAAGGGGGCCAATCTAGCTTTGTGGCTAACACCTTTACCTGCTTGGCCGCAGCTTAATTCCCTTTAGGCAACCCACGAGCCCTATCCACAAACTCTAGCGTTGCACCCTAGTATCTTGCTCCTCTGTCCCTTGTTAGAGGAGTCTGATCTTCTCAGTACTTCCTGGATCACTTGGGTAGCTAGGTGTTAGTTATACCCATATACATCACACACTAGATCTAGATTCAAGAACCGCCCATTGAATTTCCTGAAAATGACTGCCATAACCTCATATCCATAATGTGATGCAAAGACCCAGGTACACCCCTAGTTACACTACCCAAGGACACTTTTTTCCAGTGAATAAATCATTCAGTTATTTGATTATCCTTTCAAAATGCAATGTGGTTTTGCTGCCCATCTAAGTATTTTGCCAAATGTCTCAAAGAAAAAGCAGCCCATGGGCATACAGAGAGCAATAAAATTTCTGGGCCCAAATAACAACCCACCAGAAGTAATATTTAGGATCATCTGTCATCAGCCAAAAAGACCCTTTTATATCAGCCTTTTCCATTACAGGTCCACCCACCAGCCTGACATAATTCACTAGCATCAACAAAGGAAATTCTGCTCTACAGACAAAATATCCAGTAGGGAAGGATATTATGAATTAGACAGAACTCCCCCCACCTCCTTTTTGGTATTAATTCCAAAGCTGAAATATAAAGTTCTTTAATGTGGAGGATATAAGGGGACTGACATCATTTCCAGTGATACATCTTTCTCAATATTCCCAAATCCCACAACTGACTTAGAATTCCTGCCATAATCACAAACCAGTTGATCCCTAAAAGCAATGCTAAAACCCCTTAATAGTTAAGTTTTTTTTCAAGAATAAAACTCACAAAGGACAAGAAGTTAATGATACTCCCCATAGTTTATTCAAGGTAACCAGTGTTAAATCCTGGCAATTTTCTAGGGTTTTCTTTCCCTTTCTTGGGACATCGAGAGAAGGAGTAAGGTCATCCATGACTGCTGCACTAGTGCTTACATTTCCCTTCCCAAAAGAGATGCACACCCCCTCTCAGGATCCATCACAATAAAATCAAGAGATCCCTTTAAAACTTTTTCCTGACACATTCCTGCAGTCCAGTTCTGGTTCTTGTGGATATCTCAGCTGTTCCTGGTTTCCGGCTTTTTACACTATTTACACCCCTTAGTCCTGTGTTTGTGTTTACTGTGCTGAATAAGCTCTTAGCCTGCATCTAGAATCCTTATGTGACTACATACCTCCCAAGTGTCCCTCTTTTAGACCCAAATCCCTCTTCCCACCCTGATGTCCCTCTTTTTAGGAGATCAGACTGTATTGTGTGTATATAAGTGTACATACCTGGGAACTCTCCGGGTTTGACCCTGAGACTCAGGGTTTAGACCCAAATCTCAGGGTGAAGGGACAAATTCTCAGGGTGAGAGAGGTCTGTGATACCTACTAAAAGATTTGCCACCATTAAATGTTTCTTTAATATCAAATTGGTGCCATTTGTACCAGAAAAGCAGTAGGACATGTCCTGCTGGTCTTGTTTGTGTTTAGGCAGTGAAATCTCTAAGTTGTAACTTGTTAAAGGTTCCTTGCAGACCGATTGGAGCACCTCCGAGTTAGAGCAAGCAGGTACGTATTGCATAAAATCTACATTATAGGAAGCTTTAAGGGTTAATATTCCAAAGATCTCAGGGTCAGCTCATTTATAAAGTTCCCAGGTATGTAAGTGTATCATATTGCTCCACAGCAATAAAACTCTCATTAGTGTTTGGTTAAATGTCAGTATTTGTGTTTATAAATTAGTCTGTGTAAATAAAATGCTTTGGTCTTGTTATAAGTCGTTTATAAGGTTACACAAGGAGGTATCAATAGGTCATGAACTAGCCTAAAAATTCTCAGTAATGCCCTGCCCACCAGCCATGCCCACAGCAACAACCCCTGAAACACAAGTGTCCCTCTTTGGCAATTTGAAATGTTGGGCGGTATGTGACTACCTGCTGCCATTCAGATTATCCTCTGACTCTTCTAGCAATTGCAAGCCTCCTGTCTTCACTCCTTCTGGTATTCTTTCCTTGACACTATGCTGTCTGCTCAGCCACTGGCTCCCCTAACTTATTTCCTGCCTGTTGAACTGGTACTGCATCTCTGGATCAAGTATCTTGCCAGCCTGTACAATATTCCCAGTCGCATCTCTAATGGCGCGATGCAGGCAACGTGCGCAGACGCTATTTCCCGAGTGAAAACCACTAGGGATTAGGTTTGCGCATGATTTTGTTAAATTGCGCATGAAAATTCAAGATTGGCGAACGGCTGCGTATATTT
This sequence comes from Rhinophrynus dorsalis, assembly GCA_037306005.1. NCBI lineage: Eukaryota > Metazoa > Chordata > Amphibia > Anura > Rhinophrynidae > Rhinophrynus > Rhinophrynus dorsalis. Next base: position 608,920,357 of record CM074718.1, read on the forward strand.
ATTTTTTGTGTGGGCGTGGCTAAGAGTAACGAATCTGTGTGAGTGGAATAGCGAATGCGTCTAATGCAAGAACTGCTATTGCAAATGAATTTATACATCTGTGTACTGTTGTCGTAAAATGGAATTTTTCATGCGCAATTCAAGAAGTGTTCGGTATTTAGCTTCCAGAATTAGAACATGTGCAAAATCTATCTGCGCACAAAAATGCCTTTATCCGATGCGAACGTTTCTTGCATCGCACCATAAGTACTTTCAAACCTCCTGTCTTTGTTAAGGAAGTTTCTCCTTGCCAGCCCTGTACAGCTCTGCTCCTGCTGCTGGTTCCTTTGAACCTGTACACTGTACTGACATCTAGTGAGATGTTTTGGTACTGCAGCTTTAATCTTTTTACCAGTTCTCTATTTATCTAACTTTTTTTGACCACCCTCTTGAACCAGACCGGCTCAACTGGCACTGGTTATCTGGCCTTTCGGTTGGCAAATTTACCTATGGCTAGAGCCACAGCAAAGCAGCTGTAGAGACTGGCACTGCTCTGAAGCCATGCACCCAAGCTTTGCACTCCCACATCGGCCAAGGGGACTGGTGATAAACATACTCTCTGCTTACTGGGTCAGTAGCTTTCTACACCCCGTCTTTCTGATCCCAGCTGACTGCCCATGCTAGGACTGACCATCAGCCATCTTCAAAAGGGCTGTTCATTTGACTGTACCCAGAAGCCTTGCCCTAGGGCTGCCATTATTTGCCTAAATTGCTGTCATTTTTCCATCAACCAGGACCCCCAGCTGTTTGCTAGTGATTCCACCCGTGTTAATAATTGAATAGGGAAGATCCCAAGTCAGTCTTTCTTTTCACACAAAATACTCCCTAAAATAAAAAAAAGATTGGGGCCTTGTCTAAGCTCTTTTTCAGATTCGGTAAATTTTTTCCTCCCTTTCCTCATCTATATCAGCATTTTTATGGTAAGGAAATATCCTATATAATAATTCGCTAAGTTGTGTGTAACGCCCGACATGCGCAGTAGACACTGCTGCGCGTGTGGCAGTCATGCGCAGTACAGACTGCCCGCGCCGCGGCTGATACAGAGCTAATAATTCGCTAAGTTGTGTGTAACGCCCGACATGCGCAGTAGACACTGCTGCACGTGCTGCAGTCATGCGCAGTACAGACTGCCCGCGCCGTGGCTGATACAGAGCTGGGCGCTCCCGCGACTGCCCCGCGACCGGCTGCCAGAGGCACTGTGGCCCGTGTAACGGGCTGTTCAACTAGTTGTCAATATTTTAACAAATTCCCCTCTCTGGATCACCTATTTTTCCTTGCTTAGCACATGTACACTTAAAACCCTGGTTACACAATAATATGCCTCTCCTGAACATCAGGTAACCTGCTACCTTCTTCCCGATTGTCAGTCCCTGAAAGGGTTAAAAGAACCATGTGAATTCATACTTCATTTTTGTGCTGTGCGTGTAGAGAAATTACTCCCCCGTGGGGAGGGATTTGTCCTTGGGAGATGTTCAGTGTGTCCATGTATACAGAACTTCTTGCCTTGGACAAATTGTTTGTGCCATGGTGAAGCTGGATTGAACTAATTTGATGGGGGGTTGTTTGGCAGGGAAAGATTTCTATTGTCCTGTGTCAACTCCCTGTATTACCTATATATGCTGATGCAGTGTTGCAATAAATCAGAAGAATACTCTTGTAGACAAATCTGTTTCTGTCTGAGATTATTTCTTCCCAAGCGCTTGAAATCCCAGAAGTCTTCAGGAACCAGTGTGCATCTGGAAATCTCCCTGGGTTGAGCAGCAGTATTACCTGACCAGGTCAAGGGCTTCCTTACGGTCCCAATACCATTTAATTTCTTAATACCCTAGTGTGGCCCTCATCACCATGTTAGATCATACATCCATAGTGTTGCCCTGCAATTTTCCACTCCAGGCTTTTTTTAAAAAACATGTATCTTTATTCTTTCCCCTCCCCTAGCCATACTTGTAGTAGTTGTTACATTATTTATCTAAAAGGATATGGTTTTTTCCTCTTCCACGTAATGATCTCTTTCACTCAGCATATCCCTCAACACCTGATCCTACCCCACTCATTTCCTGTAGACATCACTTCTTCCCTAGCTCCTACTTCTAGCATATGTTACTATATATATATATATATATATATATATATATATATATATATATATTGCAGAGCAATACCCCTCTGGCACTCAAAGGGTCAACCCATTGCTCTGCAATGCGTTGCGTACCCCTCTGGCACTCAAAGGGATAAAGTAGACTAACAGGGCAATAAGCCTTTACATTCCACCAGCACGGCAATACACCAATACAGTAATAGAAGGAGTACTGCTCCACTGGTCTCAGGTAATGGTGTATTGTCCTGCCATTCTCATTTAATACTCTGATGGCCTCACAGAATGGTTATTTCCTTCCCAGACGCATGCAGTGTGTATATTGTTGTGCAGTGTGTGTATATTGCTGGTATATGGCTTGCACAGTCATCATCTTTGGTCTGTTTTTCTTAGCTTTGTTAGCTATGTTTTACCCTAATTCTCCAGTGTTCTTTGTGTTCTAGCACTGTCACAGTGTTAACCCTTTGAGTGACAGAAGGTTAACCCTTTGAGTGACAGATAGGTGTGCAACACTTCACTTGCGTGCAAAGGGTTACTAGCAGGTCAAAAGAAACTTGGCTTAGACCTGACTAAAAATAAGCCCTTGTGTGCTGTTCACATCTCCAAAGCATTGAACATGTCTTTAGTATCTACTGAGTTAATTGATTTTTTTATATCCTCTTTGTCATTCACATTGGGACTGGAAATTGTTTTCTATAATGAGCCAACACCAGCATTCTCACCTCCAGTAATCCTATCTGATCAATTGTTAGAATCCCATTTTCCTTCAGCCTTCTGTACAGCGGTGAAGTAAGAGTTAGATGTCTCACAAGGAGTGGTAGGTAATGCTGTAAAATGCCAGAATGGGTCTGATTATCAGTCCTTCTAGTGGCAGAACCTACTGAGAATAAAAACATGGATTAGGCCTCACCTCACAGACAAAATGGCACAGATATACCATGCAGGGAATTCACTAGGTTCCCTGTCTAATTCATTATAAGTGCATCATGGAATAGCCCAATTACACCGTAATTAGCAACATTATATGCCCAATTAAACCGTAATTAGCAAGACTATATATACTCTGGACCGGCAAAACCTAAAATGGTATATGCTCTTCTATGGAACCATTTTGGTATAATATATTAAGGCAAAGAGGAGCAATTTGGGGACAACCAACTGCATTAAGGGGGCAAATTAACAATTCTGAAAATCTCCATTGATTTAAATGAGGCTTTTAACCACCTGACCGCGAGAGAGGTCTTGCAATGCGTTGGAGACTTCACCAACATTCAAAGAGTTAAAAATCTCATTTCAATATATGTGAATTTTTTTTTATGTCACCTGCAATGCTTTTGGTTTGCTCCAAAACTAATCTACTTTTTATTTATACATAAAGCCCAATTGTCTAAAACATGAGCGTTCAGTGTGCAGGCTGCGGCCAGATTCATTTTTTTATTAATAATAATGGTGAATATAGCCTGTTGACTGTTCAGTAATATTGATTTATTAGTTTAACAAGTCAAGGACAATTCTGGTATTTAACCCCTTCGCAACCATTGACTTTCCAGGACCGTCACGGTGGTCCGGCACTTAAGGACCAGAGACGGTCCTGTCAGGTCATTAGGGTTGCTACCCCTTCTTAAAAAAAATACCGGCCAAGGCATTCCCTCCATAGACTTAACATTGGACCCTGCACGTCATGGAGTTCAGGCCCTGAACCTGAAGAACAAGTTTAAAAAAAAAAAAAAGCCCTGTGGTCGTTAAGTGCCAGCCACCCGTGTGCACACCAGTCCTTAAGGGGTTAATAGACAACTATTCTTGAACTGTAAGGTACTGGCGGTCGGTTAGGACTTACTGGCCTACTAGTTCATGCATGTTAGTTAACCCTTTGTGTCCCAGAGAAGTTTCCAAAGCATAGCAAAGCAATGTGTTGTATACCCCTTTGGCACTCAAAGGGTTAACAAATACCAAATTAACCCTTTGAGTGCCAGAGTTGCTAAGTTTCATTATATCTGTACCTGATGTTTTAGCTAAGCTATAATAAATATTGTTATGATTTATATCTGACTCTCAGCCCTCTCTATTGTGTTCACAGATAGTAGTGTGAGACCATGTCGTGGAAATTCTTCTAGGCTTTATCATATATCCTCTTGGCTTTCAGGGCGGAGCATGCAGGATAATATTGTCATAGGCCACGCCTATTTACATAAGCTTTATATCATCTTATTTGCTATAACCATTATATATTTATATATACATGTTCTGTATAGAAACGAAAAAAGCACTATCAGGACTTCAAGAATGGGTGAAAAAAATAAATCAATCAAAGTTCACTGATCAACGTTTCAGTTCCAGTCTTATAACCTTTCTCATGATAGAGATGATAAAGGTTATAAGATTGTAACCGAAACGTTGATCAGTAAACTATGATTTTTTTCACCCAATCTTGAAGTCCTGAGAGTGCTTTTTTCTTTTCTATACAGAACATCTATTTATTTGCCTTGAAAAATAGCACTCAGGCAGATAATCTTTTACGTGTGAGTGCTTCCCCATTGGTTTTATATATATATATATATATATATATATATATATATATATATATATATATATATATAAAATAGGGATTATGCACCTGGGCTTTCATATACATGTATGGAGAGGGTGCTTTCCAAAACCTTTTCATATAAAATAAAAAATAATAATAAAAAAAAAAAAAAAAAATATATATATATATACTGTAGGACTTCAGAACGTGTGAAGAAAAAACAAAGGTTTATTCACAGATCAACGTTTTGGTTAACATATTGGAACCTACATATACCCTTAGTGATAACAAAAGGCGCCATAATCAGCGTCTGTAAATGGTGATAATATCATGTACAGTGAGGTGAGTGTGATTAATTGATGGACATGTGAGAAGTACTACCCATGATCCTCAAGTACGGAGTGAGGACTACTAAAGATGTTGTAGCATAGGTGCTACTTAATGAGATTAACATAGGTCCTTAAACTAATATCGTAGCAGGAGAACTGTTACACTACTGGAATAATAATGGTGTTTGTACGAGATAAATAGTGTGATTATTTATGTGGTGTTGTATAGTTCATGCCTAAAAAGTTTTATACTAGCGCGGATGATTTAAGAAGATTTTCTTAAACAATCTGAAGAATTGTCTCAATGTCGTCTATCACGTGGTTATCATAGAGATTCGATCACATTGTAGAGCAGCATCCTTAGACAGGAGATATCGATTAACCCTTTGAGTGCCAGAGGGGTACACAATGAATTGCAAAGCAATGCGTTTCGTACCCCTCTGGCACTCAAAGGGTTAAATAATAAATCTAAGTTTAAAACAAAGAGAGATATTTCTTCTGGTCTCACTTTTATTACGGAATATAGTTTAGAGTTTAATGAGATAAAAAAAGATTATTAATAAACATCTTTCTATGTTGTTGGGTGATAACTCTTATTCACAGATATTTGAAGGCAGCTGCAACTTTGTGGCCAAGAGGGCCCCGACTTTGGCTAGGATGTTGTCACCGAGTCTTTTTTCATAGTACTCCAAATAGAGAGCCTGCTTGTCTGCATAGTTGCGTTATGCATGTGTGGGGCCAGGAGATGTATTTCCTGTAATTATCTAAAGATGGGAAAAGTCTTTGAAAGTAAGTAACAAATAAAAAGCATGAGATACGTCAATACATTAATTGTCGTACGGTCAATGTGATATATTTGGTAACATATCTTACTTGCAGGAGATAGTATCTTGGGCATACGAAACGTCAGCTGAAGGAATGTATTAGAGAACATATCCTTTCTAGTAATAATAAGGATGAAACAAAACCTGTAGCGAGACATTTCGCAGTTGTAATAATTCAGATATATCTCAGTTTTCCTTTCAGGGAATTGAAAGAATAATTTTGCCAGAAGGTGGATGAAGTATTACCACTATTCTGAATAAAACTGAAGTGAAATGGATATTTCAATTGAAAACATGATTACCATAGGGTCTTAATTCGGAACATGATATTACCTTGTTTGTGCATAAATAAATAAATGAACAAATATTTGATTTCTATGCCTGTCACTTTAATGGATATGAGCCTTTTTCATTTAGAAAGTGAAGCAATGATAATTGTATCAAGTTTTTATATAATAATAACATCATATTTGTGCTTTATTATGCCTTTATATAAGTAATGCTTCATTCTATCTGATTGGGTTGTTGAAGAAGGGTTGGTATTATGAGTCCAATATAGATGTGATATATTAATCGCATCCGTGTTTGTTTTTTAGGCACTTGGAGTTAACCCTTTTTTTATCATATTTATTCCCATTGTATTTTCTTTTTTGATATCTGTTCTTAATTATTTGTAGTTTTGGATCAGTAATTGTTTATTTGTTATATGAAAAATGTTGATATTTTGATGGATCATGAAATTTTGACTAATAACTTGTTTTACCTAATACTACTTGTGGATAATTCTCAGTCGTTGTATTTAATAGGCATTTTTTGAAGTTTGTATGAATAATTGATATCAAGTGACATTTGCAGATTTTATATTTATTCAACAAGTGGTTAATTTTTGTCTAATTTGGCATTGAAGCTTGTTCTAGGAGTCATGGGATTGGATTTTTGTTTGAATTGTTCTTTGGGGGAATTCCATTGGTCAGTTAAAATTTTTGACTCCTATTTAAAGCGTCAGTCATGATATCTGTTTAAACCTATGTGACTGGTACTCACGAAATGCGTTAGGTGGATCATGTGGTTCTTATTTGTTTGTACCCTGCATCTACATGTTACCTGCTTGGTTGTCTTATTACTGAATAAAGAAGCATTGTATCTTCATTACTTGGCTGGTGTTTGCGATTAGGACACTCTGTTGAGTGCCCCCATCCGGTGTTTAGAGCTTTTATTGACCCGGTTTATTCATGTAACTTGCTGCTCCATCATAGTAGCTTCACGTAAGCTCACAGTATGTTGTGCAACAGTAACATTAAAGGGGGATACTTTATCATTCGATTACTCTTGATCTACAACTCTGACAGTAATGAAATAACACTCTCCATGGCCCAAATACTATGAATACTAATTGGAGCTGCTTTTATTCTGAGACATTACTATCCCTTTAAGGTTTTGGACAGTGCTGCCTGTGTCCAATCAGGGTGACCCAGGGGACCAATCAGAGACAGTATTTTATTCTCCAATCAGAGCCCCATTTTCAATCAAGGAAAAAGTCCTTGAAGCACAACTGCTCTCACAGCATGAGTCAATTAGTGTTCTTTTGTTGCTGCTCTGCAGGGGGCTTAACTGCCCCAAACCCTAGGCTTCAGAATCCTATGTACACAGAATGCACAGCAAAATACAGTACAGAGGTAAATAACACAGGATGCAAAACATTCACCAAATTAAATTATAAGCGACACAATGCAATGGATAAGAATTTTTGCAACAGGAGATACAAGGGGTTCACCTCCTGTTTATCCGCAACTCCCCGATCCAAGAAAAGCATTTGGGCTGAGGCTCGCTGCCTGGTGCCCATCTCCACCACCCTGGGGGCTTTCAGCACATCACAAGAGAGGTTAATCCCTTGGCGCTCCTATGGTTTACTGTCTGGGCTCCTTTCTGTGGGCCTGATGTAGAAGTCTGAAGCTCTCTGCTGTCTCTGCTGTTGCAGCGCCATCTGCATCCGGCATCTTGGTGGGTTGATGGGGCATACAGCCGCCCACCTCATACCCGCCCTTCCAAGAAACTCCCTCTCTCTCGCTCTTTGTGAAACCCTTCCCCTGCTTGGTCATGGTCTACTGGGTCCTCCACTCCTTGCCCTGCATGAGCTGTTAAAAAGCAACCTCATCCCGCTGGCTTCCATCCTCCAGGGCCTCCTACAGCGAATCCTCCAGTTCCATGACACTCACAGGCAGTGACCTTTTCCTTTACCCCCTGGTAACCTCACAGCAGGGCTTCTCAGGGTTCTTTTCCACGGCGGATAGTTGGGGACCCAGACTGACTCTCTGGCACACCTGCTGTAGATGTACCTCCACAGCTACAATGCTCCAGAGCTCTGTCTCTCCATCTGATGCAGGCAGCTGCCATATCTACTCCCTCTGACATAGCAATTCCTCATCATCTTGGAGCATCACATTATGGCTGAGGGTCTCCAAATACTCATGGGCTGTTGTCCAGCTCAGCTCTCTAAAGTTGTAGAGGTTTACCCACTCTATATCTATCTGCTGGCCGATCTGCAAACCTAGGGGGGTCTCCCTCCTCTGCATCTGGCATAAATGACAGCTCCTCTGGCCATCTTGCCATTAACTCCTCCTGCCACTCAGTCAAGTCTTTCACAAGATTCATCTCATGCAGAAATGCATCTTCTATCAGGCCTCCTGGAAAGGCACCCCTCTCCATCTTGATATCGGGTGCATAGGCAACCAGAGTCCCACCACTGAAGCAAACATCTGGCTTGTTGCAACAAATAACAGAAGTCTTTTTTTTAGCTCTGCCTCAGCATGAGATAGATCCTCCATCTGGTTGTTAGATTCCTCACAGGATTCCAGACCCAGCATGCTGCACTGTCTCTGATAAAATGTGGCTTGCTGGTCTGGAAGGGCCTCCAAATAAAAAGGTGACTGGTCTGGATTCAGACCTGAGCAGGAGTACGATCCTTCAGATGTCTACGCTGCTCCCAGGATACCATCTCCCAGTCAAATACAACAGTCTTTTGATAGGCCTCCTTATTGGAATCTGCTCTTAGAAGGCTGCCAATCTCTTGCACATGGTCATCAACAATTTTGTTGTCTGTAGACATCTTGTCTGTAGTCCTGTTACATCTTATGGTACTGCTTGATCCCATCTTTGGGGTTTACTTTCCAAATGAGAAAGGGGAGGGAAGAAGGGACCAGTGATGAACCCTTGAACTAGCTCACTGGCCAGGAACTGATAAACAACTGAGGAGTCATTCAAAGTGGACATGAAGTGGCTGTGGGGTCGGTTGATTAGGCCTATTTGGAAACATTCTGAGGAACCTGAAGAGAGGAAATTGACCTGATGAGTCATATGGTGCAGTCTGAGTAAGAATGAGAAACATGGACGATTGTTAGTCATTTATTTGGGTAGTTCTTGGGGAAAATGGATCTGGAGTGGGCCTTCCTGCAGGGAAACTAATTTGGAAAAGCTGATAAGCTCTGTATAAACATGCTTTTGCATTGAAGTTGTTGCATATGGAGGATTTGACCAGAAAAAAGATGGGTCTACCTAATTTGTCCAAAGGAGGAGGGTTGGGAGAAGTAGACGGTGGGGATGGAAGACAAAGGGGGATTGTCAGGGTGCAGGAATGAATGCAGGAAGGCACTAAGATGGAAGGGCAGAGCTTGGAAGAATGAAAGAAAGACTGGAAGTGCTGACTCTTGAGACCTGCAGAAACGTTAATTATCCAGGCTGCTCCAATCCATGATCAAATTAAATTTGGATAGGGTTCCTGTTGCTTTGTTTAGAACTAAAGATGGTTAACTGTAAAAGGTGGTACCCCTGTATCTGTAACCTAGGCTGACTAGAAGTAAAATATATTGATCCTGTTCCTGCCTTCTTTGTGGTTGTACAGGGCAAAGGCTGGCCCTGTCTAAAGAAAAGGCTAGGATGAATTCCGGTATAGGGTCTCTTTTGTCAGGCATGGATCTTTTGCTTTCATGGGAACTGAGCTATCACTGCAAGGAACTCTCTTGTTCTCAGCAATTTCTTGAGAAGCTAAGAGAAGGTTTAAGTCCTTGTCCTTTATGATGTCCCTGCATATATCATTGGGGACTAGGTGGGCAGGAGTGATACAGGGAGATGGAACCTGTTGTATACCTGTGTTAGCAATGGTAGAGGAACCAGAGTGGCTGTAATCGTTGGAAGTGTTTGATTTTCCATATTACTGAGACAGGACTGAACATTGGACATGGCAGAGGTATGGTTGGTAAGGCGTTGGCAAATTTGGAAAAGTTGAGGTTGCTCAGGAGGAGATGACTGTTTGTTAGGTAATGGAAATGACGTGAGAGAGGAGAAAGGGTACAGAACAGCTCTGCTTTCCTTGCAGAAGCGGAGTAACTAAATCTTATTTAAATACATTCCTGCAACAGCTTTACAGTGGTCCAATCTCAAATAGAAGGTGGGCTGCTAATTATCAATATGCATTGTCCCTTATAATGAGCTTCAATTAAATAAAGGGAAAACAGATTGTAATATAATACAATGTAGGTAACTATATTAAACTAAAACATATAGCTTGTTATGTTATGTTGAAGCAAAGTAGTGTGTCAATAGTGCTGCTGCCACACTTACAGAGTTAAAGCACCAAGTGTGTTTTTCCCTGTCGGTGAACGCAGGTTTTCATCCCGTCAGTCACTAAATATACATTTTTAGTATTGAAATACTGAGGCTGCAGAGTTTTTATATGTTTTATAGTTTTATGCTGAATTTTCTTAGCCCATAAACATATTCATTGCTATTCCATTTTTGGTATATATAGTTCAGGATGTTTAAACTTTTTGTTGTATTGATAAAGCGGAACTTATGGAAATATAAGTGCACCCCTATTAATAGTTAATATAGTGGTAATCATTTAAATACTGTTATAATGTTTTTAAGTGCAGGCATTATATAGAAACATAAGTTCTTCTGAGACTCACCTCTAGACGACAGTGCAGACATCTTGCCGAAGAGGGATCTGTGCACCTCCGCTGTCCATCCCTGTCTCCTGATTTGCCAATGGGGAAGTTGAATTGTACCGTACAGTACAAGCAGGGATGGACACTGCAGGAGCACAGATCCCTCTTTGTCACTGTCGTCTTGAGATGAGTTTCATAAAAACTCCTGTTTCCCTATAATGCCTGCACTTACTAAACATTATAACAGTTTATAAGTGATTACCGCTATACTATTATAGAGGGGTACTTATATATCTGTGATAGTTCCACTTTAATAGTGGTTTCACCTTATACATACCTGCCCTACCTAGGTAAGTTAATCTGTTAAACAAATTCAGATCCATTTATTTCTAGGATATACTTCTCATATTAAGGATCACAAATCTTAATCTGGGCAGAAAATCCTAAAGCCTCCTGTGGAATGCCCTTCTACGGGGATGATGATGTTAATGTTTTATGGACCAGAGGAGTGCAAAATGCATTTTAAAACAGTGCATTGTGCTCCACTCTGGTCCTTGAAAGTTTAAACCTACAATACATTTGTATCCCTCTCCCCCAAGTACCCCAGCAGGTATGAGTCTCTGTGATTATATCTGTGTATTTCTAACACATTGTCTTCTACTGTAAAACCAATAAATGAATCTATGATAATTCAGATACATTACAATACATGCACTGGCATTTTACTTACTGAAAGCTGGCACTTCATTGAACGTGACCTTCTTTTTGGATTTGTTCATTCTGCACAGCTCCAAATTACTATCATCCAAGCTGTAATAAGAGAACAGAGAAGAGGACCACCTGGCCACAAGTTCAACAGTTCTTGGGGCTTTACTAGGATGACATCTACAGTTCTTTGCACATTGCTTGTGCTACTGAATAAATTCTTAAAATATCTGTATGCAAAGATCCAAACATTATAACATGAAGTCTTCAGAGCAGGGAGATGTCCTTAATACTCCGTGTTTATCTCAGTGTGCTTGGTTGCTATGAGAGGTGGAGTCCCTCCTTCAGCCTGAAAGAAACCTTTAGGAAAAGTTGCCTAGCATTGCTATCTTAAGCACTATAATCCCTTTCATATTACCTGCACTGTACACTTCTTGTTTGTCCTTACCTCCTGGTATTTACAATGAGCTGCACCCGTGTTAAACATTTGGTTGTTCATTTGTAGGAGCCAAGTTGCAAGAGTGCATTTATTTACTTTCTCTAAGCTTTCTCAACAGCTTTTTATTTCAACAAATAAGAATATGTTGTAGCTGTGAAATAAAGGTTAATACTAATAACAATAATATATATATATATATATATATATATATATATATATATATATATATATATTGGGAATGTTATATTTCTATACTATTTGATAAATTTTACTGTATTTTAATAACATTGAACTAAGAATTAAGCAACTCAAATAAACAGACAATGCTTAATTCATAGGTGTGCTGTTAATCTCATATACTCATTAAACCCTTTGGAGCAACAGTATATAGTAAGAAACAGCAACTTTATCTAAAGCAATAACCTAGTTTCAATACTACCACCTCTAATTCTGAGAGATATTTGTTCCAGTCTAGATATTTTCACTGTCCGTGGGTCACCATTATGGAATTCCAAGAAATGTTTGCTCACACTTGTGAGTTTTTTGTTTGCTTGAAAATCCTTTGAAACATTCTTGATGTTACTAAGCCAGAGAGCAGAGACAGTATCTTCCCATCCTTAACCTTTCAGCTCCATAAGGATGTGCATTGCACACTCTAGCACTGAAAGGTTTCCAAAATGAGAGAATGGCACAGAAGATTTATATATCACAACTTCTTTGCCATTCTGAACTGTTTTAATATACTTTTTGGAATCGTGATGGTTCCCTTCTCAGGCATTGGATATAATCCCATTGTTCCCCCTTTCTCTGTTGAACTATATCTCCAGTCTCACTTGAGGGACTTAGGTCCACGGCACTTTACAAAGCATAATCTGACACCTCCCTGCCATTTCTGTGGGTTCTCTCTGTGTTGTTAATATGCAACATTAACTTATCTTCATTCTTGTGTTGACATTGCCTAACTACTCATTAGTATGTTTTTCATGCTTAACACTATATTGTCCCATTTTGTCCGCGACCCAGTCTTTTGTATGTGGTACAGACACTAGGGCCCAGGGACACAGAAAAATGTATCAGTCTTCCCCTTTGCTTTATTGTATGTCCAGCTTCTCTGTGTCTATCTTACTTTATTCTAGTTTAATGGATCAATTCAGGTTTTCTCGTACTAGCGAAGGATTTTATATTTGTTATCTCTATATATGAATGAAACTGTGTTATTCTGTGATTTTGCTATTTTCATAGATACATAACTTGAGTACATTGTATCGAATGTAATACTTTGTTGTTGTATTCTTTTCTTCTAATGTATGCATCAAAAGGATTCCACTTCTTATGCTAATCACTTACATTGTACTGTATATGATGTATCACAGGTTCTGAGACACCAATTTTGGCATCTTTTTTTTTAATTTAAAGGGATAGTTGTCATGAGAAGATGCACAGGAAACTGAAAGTAGGAGAGGACCTACAACAGAGGGTGTGCTCAGGAGCAAAGCCGGGGAACGGTGCTAGAGAATTGTAGGCTGACTGCAGAAGGATTGTGCTGTGGTGAGGGCAGAACTAAAGTTGCCCTCTACAGACAGCACCAACTCTCCTGCAGGGGAAATTGAAGGCTGGGATGCAAAGAGTAGGGAACGCCAATAGAGTGCGTTGGCTACAGATACAGTTAAAACTCTCCTAGGTACCCAGAACAGTAGGAATAAAGTATACACCTCCTCAAAGAAATGGACTAACCTCTCCTGGGAGAAGATGCCGCTCAGAAGAGACTTGGGATGGTCAACTAGCCGGGGCGGTTCACAGGCGGACAAAGAAACAGGAACCAAAAAAGGAAACTAGGAGTAGCCATGATACAGGCCAAAGTTCATACACTGGAGGTTCAACACTAAATGAAATCAACAGTCAAAAGAATAGTCAGAGTAGAAGCCAAGGTTCATGCACAGGTAGGCAAGCAAGTTGAGAGAAGCAGACAAAGGGGTATTCAAAAGGGTAGCCAAAGTTCATACACAGTTAGGCAGGCAAGTTGAGAGCAGCAATGTGGTAGTCAAAGGGGTAGCCAAAGTTCATACACAGGTAGGCAGGCAGTTGAGAGCAGTAGACATGGGGTGGTCAAAAAGCAAAGCCAGGAATGTAGGATTGGAACAAGGACCACTGAGTGAGAACACTGGAACTGGAACCACAACAGAAAAGCACACAGAACACTGTGAAAGTGCACCAACGGGAGGAAAGGGCTGCCTAATATAGCCGCCAACAATGGCTGACAGTGACGCACGGCCGGGAACCCGGAAGTGCAGCGCATAGCTTCTAATGAATGGAGTGGTGTGGGGAAAGGCCGCACGGAGGAACAGGAGAAGGTACATAGCAGAGGGTGACACTAGTAATGTTTTCTTATGACTAACACTGCAGTGCATACTTGTGGTGCATACTACTGATGAGCTACGTTAGTAATGCTGGAATTTCACTATATATTATGCGATAATATTATAAATTATCCCCTTCAGGCCCCCTTTGAAGCATATCTGAGATCTGAAGTCAGGTCACTTGACTAGTGTTCAGCATACGGAAAACCCTGCCCCCTTGATGAAGACGTAACTCATCAGCATACCTGGGAACTTTTTATTGTTGTCTCCCCTGAGGGGAGTCCTCTGCTGCCATGAGTGGTGTGAAGAATGACGCGTATCACGTCAAAAGGGGCGGGGCTTAACACGAGTGCCAGGTGGAGGCCTTAAAAGAAGGCTGGGGGAAGGAGCAACACGGGGAGAAAGAGTGGAAGTGGGTAGAGTTTCAATAGAAACTCCCCACATCCGGAGGAATCTGCCTCTGCTACGGAGACCCGGTAAAGCAGTGTCAAAACCAGAGTCTCCGGGGCAAATCCGGAGAGTTCCCAGGTATGCTCATCAGTAGTATGTTCTACAAGGATGCATTGCAGCTTTAATAATAAGGAGACATTATGATCCCTTTAAGAGAAGAGAGCTTCACACTGTTTCTCTGTCCTGAGGAAGATTATGTAATATAATCGAAACATTTTTTTTTACTATATTTTGAAGTCCTGAATGTGCCTATTCCTTTTTTCGTGACTAATATATATTTACCATGGCATGAAAAGTCACCCCTTCTAGGTATTGTGCTTACCTTTCTGGCATTCTGAGGGTTCCCTCCTTTTATGCTACAAAGATCCCTAATGCATGGCTTTGAATGGAGGAGAGTCTGAAAAACACATTGCACAGGTTAAACTTCCCATTTAAAAATTGGTGAAACTGTGTAGTATTATCATTGCTACTCAGTTTTCCAGTTGGCTTTATGCAAAACCACACATCTTTAGCTTGATGAATAAGGCCCTGTGCTTCCTCTCAAAAGGAGCTTCTGACTGCTCATTTTAATCAAGAATGTCTAGCTCCTCTCAAGTGATACAGTTCAGATATCCTTGAAAAAAGTGCAAATAAGCATATCTAATTGGTTATAATAGTTACCTTAAAGGTGCATTCCTACATGTTTTAGAACTGGGATTCTGAACTAGTCCCTGGGACAAGCAGGTCAAGTTTTATGTACATCCCTGAAAGAGTGCTGGTAGCTCACAATAACTGATCACTCCTGTGATGAAACTGGGATATCCTGAGAACTTGACCAGTTGGGATGCTCTGAGGACGAACATTCAGAAACCTCAGTTTACAAATATCTCCTAGAAATATCTAGTTGTTGATGATATTACTGTGAATAATTTTAATAATCGCTCAGTTACAGGCTTAGACTGCCTCATTCTAAACAGACATCTAGAGTATGGAAATACTTCACTCAGGATGCAGAAGACAAACATATTGCCATCTGTTGTATTTGTCAAAAATGGATCTCAACTACACACATCTGCTTGAAGGTTATTGTAGAGAAACATGGGGTGATCTGCAATCTGCAGATCTGCAATCTGCCAGATACTGTGTCTCAGACTCATCTTCACGGCGCTCTTCAGCAGGTCTTCTATTCCCTACTTCTCATTGACCCGGGTGAGATACGCCTGTAGGGCTCTGAGGCCTCGGCCTCCCGCAGAGGGTATGCCCCATGATGTTACCTGCTGCTTGATCTCTTTTCAGCAAAAAGATGCCATTATGAGAGTGGCCCGGTCCACCCAATCGCTGCAGCACAATGGTGTGGACATTCATTTGTTCAACAATCTCTCTCCCCTGAAGCTGCAACTCCACTGATCATTTTGGCCACTGACAGACATCCTCCACTCCTGCAACGTTCCTTACCAATGGGGTTTTACATTTGCCTTGGTGATCCCGAGGAATGGTTCTACACTGTTGGCCAGAGGCCCTGATGATGTCCTGAGCGTTTGTGAACAGCTGGGGATTTCCCCGGTTCAGCTTTTGGAATCTCCTACCTTCCAGGGTCCTAGCCGACCAAAGAACTTACCTTTCAGGCCTCGCTGGTAATCCATTCCACAGAAACATCGCAGACCTAATCAAACCCAGTTCAGCGATATAAAAGGCTGTCAGGCTCTCACAGCAGCCATTCTGTGTTTGTGAGAGGAGAGAGCAGCATGTTGTTGAGCTAGAGGAGATAGGCAAATAAAGGGGAATTGAAGCTTAGTTTAGGGAGTCATTTAGATAGGACATTTGTTCCCTGTATTAGGAGAGGCTGGGGGCACTCTAGTTGATAAGAAGGGAGGAAGGAGATTGACCCCAAAATACTCCAAAATTCCATGTAACTGACTGGCAAGACACAGGCAGCTAGGGACCTATTTGCTTTCTGATCTTGCTGTTATTATCTCTGTGCTGGGTGGGGAAGTCTGGGGAAAGGCGTTGTTAATTTTGTTTTACAGTTATAATTTTTTTTTGGACAGACTGTGAAAAGACAACAGGGTGGACAACTTAAAAAAAATATAAAAAGAAATAAAAAGAAAATAAATAAAAAATAATAAAAAACGAAATATCTTAGGTGACAGAGATAGACTACTGACTGGGCTTAGGCAAGGCATCATACAGCTGCATCAGTTGTGTTGTGTACCGTACAGTAAAAAAAACACAGTGTAGTTGCGTAATGTCCAGCAAATGCACAATGGGAAAGGGGAGGGGTGGAGCAGTGCAGGGAAATGAAAGTAAAGTAGTAGTTCAAAAACTGACTGCAGCAATGGTTGCAATCAATGATGATGACCCCTCTACTCCAAGGGAGGATGCAGTTTGTCAAGGTCCCAGCAAAACTAGTTCCAGCACCACCAGTGCCAGTAGAAATAAAGAGCCATATAAGAAGAACACTGACGATGACAACAAGTCGCATTCAAGTGTTGATGATGCTGGCAGTAGCATAATAGAGGAAGGTGTAGAAGCTGAACCGCCTGCTGCATCAGATCGTGAGACAAACAAGCACCAAAACACCCATAGTAGGGAACTTTGTTACAGTAAAAGTAAAAAGAAATTGTTTGAGACCTCCAAAAGCTTAGAGGAATATAAGGGTAGTAGTGGGCAAAAACTGTCAGGTGATGCTGATGCTGCTGAGGATGACCTAATGATGACTGATGATGATGCAGATCTAGAATATATCCCTCCAGCATGTTTCTCTTGTTCAGATATAGATGAAGTTGAGAGTGAGGATGGTGACAGGGCTATAAGATTCTCAGAAAGTCTATGGCTGAATCTTCCACCACTTTTAAGGAGCAATGTGCCTGTCTATAAAGTGTTTGAGAAATCTATTGGAAAGTCTGACCTTGGACAAGCACAGATGTCAAAAAGCACACAGTCACCCTATCAGTCATCATCGGCATCATCACCTCTTCAAAGTTCAAGTCCCACTCAGCCACACACACCTGTTTTGAGTACCCAGCAACAGCAACACAGGTTAACATCCACAGTGTTACATTTGACGAGTACCTCTGGTGCTGCTGCTGTAAGTGCTGCACCTTTGATACTTAGTAGTAGTGGCAGTAGAATTACATCAACATCTAGCTCCAGTAGTAGTAGCAGAAACCACACATGACAAACAAAGTCAGGACAAATATATTAACAGCAGCACAGATGAGGAGGTGGAGAGCAGATGGGACCACTGCTATGACCGATAAGTAATGTGTATCAATAATCTGAGAATGAGGCTAAAGTATGACAATGGTAAAAATACATACACAAATCACACCATGCCAGTCCCCCACCACCACCACCACTACAGTATATATCTGCCACATTGTAGGTTGTACTTTATTTTTTTTATTAATTGATATCATACTGAATATGTGCCAGTGTCACTTAAGCAAGAAAGTGTTGTGAGCAAACGACAAACACATTCTGCAAGCCATATTTTGCTGTAGGACTCACAACTTTGACTTTCAGCCACTTATTTCTAATCTTCAGACCTCAGAAGAAGTAATATTACAGTGGGAAATCTAGTTCCTATAGGAAATATAGGCAAAAATGTGTTAAAATAGGCGGAAAATGTGTTAACATATGAGGAAAATTTGTTAAAATAGACAAAAAGGAGGACATTTTTGCATAGGTGGAAAGGTGAAATTTTTCGAGGGAAAAGCAAAAAATCGGCACGTTATCGCAAAATTTTTCACGGGAAACTTTTCACACTTTTCACCCACCCCTAACCAGGACCCAGTTTCCTCAAACAGCGGGATCCCTTGATCCTGTGGTTGACTTTGTTCGCTGTGATTTTCCTTCCCTCTGGGCAGATAAGAGGCACTTTCACGGGTAGTTTTTTGCCCGCTGACCTTGATAGCCATGTTTCTTACATTGACTCTGTTCAATATGTTCATTCATTATTGTTATGTCACCTATGGCTTGGGTGGGGGTTGGTGGGTGGCTTGCCGTGGACCCTTATTCCAAGTTTATATCTATGGTTTACCTACCCCTTGTTTTACCATGGAGCCCAGGGTTGACCCCTTTCTAGAATGATATCCCTTGCACTTACTGGGGATCTTAGCGGAATCCCCTGCTTACTAGCTCCTCCAGAGTATTACTGTTTTTTTATACCCACTTTAAACTCCCATGTTTTGTCCTTTTTGCTTAGCTGTTGGGAGGTCCCAAGAGTTCTGTGTTAAAAAAAAAAAAAAAAAACTAAGCTATTGCTGTTCATATTTCCTACTTTGTTGGATGCTGAAGCCTCTTTGGGCCTATGTGTTTTTGTTGCCCCCCTCCTGCATTATCTGTTGGTGGGGTATTATTAAGTTAAGAGTTATAAGATCACATATCTGTTTAATGGGGAGAGCTATCTCTGATCTGCCAGGTGGTGCCCGTGGCTCCGCTCATTGGCTTTATCAGAGATGGTGTTATAGTCCTCTGGTTGCCATCACTTTTGTGGCATACCTCATGATTTTTGCCGTGACATGTTTGTTGCTTTACATAGCTTATTTACATGACTTAGCCTTACGGCTTACATTCTTGCAATTATGTATATGTTATATTATCGTTTTTACTTTATTTTTGCTGTTTGTTTTGGGGGTCCTGGGGGGGTCCCGGTGGTTCCAACTCTTTTTGGGCAGGCCTCCGGGGCTACTCCTGGTCCCTTCTTGTCCTATTTATTTTTCTTCAGTCTCCTGGGGGACCTTCTGCATCCTTTTTCTTATCTATTCCCTTCCTTCTTTACCCTGCTCTTCTTACCTGTCTTTCCCTCTTTCCATCCCCTTCCCTCTTCCTTTTGAACTGCCATGTTCTCACTCTAAACACTAAGGGCCTAAATTCCCCTGACAAACAACATATTCTGATTCAAGATCTCCAGCGCCTGGGGCCTCAGATTATATTCCTGCAGAAGACATTTTCTGCGGGGGGGGAGAACCTTCTTTTTTTAAACGGCTTTACCCCAGACAACAAGTAACAAGAGTGGTAGGTTGCTGGCCCATCAGACCAGACCTCCATCTTCCCCGCCACTATTCATGGCTGAATATCTGCTACTGGCAATGTGGTAAGAGACTTTCACTCCATTTTGGAGGTTCTATGTGACTTCTACAAGGACCTATACAATCTGTTTTCGTCAACTTCTTCTCCCTCAGGGGAAGACATTTCTTCCTACATCCATTCTACCAATACCCCTAAACTGACTCCTGCACAGGCTCAGGAGCTGGAAGAGGACCTTTCATTGGAGGATATTGACCAAGCCCTTAGAGAAATGCCATCCAGTAAGTGCCCCGGCCCTGATGGGTACCGTGTCTTTTTACAAAAAAATTGCACCTTTCTTTCCCCTTTGCTGTTGGATGTATTTCGTGAGCTTCCAGACTCTGTCTTGGACAATTCCCAGCTCACAGAAGCACACATCACACTAATCCCAAAGGAGGGAAAATATCCCCTACTGCCAGCTATTTATCACCCAATCTCCTTGTTAAATACAGACCTAAAAATTTATGCTAAGATTATGGCGTCCAAACTCAAACTGCTTTTACCCCTCCTTATCACCACTGACCAAACTGGGTTTGTCCCAGGTCAGGAGGCCTGGGACAATACTATCAAACGTATCCAGCTGGAGGATGCGATTCACAGTTCTCATGTTAATGCGGTCTTTTTTTTTGGCAGTGGACGCTGAGAAAGCGTTTGACAGGGTTGATGGCCCTTCATTGAGGACACCCTGTCCCACATTGCTGTTGGTCCGGAGTTCCTTGCCTGGGTCAAGGCTTTATATACAAATCCTTCAGAGTGTATCAGGGCAAATTATTTTCTTTCCCGTTTGTTCTTGCTCACCAGTGGAACGCGGCAAGGGTGCCCCTTGTCCCCCTTGGTGTTTATCCTTTCAATGGAGGTCTTGGCTAATGCCATATGTTCCAGTGGAAAGATTTTGGGTATCTTTATGGGCTCTAGCAAAAACAAACTGGCATTATTTGCCGATGACTTGATGCTTACTGTGGCTAAGCCCAAAATTCTCCCTTCTGCAGATCCTTGTGGAGCTAGAGCACTTTGGGAGGTTCTCAGGCTTCTCCCCAAACTTAAATACGAGCTACTTAATATATCACTAAGGAGGACTGATTTTTGCCAGCTCCTGCAGGCAACTCAGTTCCACAAGGAGGTCTCCTAAAAGTGGCTAGGGCAGGCATATTGCTGGTAATATTAGTTTTAGATGTTTCTATGGGAGTGAAGCACCTTTTTCATCAGTAGTGTTATTCTAGTCACCCATTTGTTCCATTTTAAAGTGGAACTACCACCAGAAGTAAAGTTGCCCTGCAATAATTAAGCAGGTGGCAACTAGCTTAATCGTTATTTTACCTCAACGACAAGATGGTCTAGAAATACTTAATCTTCCAAGACTGACAGCCAGGTTAGTGCAGTCTGCAGCATCAGTCCCTTCCAGGACAGTGCAATGCTTCTGAATAGACTGGGACTGACAGTATAGGCAGGTAGACAAGACTGCTGATACCTGGCTTTCAGTCTTTGAAGATTAAGGATTTCTTTAGAATCTGGTCATTGAGAGGTAAAACTTAAAGGGATAGTAATACCATAAAAAAAAAAAAAAAAAAAAATTATATATATGTTGTAGGGTTTATCCCCCTGACTAAAACAAGAGTACTCCCACTGCTGAAAGATGTTTCATTCAAAAGTTATTAATTTTCAAAGTTGAATTTTTTAGGTGCAATATCACACTGGCCTGAAATTGTAGAGTGGCGCTGTTGCTACACGATCCTATGGACAGCTCTGGTCTCAGGACCATAAATCTCCATAGGATGGTGTAGCAACAGCGCCACTCCAATTTCAGGCCACTGATATTGCACCTAAAAAAATTCAACTTGGAAAATTAATAACTTTTGAATGAAACATCTTTCAGCAGTGGGAGTACTCTTGTTTTACTCAGGGGGATAAACCCTACAACATATTTTTTTGTTTTACATTTTAGGTATTACTATCCCTTTAAGCTAGTTGGCACATGCCCAATTATTGCAGGGCAACTACTTCTGCTTTAAGAGATAAGTTAGAGATCTATGTAGGTGACCAGAATCAAGTCACCCCCACCACACCCATTCACACTAGTACTCCAATGACTAGTAGCCATCATGAAATGTACATAGACAGATTAAGGTCCTATACAGACCAATGTCCTGCTAACCCATAATTACAGGGTACTTTCCAGGAACTCCAGATATTCCACAGACATCCAGAAGTATACAAGTAGAATGGCAAGCTTGCCAAAAGTGTCAGTGGTTGACATGTTGCACTTTTCATTTTCTGAAATGAAATTTTTCAAATGTGTTATGCTCCTCTTCAAGATTCCAAGCTGCAGTTTCTCTGGAGCAGCTGTGTCAGCAATTCAAATGCTTGAAGTAGTTGGCAAAGGGATGCACAGATCCTACAGTAGAAAAATTCGACTAGATAAGTGGATAGACTGAGTGTCACAGCTCAACTGAAGACATGCAGCAGGACTCCATTACAACCACTAGCACTGCTGCCCATGCCAGCAGCAGGATGCATTCCATCACCATGCCACTTATTGCACAAGGTGCTTTGAAGGACAATCCTACAAGGATGCTAATGCACTAGCAGGAGATACCTGAGGCTTGGCCCTAGATCACCAAAAGTTGGATTTTTGTGTCAGCTGACAACTGCTTTGTTAAAACTGCCAGAATAGTAAAGCTATGTGTGTGCCCTGCTTTACCCATTTCCTCAATATATTTATTACATTGCTAAATCAGTAAGACATTCTGACTAGTGCATACTATATATGAGCCTAAAAGGTGGCATTACACACTGTGCGCATCACTAGCTTAAAATGGATGTCCCACAGGCATGAAAATAGTATAAAGTCAATTAATATGAGATGCTTCACAGTAAAGCACTGTGACAGACAAAGGAGAGAGTCAGAAGTCATTTGAAGAGGCCACCTTGCTGGTGAGTCACTAGCATACAGCTGATTTACTGGAGAAATTTGAGCATGTTACCAGCCAAAGCCTCCCAAATAAAATAGTTTCATGGAATAGTGATTTTTTTACAGATAAGAATGTTATTAGGAAACAGTCCCTAATAGGGAGTGTCCCTGAAGCAGTTTATATACCACTTCACATGCCATTATTTAAATCCTTTGATGCTAGAGATCCCACTGTTGTAATCCTGTGTTTTATAGGCCATGAGTTTGTGCCAGAAACTAGTGGATGTTAGTGGGGCCCCAAGGGCACCTAGAATGCCTTGCCTAGGATGTAAATCCAGTCCTGTCTACTACAACTACCTCCAGTTGTAGACTTAATGACTCCCCCAGTTGATACTTTCCTAGTGAAGTTAACTGTACTAGTTTTTTTTGGTGTTTCTGCAGTATATCTAAAGCCTGACAAGGCTGGTGCACCTGTTGTCACCATTGGTGCCTGGGGTTCTAGTTGTGCTGCTGCCAGCAATAGCACTGCCACAAGTAAATCCTGCTTCTCGTTCCACCTTAGGAAGCAAGAGACGTGTGACTGACCAACTTCACATCCCTCAAATTTGAGTAACTGATCTTTAACCCCTTTAAACAGCAGGTAATTATGGGTTTTCTAGTACAATTCAGCAGGAAATTGCTGCCTCCAAAAGTCAGAAGGGGTATGTGGTGAAAATTTACTGCAATCAATATTGCAATAGTCTGCCAAAACACATTGCAAGGCTTTCAGTGAAAAATTTGCACTACAGATGAGATGGAGGGGGAGGGATATCATGCATGGCTGTCTTGGATGTATACTGCACTTAAAGAAAAATACAAGTAAGTTATAAAAGTAAGCTTTATTAAAAGGATAAAAAATTTCATTAAGAGCATTCAGTTCATAACAGCATTAAAACCCAAGGATAATTACTTTATGATAGTACATTTGCCAAGCTTTCCAAGAAGTTAGACTTCAGATGTGGCAGAGAGCTGACCTTCATCTGGCGACTGCTGCTGTATTTACTTTTCACAGACTGCAAGAGAGACACGTGTTAAACAAAACCACCACACTGCAAAACATTGTACATCTGGCTTACAGACTGCAGGGTCTACAATTTGTAGATAAAGGGGATAAGCAGATTTCTCCCCCCCATAAAATAAACTATATATGGTCCATAGTCTTAAAGATGCTAGGACTTAACAGAATGCTAGAGAGGAGTTCAGGAACTCCTCAGGTTACTGGAGCCAGATGGCAACAGAAGGATGGTGTTGGGGCAAAGGAGTTTTGAAAGTGGGTATTTTAGACAGAGTGCCCTCATGAGATTGAGACAGCAAGTTGTATGACCCTGTCATTGGAAGGTTTGGCCTGGTACTGCTCTGTCTATAAGAGGCTGAGTAAGCTACAGTACACCTTACCGTAAACTTTGAGAGGCCTCTATTAACTTTCACAAGATTCTTGGCTATGTGCTGCATGACTGGTACAAGAGCGTTTTCTGTGTAGGCCATGTAATGCTCAAGGATAGGAGTCTAAAATAGACAAGACATTAGTTGGCAACTTCAGTAAAAAAGTTAAACACTCCACAGATTCCCATGTTTAGTTTTCCCTTCTTGCACTGCACTTAAGGCCATGTGTTATTGAATATGTTCTAGGGTTTGCCAACAGTACGCTTACGATTTAAAACTTATTAATCCCTTGAATGCTAGGTTTTCACATTGCATACTGAACACAGGTTAAGAGCTCCACTACCTCCCACTTTGTTTTGTGCATAAGATTATATAAAGCCTCCTTACAAATGGAGTGCAGAGTGAAATAGTCTGAGTCTTCTAAAGGCATAGTACACAAGTCTACTTGTAAATGGAATCTGTTATAACATCCATAGGTATTCAAGTGGAAATGATAGTTTAGAATGTCTTGACAATGTACTAAATGGAACATGTTAGCTTAAATGCAGTTATACTTAATTCTGCTCTACATCAGCCATTAACAGCTTAATTTAGTTGTAGACAGCCTTTAGCTTCAGTTGTTTGAACAGAGTCTCAACCAGCTGATTTGTCAGGATATTGCCTTCCATTGTTTTATGAGTTCACTCACCCATTCTCCACAATTTAGAATTTTCATTGCCAGGCAGAAAGAAGCTGCCGCCAACTGAGATGGAGGAACATGCACCATGTCGTAGTCAACCATAACCAGCTCCATCAGGTACTTTGCCAAGGTGTGATGAAGAGAGTCCACCTAGGAAGGACAGAGGGTGTACATGTTAAGTGTTATCCCCTGTAACATGGGCACAAAAATTTAGCCTGTTCATGTTCCATGAGGAGAGGGCTGAGAGTCTGCTAGATGTTTAGTTTGTGAAGCAGAGTAATTCAGCTCTGCAGCTCAGTTTGAGATATCTAGTACCCAAGACTGAAAGGGTGACTTAAACTGGACATTCTGGTTCTTGTGCCAAGTGTTAAACTAACTTGTGATAAGAACCCTTTAAAGCACGTGTAACATGAGTCAGTCAACCTTTAGACATCCAAGTCATTTTAGTTTCAGAATAACTGGTGGACCCAGACACTGCACATTAATATGCAAGTGGGAGCATGTGTGCAACCAAGTCTTGGTTCATCCATTCCAGGACTGGAAGCAGAGGCAATTTCAAAGTGCAGCAGGCTAGGCAACATGTACTTTACCCTGGCTGATTTACTCCAGAGCATCCTTTGTAATAGGTACATTAGAGGGTTGCACCCATTTCCACCATTGTTTATAACTGTTGCACCAAAGTATTCATGTTGAAGAAAGTGCATCTATTAGAGGTCTCCTAGATATTGCCTAAGTGGGTGGACATTTCTCCCCTCCCCCCAGTGGTGCAGTTGTCTATTTCAGGAGTACTAGTCCATTTCATAGATCACAACACTGCTAAAGGATATTTTACTCACCTCTGCAATTTTGGATGCTCTCCTCAAGAAGTGCAGTGGTAGAGGTCTTCCAATATCAAACTTTAGTACTCTAAGGATTTGCATTTCCATGTCTCTGATCTGAGCTTTGGTGTAAGTGTAGTCAGTAACAAAGGCAAAGTCACCAATGGTTGGACAGTATATCTCTTCATATTTGGATGCAATAAACATGGCGCTCACTCCAGCCAGCTGCAGCAGCTTTTTGGGCACTGGGTTTTCCTGTAGAAGCATATAGTGTATTAACACAAGTGCTCATGTGCACTTAACTTCCATTTGCAGCCAGAAATTGTGTTCTTACCTGCAGAAACCGATCTAGAATGGATACTGTCATGAACATTGTCTCCTGCAGCAGTTTGAATCTCATATGGACCTGCACTAGCCAGTCGACCAGTATTGCCCTCATGTTTCCATTAATGTCTTTGCCTTCTAGATAGTGCGGCCTGATAGCTTGTTCAGCCTATTAAGAGATCAGATTTAGTTGTCCATTTATGTTCTGTAGACCAGGAGGTGTTGGGGAAGAATTTGCAGTCATATTTCAGGGAGAACACCAAGCAGTAAGTTCATTGAGCCGAGATGCCACTTCCCATGCTACCCTACTGTTAAAACAGTGCAAAACCTTCTCCGGTTCAAGGAACTGGCTGTATAACAGTTGAGGCTTCTTGATCTCAGAGGATCTGCTTAGTGTGGAAGGCAATGTAAAATAAGTGGTGTTTATACAACTGCAGGTATAAGGACACTATTCCAAGTCAGGTTAATGTAGTCTTCAGTTGTGGGAACCTACTTTGACCTTAATATTACTTTACACTGACAAACTTTTTTGGATGGTGTGGCCTGCCATTTTATAAGTTTCACCCAAAGCACAGAAGTTGTATACAATTACCCTGGAGGAAAGTTTGACATGCCAAGAGCCTATAAGGGGGAGGGGGGAGGAGTCTTGCATTATATTAGGGGGAACCTGCAGCATTCAAGAGCTGTTAGCGCAGACACTTAATAGGTGGAACTTCCCATTTCTGCCTACAGAATCAATCAGGGACCAGACTATGTTCTAAGACAATGTTTGTCGTCATGACATATGATTGAGTAGTGGGTGAGCATTTTACAATTTAAAATGAGCACAAATCTGATCTCAGGAGGATCAATATTGAGGATTCTACAAGTTTATAGCTTCTGGTTTATTATTGCTGGAGAGAACCCATACCACATGTATTATAGCTCATCAGTACTCAAGATTGATCTCAGGAATCTCCACAACAGTCCAGGTTTCTTTACTTTCAAATGAACATCTAGTCTGCTTACGTATACTCCTGCTGAAACACACATTAGACATAACCTGGTGACATGTTTGAGAACCACAGTTCTAGTGTGAACCTACCTCCAGTCTTCTGAGATAACAGTAGATGTCTTTCACATATTCACTGCACAACATTGTGTTGTCTCCATCATCTGCATCCACATCTCTCACTTGCATCAGAGCACTGGAAAATGCCTGGGGCAGTTCTTCTACAGCACAGTCAGATGTATCCATGGGGCTGTGGTTATCGGAGGCTGGCTAATGAGGCAAGACATTTCATTAACTCCATATTAGAACTTGCCACACAGAATCAAGTTGCTAAGACCAGTTGCTCAAAGCTACCCCTGGTCCTCAAGAGCTACCAGTAGACACTGCCCACCACACCAATTTAGCCACTAATCATTAGATAACACACTGTACTAAGTGGGGGTATCCTGAGAAAAAGCAGCCAGGCTTTGTCAGTCAAGTCTTGAGCTAGCCAACTGCTTCTTGGCAGGGAGGTGAATATAAGAGCAATTCCATTAATTGCATGATGCTGGGGAGGCTTGCAGTGATGACCCACTTCAGCTTCATTAATACAGAATTGGTAACTGGACATTACCCACCTTTTCCTTACGAGCATGCTCCTCCAGTACAGGGGGATTTTCAGGTTTTTCAACAAGTGGTTTCCGTAAAGCTTTTGTTGCCTGTAAGAGAAGTTATGTTTTGAGTGTGTCAATTACACAGACAATGAAGTTTATTTCCTACTTACCCTCTTTAAAGGCACCTTTGACATCTGGTTCCCAATGTCTCCCAAGGCATGTCTAGGTCTTGGTACAGGTCTGGCTATTGCAGCTTTCTTCCCAGCCAGGCTTGGGTCCATGTTCTCTACGTTCATCCGCATACTCTGTTGCGATAGAAACTAAAGCATTAGATCTGGAGCAATATGCAGAATAGAGTTCTAGGAGCAAGCCAACTGCAGAGTTTAAAAGTGAAAATTCTTATGTTAGTCAGTGAATTGCTAGAGGAGACTGGCTTCTGGCATACTGCAAAGCAAAGGTGTTAAAGCCCCCTACCCAAAGAAGTTGTTTACAGTAGTGTGGCAAGCACAGATGTTTGACCAAGTTATAGTAGTTGATCTTTTAATCTTTTGGATGGTTGACAATACAAAAATCAGAGTGCTTGAAATGATTGGCACGAGGAGTTAAAGCAGAGTTCTGCAACTTGCTGCATTTAGACCAGTAGCTTGTCAGTCTCACCTCCCCCATATTCCTGCTTACTAGGGCAGGTAGTATCTACCCATGCCCAAGGATACCCTTAAACAAGGATGCTCAAACAGTGCATGTGTTGCAAAATATCAACTAAGAACACAAGTTAGTGTCTGATTGAGACAGATTGATTGGTGTTCTTGTGAACAGGTTTGGGCACTCCAGAACATAACGAGTCAGTATTACAGTCCCCATTGTCTTTAGTCTGCAAAAGAAACACTGGGAGTTGCAGCATGTGTATAATCTTGAGAATTAAGGGCATTTACATTTTAGAGAAGATCCTGTACCAACTCATTTGAGTGAGGTTTCACTGAAGCCTATTTCAGGCCACCTATACAGTATTTTAATACAATGCTATCAAAGCCACTTTTGTCATTTAAGAGTTGGCTAATCAACTTTAGAAGGACTTGCACTCTACAGGGATGTTTCCTTACACAGTTGTCAGGGCCTTATACAATAACACTAAAGACATGCAATACTGCAGCTAGTCTGCTGCACCATATGGCAATTTGTTGGCAAAAACAAAATCCCAAATGCAAGATCATAAACATACTGCAAAACAGGTTGTAGACTTCCAGCATTTGCAGTGTACACCTATTGCAGTCTGCTTATTTGCTCCAGAATGCTTTATAGATTGAGCCATAATGCTGCAAGTTAAGTGTATATGGTTACTCCAGAGGTTTAAGGTCTTCCAACAGAAGCAATGATTCTCAGGCAACAGGAACATTGACTGAGCTACCGATAGACTCCCAAGATTGCTGCTTTAGTTGACCGACTCGTTTGTGGGCCAAAGGCTAGTGTTGAGGAATAATGCTCTAGAGCATAGTTTCAGCCAATGATTCACTGCTGTAGAGCCCTGGGATCATCAATAGGTTAGATTTTCAGATCTGTATCTGACAGGTGAATGAGTCAGCTGTTACTCAAGAAATGCAATATTAAGGAGAGCCATTTGTGTACCAGAGATTGGGAAACACTGGATTTGTCTTCACCCATTGAGTGCCAGAGGGCTGTGCAATGCGTTATAATGTGGTGCACACTGCTCTGGCACTCAAAGGGTTGAGGACCAGATGCATGCAATACATAACTCAGCAATAGAAGAGTGCTAAGGAATACATTTACCAGATCATAAACTTAATTCTTAGAGGGGTGACAGGGAAGTTTTAGGGTACCCCTGACTGTGCAGGTGTCATTTCTGTAAACGTTTAGCCCTCCAGGTGGTCAGTGAAAACGTCACATTGATGCCTTAGACATTACATATACACTTCATTTTAGTGTCAGCACTAGGCATTCTGCTTGTGTTTAGAACGCCAACTCTGTTAATAAGAGCCCTTTTAAGAAAGTAGCCACTTTGCTTTAAGTTGTTCCCAACCCTGTTGTCTCCCTGGATAAAAGTGGTGAGGCACAGCAGATTGTTCCTGTAAGGGTTAGTTGTCTGCACAAAGGGACATGAAATACATAGCAAATTAACATAAATCACTGCTTCAGACCTTAAAGGGTTACACAGCAGCTACATTACATGGCAGCAGCCCAGACCATATTTTGCCCATTTCTAGGCAGCTCTGGCTCAGGGGGTAAAGAGAAGGCAACAAATACATGTTTTAGGGTTTACGTATACAAGTTAACTAGGTATACAGGACTTCAGCCATATGAACTCCCACTTAAAATGCATCCCTTTAGTGTTTAACATGGGGGGGGGGGGGGCGAGATTCACTAAGCAGTGATATAGGAATTGGAGAAGTCATCGCCACTCTTACTCTATGAAGCCTATTCACCATGATCTCCAAAGCTGAAGAAGTCTTCATGCATAGGCTCCACAGAACATGGGAACTGGAGAAGTCATCTCCACTTTATCACCGCTTAGTGCAGTGTTTCTCAACTTTAGTCCTTGGGGCACACCAACAGTGCAGGTTTTCAGGTTGTTTCTGCTTAATCACAGGTGAGTAGTTAGTGGCTCAGTCATTGTGATTGATTCACCTGTGATTAATTAGGGTGATCTTGAAGACATGACCTGTTTGTGTGCCCTGTGGACTGGAGCTAAGAATCACTGGCTTAGTGAATCTACCCCCATGAGTGTTAGGCCTCCAGCATTAGTTGTCAGTTAATTAAACATCCAATTAATGTCAGTGGAGAGTTCTATTCCAGTCTGTGGTGCAGTTTGCCTGCACCATAATTCCACTTTTCTACTGAGATCTGTAGTTTTATTCAGTTGTGAAGATACAGTGTATCTCTACAAGAAGTTAGAGATCACAGCTATAGAACTAGCAATGTACTATTGTGTTACTCAGCAGAGGTTAACAAGCACAGAATTCATAGAAAGTGGAGTTTGTAGTGCTGTGAAGCTCACTTCCAAAATTAAGACACATTAAACATACATGAATCCCCAGCAACCTATAGTAAAACATGCATTCAGAATAATAAACACAATCTTACCCGGGTGACAATTGCAGCCATGATACTTAGCAATAACTCACAATCCTTCTACTCACTACACCAGCATAAGTTCCTTGTTACATCCCCTCCTTTTTATTCAATTCCCTGAGACTGAGCACCCTATTGGCTCCAGCCATCCAAATCAGCCTGATGACTTACAGGTGATTTCACTTAGTGTTACTGACTGATTGACCCTTTGCGTGCCATTTATTTAGAATTTATTTATTGAGAAAGTGCTTTACATTGAGTTTTCTCTTGTTTTCAAGCATGTACCAAAGAGCATTTACAGTACGTTACACATATATAAACATACAAACATGCACATATGTAAAGAACTGATACATTAAAATAACACAACATTTTATATACATTTAATATCTTCATAAACATATAACCCATTAGGTTGTAGGCACAAACATCTGGAGACAAACCAAAAGTCCCCAAATTCTCACTCATTGCAATGAAGCTGTTAAACCCTTCAGTGTTAGGGCTGTTGCCAACTCATTGCTTTGTAATGCATTAGAGACCTCTCTTCCAATCAAGGGGTTAAAACGAACCATTATTTATTTGTTCCTTTTGGTGCTAATAGTTACACACAGGTGGAAAGCAGATACACTGCTTTTGTCTTTTTAATTTTTAACCCTTTGAGTGCCAGAGGGGTATGCAACATTTTGCTCTGCAATGCGTTGCGTACCCCTCTGGCACAAAGGGTTACAGCCCTTTTTCTGAAAACCCCTCTGGCACCCATAGGGTTATAATTCTGCAGCACTGCACAGCAATCAGTGAAACCTTGCGGTGTATGTTTTTATAAACAGCCGCGCTGCCATCCCAGAATTCCAAGATGTGCTAGGACCGTCACCGGTCCTTAACGCACATTCACGGGTGACTGTCCTGGCATGTCATTGGTCACTAAGGGGTTAAAGGACTCTGTGGTCACCTTAGTTGTGTGTGTATTAGTTGACCAGTTAGCTGAAAATTTCATTCAGAAGATGAATCAGTTTAACCCTGTGTTGTGTTTCCCATAAAAGTACTGCATTTAAAGGCATGTCTGCTCACCTTAATATTATATGTGTGCCAGTTGTTTCTAATATATATATGCTTTGTAGTATATGCTGGCATTTTAAAAAGGAATAATAATAATTTTGCAATAATTGGTATTTAAAAATTATTACATTGTTAGAAAATTTAAGACATCCTTTTTATGTAAACACAAGAGTATCAGTGTATGTAAAAGGTGTATATAATTGTGTTGCAATGTGGAGAAAAAAATTACAATTCACTAATCTGACGTCCCTTTAAATGTTTATGAAACACACACCCTGCAGGGTTGCACAGATCCCTGTGCAGGCCTGCAGAATGACATTTTGTCATAAGCATCCTGCATCCATGGGGATATCAGGTCACCTTACTGAACTGATATATTTTATTACAATCATTGTACATGTGAAAAAAACCTCATGCACATATCCGTATTAAAGTGACTTCTTTTGCATTTAGATCAGGGATACATATGAAAAACACACACTTCAGGTTTCCACTTATTCCTCTGCAATCCTAATCTACATACAGATTATTTAGAAATAGATTTGTGCATGCCAAGAAGATTAGTTTCATCTGAACCATTCAAAAGAAAGGCATGCTGCGCACTTGTGGCAATCCATATGTTGGAGGTGAAGTAGACAGTCTGTCCCATAGCTTTGAACAGCTCGTCCTTCCACAATGATACACACTAACGATACAGTGAGGGCACTCTTATTTGTGCTGAACGTGATGCGACAAGCAGAGCTGGATTAAGACTCCACAGGGCCCTAGGCAGGATACCAAACTGGGGCCCCTGCAAGCCGTTCAGTTTGACCCTTGTTCCTGTGGTTAGAGGTAGTACTAACAACTTAAAAAAAAAAGTATGATTTAACCATTTGGCTGCCAAAGAGATGGCCAAAACATTGCAATGGGCTAAATATATTAAAAATGTATCAAAGAGCTTACAGTTGAAATGGAGGCACATAAGTGATACCACATAGCTTACAAATGAAATGGGGCTTGACACGTGATTCTGCAGAGCTTGCAATGGAAACTGGGCTACAAAATTATATCACAGAGCTTAGAATTGAAATGGAGGTACACAAGTGATACCACATGTCTTATAATTGAAATAGAGGCACATAAGTGATACCACAGAGCTTAGAATTGAAATGGAGGCATACAAGTGATACCACATGTCTTAGAATTGAAATGGAGGTACACAAGTTACATAGTAATTTAGGTTGAAAAAAGACTTGCGTCCATCCAGTTCAACCCTTTTCCTATTCCTGTTTACCATCGCTGACCCAAAAGAAGGCATCCGACTCCAAATGGCAATCAGATTTCTCCCTGGATCAACAAGCCCTAACTAAATATTAATCCCAATACTAACGTGCATAGCCCTCTATATTATGCTCTTTTAAATAAGTATCCAGGCCCCTTTTAAAAGCATCTAATGTATTTGATAGCACCACCTCCTCCGGAAGTGCATTCCATACCTTTATTGTCCTTACTGTAAAGAAACCCTTCCGCTGTTGTAGACTAAATCTCCTTTCCTCAAGTCTAAGCGGGTGGCCCCTTGTCCTGTGTACTGTTCTGTTAATGAACAGGTCTTTTGAAAGCCCTTTATATGGGCCTTGAACATATTTATATAGTGTTATCATATCCCCTCTAAGACGCCGTTTCTCTAGTGTGTACAAGTTTAACTTTTCTAGCCTCTCTTCATAACTAAAACATTCCATTCCCCTTACTAGTTTTGTAGCCCTCCTCTGCACTCTCTCTAGTTCCATAATGTCCTTCTTCAGAAAGGGCGCCCAGAATTGAACAGCATATTCTAGGTGGGGTCTTACCATGGACCTGTAAAGAGGCATAATTATATCTTCCTCCCTTGAGTCAATACCCCTTTTAATACATGCCAATATCTTATTGGCCTTTGCAGCTGCCAGCTGGCACTGCATGCTACTGCAAAGTCTATTGTCTACCATTACTCCTAAATCCTTTTCATTAGTAGATTTCCCCAGAGAAACACCATTTAAAGGGGATCTCTCACCTATTTACACTTAATGCTCATTAGTTAGAGCATATATCTAGAACACTGAAAATAGTGTTCATTAGATTTAAAAAGTAGTTACATGCGCAAAATGTAAACTTTAAAAAGGGTCCGGCAGCCTACTTCCGGCTTGCCGAACTTTGCCGACCAGAGACTGCTCCGTCCCACTACCCATCATCCTCCCATGACAGAGGCTGTCTGTCACTAAAGTGGAGCGATCGCATTGGCAGAGATCGATATCTAGCCAATGCGATCGCTCCACTTTAGTGACAGACAGCCTCCGTCATGCGAGGATGATGGGTAGTGGGACGGAGCAGTCTCTGGTCGGCAAAGTTCGGCAAGCCGGAAGTAGGCTGCCGGACCCTTTTTAAAGTTTACATTTTGCGCATGTAACTACTTTTTAAATCTAATGAACACTATTTTCAGTGTTCTAGATATATGCTCTAACTAATGAGCATTAAGTGTAAATAGGTGAGAGATCCCCTTTAAACTATATGTTGCATTTTTATTATTATACCCAAAATGCATAACTTTACACTTGTCTATATTGAATCTCATTTGCCATTTGCCTGCCCAGTTACTCAATTTGTCCAAGTTCTCTTGTAATGAAGACACATCCAGTTCAGACTTTATTACCTTACTTAATTTTGTGTCATCGGCAAACACTGATACATGGCTTCCTATGCCCTCTGGGAGGTCATTAATAAACAAATTAAAAAGAAGAGGACCCAGGACAGATCCCTGAGGCACTCCACTTATCACGTTTATCCAACTGGAGAACTTGCCATTTACTACCACTCTTTGCATTCTATCTTTCAGCCAATTTCCAATCCACTCACAAACATTTTGCCCTAGTCCTATTTCATTCAATTTGTACAGTAACCTCTTGTGTGGAACCGTATCAAATGCCTTGGCAAAGTCTAAATAGATCACGTCAACCGCCTCTCCCTCATCTATATTATTACTTACTTTTTCATAAAATGCGATCAAGTTCGTTTGACAAGACCTATCTTTCACAAAGCCATGTTGGCTATTGCTAATGATATTCCTGTTCCAGCAGAATTCTTGAATATATTCCCTTAGCAACCTTTCAAACAGCTTCCCTACCACAGATGTCAAGCTTACGGGTCTGTAGTTTCCTGGCTGGGACTTTGATCCCTTTTTAAATATGGGCACCACATCTGCTTTACGCTTTAAGTGATACCACATGTCTTAGAATTGAAATGGAGGCATATAAGTGATACCACAGAGTTTAGAATTGAAATGGAGGTACACAAGTGATACCACATGTCTTAGAATTGAAATGGAGGCACATAAGTGATACCACAGAGCTTAGAATTGAACTGGAGGTACACAAGTGATACCACAGGTCTTAGAATTTAAATGGAGTTGCACAAGTGATACCACAGGTATTAGTATTGAAATGGAGGTACACAGGGCTGGTGCAAGGATTTTTGCCACCCCAGGCAAAAACCTAATTTTGCCACCCTTTCCCCCGCCCTATGTGCCACACCTCTTTATGCCCAGCCCACCTCTTTTAATGACTGTTACCTTAGAGTCTTATATGCTAATTAACAGATGTTTGATGCAAATTTAGAGGACAGCTTGAGTTAGCCCTTTGAAACCCAATAGTAGATCTTATATAAAAACCCTTTGCTGTAATGCGTGGATCCATCTCTGGCACCCCAAGGGGTAAAGCCTAACATCAACTATAATTTACCCTATACGTCTCCATGTGTTGGACAGCTCTCCTTCCTCCTTATTCTCTAGTCTGGTTAACTCATTAAATGTTCCAACATCTCTCACTGCTGAGATTGCCAAAAGGTGTATTGAGTGCAGAGGGGAACAGCACAGAGGAGCCTGGACCATGGTACAGTACACACCCAAACCAGAGGCACCCTGCCAAGTCCATCTATTTCCCAGAAAGGCAAGTGTGATTCATACAAGAGAATGCCACCCAGAACAAAGGACATTCCAGTGTTGACCCTTCAAGGACCAAAGGGATTAACCTGTTCAAGGGTTTTGAGATGTGACTTCATCATGTATTATTATATTAAACCTCTGATAAAAATTTATCAAATTGGAGCTAGCCAGGGGGACAACTCGTTTTTAGCAGACCCTTGACTGTCTGGTGGTTAGTACTTACTGGTGTGTTCCTTTAGGCTAGACATGTCAAATGCACACAGTTCAGGGCCACTCACATATAAATGCAACACTATAAATGTAATTTAGTTATCTATTGTGCAACTAAAGAAAATGGACCAGAAATACTGATACTGTTCTTCATCAGTGATGAAGAATGAATGAACAGTGCCAGTACGTTTGGTCCATTTTCTGTTGCATAATAGATAAATTATATTTATACAGTGAGTATATAACTGTTTTCATTTAACATGCATGCAGGAACACAGACCAGTAAGTAAGCCACCCACCAGACAGGGGTACAGACACAAGTTCTGCTAAACAGGTTGTCTCCCTGTCACAAAGCCTCAACTTCAACACAGACCATGATCATTTGATCCTCTGGCACTGATTGCAATGCCAATTATTAATGAAGAGCTAGTCTGTCTTTAACTTACCAGCCAAAACTGGGCCTGACTGGACTGGGGTGGAGAGGTGGTGCTGCACAGATATCTGTTCCACTGCGCTCTGCCTCCACTCACTGTCTGGCAGCTTCTCCCGCTCCTCTTGCCCTGCAACACCTCAAGCTGCTTTTTCTCCCACTAATGCCAACAGTTTGCTGGCTCCAGCTTGTGACTCTTTTGTCAGGTGGTGGCGGCAGGAGGCGTCTTTGTGGGTGCTCGCTCTTTTCAGAGCGGTGCCTCTCTCTCCTCTTCACTTTCTGCAACAGGTACAGCACAGCTGCCGAGGTGTGTGAGGCTCTGTGCGACGCCCCCAGGAGATGTGCGCCCTAGGCCGGTGCCTATCTTGCCTATAGGTGGCGACGGCCCTGGGTACAAGTGATACCACAGGTCTTAGAATAGAAATGGAGGTACACAAGTAATACCACAGGTCTTGGAATTGAAATGGAGGTACACAAGTAATACCACAGGTCTTGGAATTGAAATGGAGGTACACAAGTAATACCACAGGTCTTAGAATGGAAATGGAGATACACAAGTAATACCACAGGTCTTGGAATTGAAATGGATGTACACAAGTGATACCACAGGTCTTGGAATCGAAGTGGCGATGCACGAGTGATACCACAGGTCTTAGGATTGAAAAGGGGATGCACGAGTGATACCACAAGTCTTAGATTTGAAATGGAGGCATACAAGTGATACCACAGGTCTTAGATTTGAAATGGAGGTACACAAGTGATACCACAGGTCTTTGAATTGAAATCAAGGTACACAGATTATACCATAGGTTTCACAATGGAAATGGAGGTACACAAGTGATAGCACAGGTCTTAGAATTGAAATGGGGATGCATACGTAATACTGCAGGTCTTAGATATGAAATGGAGGTACACAAATGATACCACAGGTCTTACAATGGAAAAGGAGGTACACAAGTGATACCATGTTTTAGAATTAAAATGGGGGATGCACAAGTGATACCACAGGTCTTAGAATTGCAATGGAAATACACAAGTGATACCACATGTCTTAGAATCAAAATGGACATGCATAAGTGATACCACAGATCATACAATTCAACTGTATCTATGCAGATGATTGCACAAAACTTACAATTGAAATTGAGCTACATAAGTGATATACATAGTTTAAAACTAAAAGGGAGTTAGACTAATATACCACAGAGCTTTATAATTAGTAATACAATGACTAGTTAAAAGCAGCCAAGTGAGCCAACCTTCCTTCCACATTAAACATGTAACCCTTTGAGTCCAAGAGAGGTATCCCAAGCATTTCACTGCAATGCGTGGGATACCTCTCCAACACTAAAAGAGGTGAGCAACACATTGCATACTCTTCTGTTTAATATACATAGGGATCAGAACGCACTGATTTCCTGGAATAAGAGGGGACCATGGCCTAATGTGTACAAGTTTGTGCTTTTTCTGCTCAGGAAAAAACATCCCCACAGAGACCTGTAATGGGAGTTGTAATCAAAAAGCAAGCGGATGTCCCTATTGGAGTGTAGAGTTCTACATATCATTACTCAGATCAGCAGGAATCTAAGCTTTTCTCCTTGTACACTTGCCATGATTTGTACTTCACAGCACTTGCGCCCACAAAACTGTAGTGCAAACTAAACACTGTGTAAGTAGCCAACGGGTTAGGGAGGGAGCCGAGGATACATTATTACTTATGTGCTCTCTGCTTCATGGGCCAGCTGGCCCCTGGAGATACCTGTAAATAACCATACCTATCCTCTGGACGTTAGACTGCTGGGTTTTGATATCTCTCAATGGCACCCCTTCATGGTAGCATTGCTGACAGTCCTGGATATTCTGGTTGGTTACCTGTACCTGGGCCCAGTTGACACTGCAACCTGGTTGTTGTAGGGTACCTGAGGCTGAGACAACCTAAAGTAGTCACCCCATCCCTCTTTTTGTGTTTTTTAGTAATTTTTTTTTGAGTTTATGTGGTGAGGTTAGAGTACAGTTGTCTTCATGGCCCTCTGGAATATATATATTTACATGGGTTGCTACATGCATCCGATATACCTGTTGGTGACCAGTGCTTCAGGGCTTTATGATACACTGGAGTGCTGTCTGGTGCTGTGTACTCCAGGGCAACCTCGAAGAAGCTCCTTGAAGGTTTGAGCCATGTTCCTCATTATCTGCCAGTTTGGCACCCTTAAGTCTTTTCTACTATCCCTGTTATTTTGGACCTGCACTACAGTGCCTTTGACAGAAACTGGCATGCTGCTCAATGTGCCAGTGTCCTGTCAGACACTGTTGTCTATTGCTTATACTTAAAGTACTGGTACCACAGTTTCTAGGGTCCCTCTCTCTGCAGGCTTAAATGTATTAATTAATGATGTAGTGGACCATATTTGACTTGTTTTGTTACATGACGTTTGGTTTCCCCATTATGGCTGAGCAGTCAGTGCCTAAACTGGAAATTAACACTTTGAGTACCAAAGGGGTATGCAACACATTACTTTGCAATGAATTGCATAGCCATCTGTAACTCAAAGGGTTATTGACGTGATATCCAGTGCCTAATTATCAGACCACTGACTGGTATTGATGGAAACTTCCAATATGTTAGCCTCGCACTGACCCTACCGTGCGTGCGTGTCTGTGTCACAAGGATCCACTGCCGGAGACGAGTGCGACTCTAAAAGATGGAGTGAATGAGAGCTATTCTAAAGTATGAGATCTGCTGCTGTGTGACAAACTAATCCCTCTCTCCCATATGTGTGCATGTTCCAGGACAACAGGAAGAGTCCTGACACATGTGTACTAAGCAGTCTGCTTTGGGACAAATGTATGCATATTTTTGCTATTGGCTTTTTTTTGAGGGGGGCAGTCTCCAGTGCCGGGCCCCCTCTACTTGACAGGGCCTTAGGCACAGGCCTAGGGTGCCTTGCTTGTATACCGGCTCTGGCGACAAGAGAGGTGATAGTGGGGAGCAAGAGCCTCCAACCCCTGCCTGAAGAGCTCCCTTCAGTCTAGGAGAAGGAATCACCTCCCACAGGGATCATGCTTCGACCCCTTGAATGGAAAGCCCCAAAGTGTCCAAGGGTAGGCTGATGCTGATGTCCCTGCCCCACCTGACTCTAGTAACCAGTCTGAGTCTTAGAGGGGGCCGAGGCTTTTTCACACCCTTTTACCTGGCTAATGCTACTGGTGGCGGCTGTTGTGATGTTGTTGGTCCCGATGCTGCACTGTGGTGTATGCATTGATATTGGATTAGATTTCCCAACACTTTTCCCATTTCACTTCCTTATGACACAACTTGCACCTTGCAGTGTGCCTATCTCCCAAACACTCTAAATGATCCCACACTTTACTACAGTACTCTAAGTAGGCCACAGCTCAACATACAATTGACAAGGTGCGGTTTTTCTGAATGGCAGTGCGAGTGGTAGTACTGGTGGTGGTAGTGGAAGCACATGTAGGGGAAACAGTGGTGCTACTGTGGCCAGGCTGCTGATGCTTCTGAGCTGAAGGAGAACGAGCTGTAGAAGACAGTGTAGAAGGACTAGATGGGTTGTATGCCTCCTCTTTCTCAATCTCCTCTGGCTCATAATCCATATCAATAAGTATGTCTTCAATAAGGATTTCATTTATCACTTGGTCAGAGATGGCAGAAAGGCTCACTTCCATCGAAAGATTAGACAGCCTACTTCCCTCCTCTTCCCTGTTTTCTTCTGGACCAAAAGTAGACCTGTTGCCACCATCAGCCAGCCCATCTTTACTCTGGGGAGTTACAAACATCACAGGGCTGGCAATGGCAGTCCTTGTGGTATCATACCAGAAAAGAAAGAGCTGGCGCTATAATAGTGTAGTATTGTACTGGTATTGAAACAGAATAAAATGAAACACACTCATGTGATATGATGGTCAGCTGAGGACTATTCCTAACAAGATTTAAAAGGCATGCGGAGAATCACTACTGGGTCCACACAGAACTCCACAATGTACTGGGACTCCTGCACCACAGTAAGAAAAGACTCACTAATATAGTATAAATCTCCAATAAAGTTTAATAAAAAGTAATAATAGAAAATTACATGAATAAACAAGTAAGACCAAAATACAATTAGCTTATTTGCTAATGCGTTTCATGGCTAATAGACTGCTTTAAGGAGAATAGCTAAATATATGTTGGTGGCCGCTACAGAAGAATACTTAAATACCTCAAACTATCAGCTCCTGTACCCTGAGTACGTAAAAGAACTGCACAGCTCATCAATCCCAAATTGCCCCATAACGCCAAATAATCTAAAGGGGATAATAAAGTTCTCAGGCGGAGCCCATATGCATGAATGTAAGTAGAGGGGATCAAATAAAGAACTATCTAATAAAACTAGCAGTGAATGGACATGTAATTGGTATACATATAAAAGACCAATAGGAAATACAGTCTTCGATACAGATAACGTGTTGCTTCCTAATAGGGACATGAAAGTTCCCCTCGTACTTTGAAAAATATGATAGCTCCTTCCTGGATGAGCCAGTTGAATGATAGTTTATATATATATATATATATATTTCGCTATTAGCTTTGATAAAGTAGTCTGTGAACCACGAAACAAGATAGCAAATAAGCTAATTGTATTTTGGTTTTACTTGTTTATTAATGTAGTTTCACATTACTACATTTTATTAAACTTTATTGGAGATTTTTACCATATTGGTGAGTCTTCCCTTTTACTGTGATGCAGCAGTTCCAATACATTGTGAAGTTCCGAGCGGAGACGGTTGCCTTTTAAGTCAACATTAGGAATAGTCCTCTGGTGACCATCATGTCACGTGAGTGTATTTCCTTTTCTTCTGTTTTAGTACCAGTACAATGTTACACTATTGTTGAACTCCCCTCTTTCTTTTTTGGCACGTTGTGTATGCTGTTTTGGAGAGAACGAGAGGAGGAGGAGCAGCAGCCTATTATAAACAAATGTGGAAGGTTCAGTGTACTGCCTTGGGTCAGATGTAATAGCCTTACCTGCATGTTTGCTGCCCATCATATATTTGATTGACAGCCACTCCATTTGTGAGTACCCACGAGTGGGGTGTTTTATGGTGGTGGAACTTATTGAAAATTCAATGCACTAGGGGAGCTCTCTTGCGCTCTCTTCTGTTTTTCCTTATGGTATTGTGGCACTATTGGTTGTAGCGGTGGCACTGGTAGTTTTGACACTGGTGTAAGTAATGGTGGCACTGGCAGTCGTAGTGTTTCTGGTGTTCTGTGGTTGACCATGACTATGGAATAGTATACATCTGCATGCAATCTTAGTCTTCTTTGATCCAACCAAAGCACCTACATGGGACCTCTTCTTATGGCCTTCATAGAAATTATTTTGATGGCTGGTGTGGAGATTTTGCTATTAGGGCTAGGATGCTTGCTCCTGCTGCCTGAGGCTGATAGTATTGCTTAGGAATAAGACTTCTGTTTAGAAGGGGATGATGTACTATTATTCATCTGACTTCTTTTTCATTGTCGTCTGCTGGCTCTGGCCACACGACAAGGAGTGGAAGTTATTAAGTAAATATTTAACTGCTTATTTTTACTATTTTACTTTTCCTTTTTCTGTACACTAAAACAGGAACAATCGCTTAGTTGGTGGAAACAGCAATGGTGTCTGGACATCAGCTTCTCAGTTACTATGGACTGCACACACTGCATGTAGACAATGCCTAAAATGTGCACTGTTTTTGAATCTACTTTTAAATGCAGTCCATACCTTGCCTATTATTCCTTTGAGTGCCAGAAGGGTAGGAAACACATGCTAAGCAATGCCTTCCTACCTCTCTGGTACTCAAAGGGTTAAGTATTGAATAAAAGACAGGTTTGACTACTAAATGGCAGTCCATGAAGTGAAAGTCGGATGGAGTTAGTATGTCGAATATATGCAATATATGTCAACATAATAAGGGAGGGAGAATGTTGAAGGGGGGGACATTGTGTAGTGCTTGGTGTACTAGTTTTGTTTATTGTAACCCTTTGAATGCCGCAGGGGTGGGCAATGCACATCCCTATGTCATTCAGTGCTGTCCCTGGTGCTGAAAGCCTTCTCTGTATTCCCCTACTGGCTAGGTAGGGAAGCACAGAGAATGCTGTTACGCCATAGGAAAGTACAGGGGAGATCCCAGCTATTACAGCCTGATTTAGGTGAAGTGGAGACTGAACTCCGACAGCAGAGGCCGCTATCGGAGTTTACTGAATGAGTTGAAGTGTCACATTATAATATCAACACACCCCCTTGCATAGAAATATATCTGATTATGCTTCATTTCCATATGGGAATAAGCAATTGTCGATTCGAAGAATAAAAATTAGTAGACATTGTGAAGGCATGTCAGATGAATGTCGATGTGGGTATATTTTTGTCGGAGTGCTGGTGAAGTGATGTCGTAGACACTTTGTGAATACTGAGGATATGCCTACGACACTGCTCCGACAGAACATCGACATTCATAGCCCTCTTCAACCTTTAGGGCATCTAGGCCCAGGTGTCCTGGAATGCCCAGG
Source organism: Rhinophrynus dorsalis (assembly GCA_037306005.1). Taxonomy (NCBI): domain Eukaryota; kingdom Metazoa; phylum Chordata; class Amphibia; order Anura; family Rhinophrynidae; genus Rhinophrynus; species Rhinophrynus dorsalis. The sequence continues at coordinate 608,963,131 of CM074718.1, forward strand.
AGACTCCTGTATTTCATATGTGTGTCCCATGTCCCAGACAGTCCCCTTCTGGGACAATACAAAATACTGGGTTGAGATGCACTAAGGTGCTATAAAGAAGAGATAACTTCTCCAGTGATATCACTTCTCCAATTCCTATGCTATTCTATGGAGCCAATGCACTATGATTTCTCAGTGTGGGACAGATCTTAGTGCATGGACTCCATAGAAAAACAGGCATTGGAGAAGTTATCTGACTGGAGAAGTAATCTCCTTTTTATCACACCTTAGTGCATAATCCCTCTGAAATGAAGACTCCAGAGTACCGAGGGAGATGAACTAAGGTGAGATAAAGATGTGATAAAGTGGAGATTACTTCACCAGTGATATCACTTCTCCAATTCCTATGTTATTCTATGGACCCAATGCAGTAATATTTCTCAAGCGGAAGAGATCTTAGTGCCTAGGCTCTATGGAATAACACAGAAATGGGAAAAGTGATCTGACTGGAGAAGTCATCTCCTCTTTATCACACTTTAGTGCATAGCCCCCACAGAGTCCTAAACACTAAAAAGAGAACTGCCTGTTGCCTACTGTGACAGAAAGTGAGGACTCTGCTGGGCTACAAAAATGGCTTCCAGAAAATGCTCTAACTTTGATCCTGACACCAAACAGGATTTGCTGTGGAATTTTGTAGTTTATGCTAGTCTATGGCTTTGGATTTGATGTTCATTATCTTGTAGCCCACCACAGGCATCACTTTCTGTCACAGAAGTCAATGGGCAAGTCTCCCACTAGTGTTTAGAACTCTGTGGTGTGCCGGAGAAAGACCAGCTTGTGCACAGATGTCCAATGATGTATAGTGACCCCTCCCGCACAGCTACACTAGAGCTAAGGACAAGTACTTTACTTCTCTCTTCTCTGCAGTCACCCCTCATGGCAGAATGGGGTCATCCTAAAGTTATTCATCTCCTCCATAGTTTTAACCCCTGCACTTCCAGTGGAAAAGTAAAATAAATCAGTCAACAGATTTTTTTCACAGGTAGCAGCAGAGGCAAATACATGTTATGGCCCAGATAACTGTCCCTCAGTTGTCCTAGGCCAGCGGTAGGCAATCTTTGACTCTACAGCTGTTATGAGCTACAACGCTCATCATTAAAGTTACCAGATATCCCTTTAACCCTGCCAGAGAGACATGCAACTCATTGCAAATCAATTCACACCCTTCTGGAACTCAAAAGGTAATTACAGTAGGCATAAGAGAGTGTAGGGTTGCACTGATTTCTGTGCAGTCCTGCAGAAGGAAATTATCATAACGACTAGGGGTGGGCGAAAATTGTCGCAGTGTTCCTGCGGGAAATTTTGTGAAAACCACATTGTTATCCACTTTTTCGCGGGAAAATCCGCTTTAAAACTAGTGGTTAAAATGTTTGCATCTTTCGCCCATTGGCCAAAATCTTTCGCCATTTTTAGCAGAAACAGAAGGAATGGGAGACAGGAATGAGGATGGGCATCACCACCACCACTAGCAAGGACATCTTGGAAATAGAGGAATTTGCAACTGCTCTAATTCCTTCTGATGCCGAGATGCAAGGGCGGCAGGATGCTGCGGAGCAGGTTAGTGTGCCACAGACCACTGTGGACACAGTGGGAATGGGGTCAACAGGCTATGCGGGACTAGGACAGGTTCCACTTGCCAGAAGTAGCAATACTTCTGCTCCTAGTTGCAGTGCTGACTCTGAGGCAGTAGCAGCAACAGCAGCAACATTATCCACTGCCACTGCCTGTTGGGGCAGGCACAGTTCAGTCATCATCAACGGCACTGTGCACAATTTGTGTCAATTCAGTGAAAAGAGGAAAGGAGGGAACACACCTTGGCACAAGCGCCCTCATATCACACATGAAACACAGACACCATGACATTTACTCTAAACATGTTAAAGCCAAACAACCACCACAGAAATCAAGCGCCACTTTTGCTGTTCCTGACTCACCAGAAAGGCAACAAGAGGCGAGGCGGAGATCAAAGAGGAGGAGGAATAGAACAACCCAGGCAGATACTGAAGGTTCCAGGACGAGTGAAACAACTAGCTCGCCATCACCTTCTAGGGTAACTACATCTTCTGCCAATCCTCCTCATTCATTACCTCCCCCGCCAAATGATAGCCACTCTGTTGATGTTAGGATGTGGCAGTTCGTTGGTACCCATTGCACACTGTGTGGTGCGCTGACCACACATGCCAGTGTGGTGGAGGAGAAACGCAATCCGTGCATCAAGCAGCATCCTAGCAGATTCCATCCTGCAGAATATGCTAAGATGGTGGCAGGGAGGTTTCATCACTATTAAACTGTCAGCAAATTGTCATGTGTCCTTAGCGGGTCTGGAAAAGGGGTACAGTGACAGCAGCAGTACTTGGTTTCGGGTGTCATGGTGTTTGGATACAGTTGTGCCTCCAGATGTTATTTACCACACACACACACACACACACACACACACACTGTGCACATTGCAGTTGCTGATGAGATCCACAGTTCCTGCTCTCAAGGGAAAAAAATATATTCTAATAACAACACACACATGATTTTGGAGGAGGGGCAGGTGGAGAAGATTTAATGGCCAACTTCTTCTTTTCTCCACATAGACTACTTATACTTATACTGCTGCTACTGCCTCAGACGCATCACTGGAGCCAGTCGTGGCATATGGAACCTTCATCATCCATCTTCCATGTTACTGTTATTGTTGTTCCCATTCCCTTTCAGCTGCCTAATCATCCTGCCGCTTAAACGACTCAGCAGCAGCAGTATGAACAACAGTTGCAACTCAGGACTCAGGAGGACATTTGACAGTGGCCACTGGCCAACATGACCTGCTGGCATTAGGCCAGCAGGGCATTTTTATTTTTTTCTCAGGGCTTGTGTTTTGAAAAAAAAAAAAAAAAAAAAAAAATAGTCCTACAAAAAAAATAAACAATTTTTTTGGGGGGGTTTGTTTCTAACAAGCCTAAGTCCTACAAATCAATGTTTCCTTAGGACTTGTGCCAAACTAGCTTATGTCCTACAAATCAATGTTTTCTTAGGGCTTGGGCCTCTAATAAGTCTAAGTCCTACAAAGGCCTCTAACAACAAATCAAACAAACCATCCTCTACAAAATACTCTATCAAGTCAAGTATCAGTCCACACCAGTGGCAGCTTATGTCGGGGGTTCCTGTCTCTGTCACTTTAAATACAAATGTCTTATTTTATTTTATTGATTTTTTTTGTATTATCTGTCCCCCCAATATCAGTCAAGAAACCCCCCCAAAACAAATTCCCTGTTCAAATGATTCATTCATTCACCAACACAGGCACCCTCCTCCTTTATACCACGTCTTATGGTTTTTATTTTTATTTATTTTATTTAGGATTTCTTTTTTATTAAGTGCCCCCCAATCCCAGTAAACAACCCCCCAAAAATCATCCCCTGTTCAAATGATTCTTTCCCCACACCCCGCCAACACAGGCACCCTAATGCCCCTTTTATACTATGCCTTTGGGAAATAAAATATTATTTGTAATGTGTTGTGTGTAACTTCTATGTTCCCATTGATTTCAATGGGCGAATAAAGCAGAAAAAATTGAAAATCTGCACTTTTCGCGGGAAATTTTTCACCAAGTGGAAAGTGCCATTTCTCGCTAATTTCAGTTTGAGGCGGAAAGTTTTGCCTATCCCTAATAAGGACCACATATTCCAAGGGGCTTCCTAGATGGAAAAAAAGAGATATTTTCTGAATAAATATAGTATCTGGTATCCTATCATAGATATTTTTAACCCCTTGAGTGCCAGAGGGGTACACAATGCATTGCTTTGCAGTACGTTGCAAACCCCTCTGGCATTCAAAGGATTAAGTGACTTCACAAATGTGTTTTTTTTTTTTTTTTTTTATGTTTTTGCCATTATCTGAATTTCTGTGTGGCCTCTAAAGTCAGATGATTTCTTCTACCTTCTGTTTCTTTAACTCGTTGAGTGCCAGTGGGGTATCCAATGCATTGCAACACAAGGATCAGACTATTGATCAACCACACCGAAGAAATTTGAAGGACCAGTTTGAGTTGAGAGGGCTTGGTGGGATTTGACAAACTGGTATCACCAGTGTAGAAGAAACTGAAAGTAAAGACTTCCCTGGTTGCCATAATAACAATACAAAAAGTGTTTTTATTTTTTTATTTTGTGGAAATCAGAGATGGGAGGACAAAAATAAAAACACATACCTGATTTATTTCCTCTCTTTACATACTTTTGTTTTTATCTTAGTTTAGTTCTTGAAGGCATTGCCACTTTAATGGGTCATCTTATACATATATGTTTTTCTGGGCCTCTTTGGGGATGATGGGAGTTGTAGTCTTCAACTAGAGAGCTAAAAGTTACTCATCCTAGATATACCACTGTAATATAGGCAGGGCTGGAGAACTCACTGGTCTGCTCAGAAAGACCAGCCTGGACAACTGATAGACCTCTGTCGCTGTGGATCCTCTTGAGTGGTAGTGTTAACCTCTCGAGAGCATAAAAGTGTCGAACATCCATGTGATAGTCAGAGGGGATAATGTTGTGTTTATGGAAGTGATACCCATTTCAGTGAACTGGACAGCCCTGTTTCCCAAGATTTTCTGCAGGAGCCACATACTAAAATCACACCAGCCCAAGAGGGAGATGAGGTGGTTGTCCTGATAACACCCCCAACATCATACCAGTGTGCTACTACTGGAATATTGGGTTTAGTGCTTAATTACTAGCTCCATAGCAATAAAAGGAAAATATAGGATTTAGGTATTAAATTCCTACCACAGGGGAGAAATAATAAAAAAACAAAACAAACAAAAAAAAACCCAAAAAACAAATGCCCATTTAAAGCGGAACTACCACCTCCACTAAAGTCGACCTGCAATACTTGTGCAGGTGGTGACTAGATTTATAATCATTATTTTACCTCTCAAAAGTCCCACAAATAAAGTTATCCTTAAGCTTCCGAGACTGACGGCCAGGTTACTGCAGCCAGTGCGCCTATGCTGTCAGTCTCTTCTGGAGCCGTCCGGGCCAGTGCAATGCCTGTGAAGGGTGATAGGGACTGACGGTGCAGGCGTGCACTCAAGATGTCCAGGGTGCTGCCTGGTTCCCGGTATCGGAAGCTTAAGGATAACTTTATTTGTGGGCACTGTTTAGAAAGGTAAAATAATGATTAGTAAGCTAGTCGCCACCTGCATAAGTATTGCAGGGCGACTTTAGTGGAGGTGGTAGTTCCACTTTAAATGGGTACTTTTCACTTAGGCTGACCTTTATCTGGTGACACTTATGAAAAATACATTCTGCAGGGATGAACTGAGTTCTTTGTAGAGCTGAAATACATTATATATATGTCCTTGGTTAAAGGGAAGGACTGGTCACTTTATTATAGGGAAGGACTGGTCACTTTATTATAACCACTCAAATGATGGTACGATCTCCAACACATTGCGAGACCTCTCTGGTATACAAGGTGTTAAAGGGCACATTTAAATCAATGGGGGGGGGTTTATTTGTCCTCCATGGGGCAGTTGAGTCTCTACAATGGACATTTTATATTTCTTTTAAAATGCAGTTGGTTTGTAATTGGCTGTATGATGTTGATCCAGGGAGATATCAGACTGGCTTTTGGAATGAGGAAGAACTTTTTTTTTTTTTTTTTTTTTTTTTTAACTACCTACTTGGGGTTATTTAGAAATGGTCTCCGTAGTTTTTTTTTTTTTTTCCTTCTTCTGGATCATTGTTTCTCAACCAGGATGCCTTGTCATTTTGTTGTGCCACCACCATAAGCTTAGGGTGCCACTGTTTTTCTATTATGATTTTGGCAAAAATGTAAATCTTTAATTTTAAATGTATACTTAAGGAAACATGCTTGTTTTTGCCATTCTGATTGTGAGATCTAAGAATAACTATATATTTATATAGTTTCATTAGATCCTCGACAAATACCTTTAAAATGTTAGGGGTACCCTGAAATTTCCATATTCCACGTTAGGGTGCAATGAGTTAAAAAAAAAAAAAAAAAAAGACCAATGCTCTTGCTTAACAAGGGTGATATGGCAAAGGCCAAACGTGATAGACACAGGTCTTATTCCAACTCATCAACTATGTTACTATGCAATTGCTCCACTTTTCCTTCATGCATATGGCCCACAATGCTTTATCAAGGTGTCTACTTAGGAAACTACTTTCTCTGATGAATGCAGCCTTGAAGCATGCTGCAATTAATGTGCAACACAGAACACAGGAACCGAAGTTGCAAAACATATAAGTCTTCATGACTGCATGACCCATGAGGACATGTGTGAATCATAGATTGCTGAAGCAAATGTAGATCAGTCATCAGCCACCTGCCAAATGACGTGATTCCAGAGATAGCAATGGTACAGTTAAAGGGATAGTAATACTTCGTTTTAACTTTATTTTATTTTGTAGGCATTAAAAAAACATGAAGAATGATATAAGTCTTATCTCTCTTTATGGGTTTATGAGATATTCACAAGCAAAGTTCCCCTCCCGCCCCTTTTACCTAGTGTAAACCATCTCTTCTCAGATGTGAGTCTGGTTGTATGACAGGACAGATAACAGAAGGGGACAATTTTCTTTGTATGAAAACAATGAAAGCCCTTCCCCCCTTGACAAGTTTTTCAGCTTTTTCCATTATCTTAATTGAAGATTGTCCCTCTCTGCAGTCTACCTGGGCATCTCCCTTCTGATCTGGCTGAACAGGGGGGGGGATACTTTGTGAATATCTCTTAAACCATAAAGGTTTCAGAGATAAGACTTATATCATTCTTCATGTTTTTGTAATGCCTACAAAATAAAATAAAGTTAAAATGAAGTATTACTATCCCTTTAAGTCAACACCACGGTGGTTTGAACACAACTACATTGTAGCTCTGTTAAATTGGCATAGCCTAACATTGAGGCTACTGTACTAAGAAATCTGGAGCAAACTAGCTGTACCAAAGGCACAAAGGGGAGAACTGAAAATCCTGATTGATATCAATGGAAATTTGAATCCATTGAATGCTCACCAGTGTTCTATGGGTTAAAAAAAAGAAATCTTCCTGTCTTTGGGATTTTTCCCCCAATATGGCGCAGTCAGTTGCTTCAGAATTACTCCAGTTCTTTCTAGTAGATCAGTCTCATTGGCCAGGATTACATTAGAGCTGAATTTGATTATCAATGTACAGGAAGCTATTTCATTGCCTCTCACACCGAAGGCTGAACCCCAGAATAAGTGATATTTCCATGATGAAACTCTGCCAGCAGACTATCTGGGTAAACATCAAGACAGGAGAAAAACATTCCTAAATGGCCTTGTGAATAGTCTGAACCTTCTCAGTAACAAAGGTGAATCAGTAATGTCCTGTGTGCTGTAGGTAACCCCTTGCACGTCAGTGTAGCTAAAATATGCAAGAAAGTCAAATGGTGTCAATGTCTGACAACTAACTACTAAATGTTTGTTAGCAACCATAGCAGGTGAATGTAACGCACAATTTTTTTAAAATAGCTATTAAGAGCCTCAAGTTAAGCAAATTGCTGCAGTATTTTATTAACCTTTACACATAAGGGGTCCCCCCCCCCCATTAAAAACTGCAAGATTGGCTGGATTTAACTATTACACTGAAAGGGTCTCCATATAAAATTTTTCAAGATTGTCAAGACTTGGCCTATTTTTTAATAGCGTTGCTGCAGCATTTTATTAACATTTACAAATAAGGGGTTCCCATATTAAAAATTGCAAGACTGGCTAGATTTGGGGCATTTTTTTATGTTGTAATCAAGAATTACATATAAGCTAGCTTATGCGAAGCATGATCATTTGAGCCAGCAGATGCTAGCTAAACATTGGTTCCTGAAATGTAGCCACTTCAGTAACCTCAAGCTGTGGAAGCAGAAGTTGTCTCGGCTTTGGAACAGAATTAACATTGGCAATTCCAGTTGGTTTCATTGTAATTACATCACTGGCCCTTTCCGATTGTTTCATGTTGGTTATGTTAGTAGCTTCTGGGAAGCCCCAAAGTAAGCTCTCAAAGATGCTGAAATGTAATTGAAAAATATAAATAAAACTTGTTGTTTTGGGGGTGATTTTCTTCCATATCAGAGTAAAGCATTAAAGGGATAGTAAAGTACCAAAAAAAAAAGTATCCTGTAAATGGTAGCTGCAATAAAAAAAAACAACAACAAAAAAACGCTTAATGCGCTTAATCCTTTCTCTCAAACCGTTATGGTTTGAGAGATATAAGAAAATAAAGACCTCCGCTCCCTCCCCTTTCTGCCTGACGAACTGTAAAGCTGTCAGAGGCAGAATCCGGTCGCCCGAATGTAGGCGGCTCTTTAGGAGCGCTGTCATCTAAATATCTAGGTATAATTACTTCATCGGTATGGTCTACAAAGTGTGCCTGGCTTGCAAGCACACGTTGTAAACCATTCCGATGAAGTAATTATACTTAGATATCTCGATGACAGCACTCCTGCAGAGCCGCTGTCTGGTCCTGGAAGCAGGATCTCATGACATCCGCTGTACAGCGGACGCATGAGAAGGGGGAGGGAGCTGAGATCTTTATTTTCTTACATCTCTCAAACCATAACATTTTGAGAGAAAGGATTAAGAGCATTAAATGTTTTTTTTATTGCAGCGACCATTTAGAAGATACTTTTTTTGGGACATTACAATCTCTTTAATGTAATCCAGTCCGATGTCCTGCCGCATGTGGTTGTGACTTTCTTTGTAGGTTTTCTCATTTACATAGTTTCTTTATGTTACGTGTTTATTTTATTTTTACCTAAATGCTGAATTCATATGGAGATTTAAAAAAAAAAAACTGCAGCAGGTACCAAACAAAATATTTAGAAAGTAAGGAGAGGTACAAACAGGTGTAAAAGGCAAATAACATGAGACATGAAAATAAAAGTAGTAAAGTAACACCTCTTAATAATAGTCCCAGAACATTTGCCTTATTCTGGCCAGAAAATCTCAATGGCTCTTATGAATTTTGTTCTTGTGCCTTTGTTCAAGAGAGAACGTATTCAATCAGTCCCGAATGTAATTCCCTCGGAGGCAGACATGACAGTTTCCTGACAGTTTTTAAAAAAAAATGAAGCAGTGTGCATGAGCCTATGTAACTAGCCCTTTAAGAACCAGAGAGGTGTTATAGCCTTTTGCACTTAAATCACTTTGCCGGTAAGCCTTTTTACACCCAGTACTACACATTTTCAAACTTTTGTCCTCATTGACCATCTGACCAAATGATTAAATTGAGACCTTTCTGTAAAAATGGTACTGTTAAGAATCCAAGATTGGAGGCCCCCGAGGTGGTAGAAAAATGCCCCTACTTGCTAGCTCCCATTGCGCATTGGATCTCAATGTAATTGTGATAAAGGTTACGGACTTACAATTTTATTGACAATGTATTTCTCTTCTCCTGCAAAGAATATTAATTTTGGAGGGCACAGATACAGTACTGTGCAAAAGTTTTAGGCAGGCGTGAAAAACATGCTGTAAAGTAAGAATGCTTAAAAAAAAATAGATATGTGAATAGTTAACTGATAAAAATAAAATGCACAGTGAGTGAACAGAAGAAAAATCTAAATCAAATATTTGGTGTGACCATCCTTTGCCTTCAAACAGAATCAATTCTTCTGGGTACACTTGCACAAAGTCAGGGATTTTGTAGGCATATAGTCAGGTGTATGAGTAAAAAAAAATTATACTAAACAAGTGCTGATGATCATCAATTTAATATGTTGGTTGAAACACAATCATTAACTGAAAGAGAAACAGCTGTGTAGGAGGAAAAAGAACTGGGTGACGAACAGCCAAACTCCGCTAACCAGGTGAGGTTGTTGATGACAAAATTCACACCATGGCAAGACTGAGCACAGCAACAATATACAAGGTAGTTATACTGCATCCGCAAGGTCTCTTCCAGGCAGAAATTTCAAGGCACACAGGGAATTCCACATGCACTCTCCATGCTCATTTGAAGAAGCACAAAGAAACAAGCAACATTGAGGACAGTAGACGCAGTGGTCGGCTATGGAAACTTAATGCAGCAGATGAAAGACACATCATGCTTACTTCCCTTCAGAAGCTGGAGATGTCCAGCAGTACCTACAGCACAGAATTGGCAGAAACCAGTGGGATCCTGGTACATCTCCATCTACTGTCTGGAGAATTCTGGTCAGAAGTGGTCTTCACGGAAGACTTGTGGCCAAAAAGCCATATTTCTGCACAAAAACACAGGAACTGGGGTGCAGAAAAATGGCAGGAGGTGCTCTGGACTTAGGAGTCAAAATTTCAAATGTTTGGCTGTAGTCGAAGGGCTGAAAAGCAGTACAAGAATGAGTGTCTACAGGCAACAGTGAAGCATGGTGAAGGTTACTTGCAAGTTCGGGGTGCATTTCTGCAAATGGAGTTTGGGATTTGGTCAGAATTAATGGTCTCCTCAATACTAAGAAGAACAGGCAGATACTTATGTATCATGCAAGAAAATCAGGGAGGCATCCGATTGGCTATATGTTTAGGGTTGTTGTCACGCTGCAGAATAAATTTGGTGCCAGTCATTAAGAACTTTTCTGGAAGTTACGGTATGGCCCCCACCTAGCCCTGATTCTCATCATCTTCAACATCATCTAGTCTATCTGGGATTACATGAAGAGAAAGAAGCAACCGAGGCTGCCTAAATCCACAGAACAACTGTGGGTAGTTCTCCAAGATGTTTAGAACAAACTACCTGTTGAGTTCCTTAAACTGTGTGCAAGTGTACCTAGAAAAATTGATGCTGTTTTGAAGGCAAAGGGTGGTCACATCAAATATAGATTGGATTTAGAAGTTGCTTCTGTTCCAATTTTGTTAATTGATAAAAATGAACTATTAACATGTTTTTGAACACAACATTTTTTTCACACCTGCTAAAACACTTGCACATTACTGTGTGTACGTATATTTAAATATGAAGAATTCTGCATCTCTGCCACACACACTCAGCAGGAGCGGTAAGGAGCAGATATTCAAATGTCCTCCATACTACCTGTCAGGGGTCTGTGATTTTGACAGGAGAGGCCGCCGTTAAAATCTCTGTATGGATTTCAGTTTTTAACAAAACAAAAAAACATGATCAATTCCCATTTCATACTTTAAACTACACACATCCATATCTCCACTATGTTCAAAACATCTCCTATCTACTACGCTCTTCTGACACAATAACACTCCTTCCCATCACATTAAAGTACACACATGCCCCACACACATGCCCCACACACACCATAAAAAGAGGATTTTAGTCTTACCTGTTAAATCCTTTTCTCTTAGTACAGGTTACTGGTAACTTTGGGTAGGCTATCCGCCCCTTTAAATTAGGCAGGAACAATTCTAGAAGTGAATGCAGGGGGTGGAGCCTACCTTCCCTCCTTGGCTGCAGCTAGCCAATCAGCTCCAGTAAGATTTGAGACCCTATTGACTAGAGATATTGGGGAAAGAAGACTCCTGTGAGTATGACCCTGAAGGACCCCCACTGTCTGCCACAGGAGAGCCAAGCATGGTCCCTTGACAGGGTGGGAGACCAGTAACTTTGGGATGTCCAACCATTAAGTTCCCCAGGGCGGGAAGAAAGGCAAGGACCAGGCGCAAGGTCCCCAAAGTCACCAGAGCAGATATGAACCATCAGATCAGAGATAGTCCAACAAAACAATGAAGTGTCAGCGGACACTGAACAGGGGTAACAACACCCCAAACTGTTACAAAGCACACTGAATTAGAGCCAACAGGGGTCAAAAGTGACGTAAGCACCAAAGAAGATCCTAGACAGGCAAGACTGCCTGCAGGATCTTCCTCCCAAAACTGGCGTCAGCTGATGCCAGCACATCAATATGGTAGTGCTTCGAAAAGGTGTGCAAAGAAGACCAAGTGGCAGCCTTGCACAACTGATCAGCGGAGGCTTGATTCTTATAAGCCCAAGAAGCCCCAACAGATCTAGTAGAATGAGCCGTGACCTGAAAGGGAACAGGCTTCTTCCTTAGCTCGTAAGCCTTACTAATAGTGGACTTGATCCAAGATGCAATAGTCACTTTGGATGCATGTCTCCCTACCATGGGACCCTCAGGAATGACGAACAGGGTGTCAGACTGTCTAATGGACTCAGTGTGATATACATAAAACGTGAGACAACGCACCACATCTAACAAGTGGAGATCCCTCTCCTTGTCAGAGGTAGGGTCAGGGCAGAAAGAAAGCACCACAATCTCCTGATTAATGTGGAACTCACGACCACCTTCGGGAGAAACTCCTGCGAAATGCGAAGCACCACCTTGTCTTTGTGAAACACAAAAAGGGTGGTCTACAAGACAGAGCATGCAACTCCGCAACAAAGCGAACAGACACAATCACCAGGAGTCACCATTTTCCACGTCAGCAGGCGTAGAGGAATAGTAGCCAAGGACTCAAAAGGAGGGCACTGAAGGATGCCCTAAACCAAGTTAAGATCCCACTGAGGAGCGGGAGTCTTGAAAACAGGACGAGTATGAGCAATGCCCTGGAAGAAAACCTTGACATCAGGAAGAATAGCAATGCGCATCTGAAGGAAAAAAGAGAGAGCAGAAGTCTGAACCTTAAAGGAATTCAAACTGGAGGCCCTTATCCACACAGTCCTGCAAGAAAGCCAAAACCGTAGGCAGATCAAAATCCTGAGAAAGGTCCCTATCAACACACAAAAATAGAAAGGTCGACCAGACACGATGGTAGGCCTTAGTAGAAACAGGTTTGTGGCCACTAAGCGTAGTAGCCACAACACCAGAAGAAAAACCTTTTCTTCTTCAATACTGAGGATTCAATTTCCAAGCCGTCAAAACTAGACGATGAACATCCTCCTTCCACAGGTAACCCTGTAGAAGAAGATCCAGACGGCAAGGGAGCTGGAATGGCTCCACCACTGACAGATACAGAAGCTCTGGAAACCAAGCCTGTCGGGGCCAGTACGGAGCAATCAGAATGGCTGGACAGAGCTCTAGTCTCAATTTCTGTAACACCCTGTGCAACATGGGGAAGGGAGGAAAGATGTAAGCCAGAGGAAATAACCAAGGAATGGACATGGCAATATAACGCTAGAGCTAGAGGATCCCTCCAGCAAGAGCAGAACCTCAGAACCTTCCAGTTGTGTCTAGTCGCCATCAGGTCGATGCAAGGAAGAACCCACTTCTGAACAATGAGGGAGAACACCTCTGCTGTCCACCATGTGTTGACTGAGGAAGTCTGCCATGACGTTTTCTACACCAGGAATGTGCACTGCAGATATAGCAGGAACATGTTCTTCTGCCCAGGACAAAATAGCCTCGACTTCTAACCAAGTGGCGAAACTTCTTGTTCTGCCCTGTTTGTTGATGTAAGCCACCGCCGTGGCATTGTCGGACCGGACCCGGACTGGGCATTCTTCCAGCTGGGGTGTCCAATGTCGAAGGGCATGAAATATCATCCCAAGCGCCAACACGTTGATTGGAAGGACAGATTCTTCTGGAGACCACTGACCCTGAGCACTCAGGTGACCGAGGCAGGCATCCGTTGTCACTGTGGTCCAGAAGGATACCAGGAAGGACTTGCCCTTCAGCAGATTGGAGAGGTTGAGCCACCAAGACGAACTCAGTTCCACATGAAGAGGGAGGGATACTGACATAGTCAGAAGGTCCGGCTGACCCTTGCACACCTGGATCACAAACCTCTGGAGTTCCCTGGTGTGAGCCATGGCAAATGGGACCACTTCTATGGTGAAGATAAATTTCCCCACTAGAGAGGACAGCTTCTTGGCTGGAACTGGATCGTGAGCCAGAACAGCAGAAACCCTGTGGGCGATCTGGTGAGCCACCTCGTTTGTGAGAACACCATGCTCTGCTGAGTGTCGAAGAGAAGGCCCAGGAAGACCAGATGCTGGGATGGGACAAGATCTGACTTGTCCATGTTGATGATCCACCAGTGATGGGTGAGAGCATGAATGCAGTCCTGAACCTGCTGATGAAGTTGTTCAGCAGAAGGGGCTTTCAGAAGCAGGTCATCCATGTATGGAGTAACTCTGATGCCGTCCCGATGGATCACGGATACTAAAGCTCCCAGGACACGGTTGAAGACTTGAGGAGCTGTAGTCAGACCAAAGGGAAGAGCTGAAAACTTAAAGTGCCCTTGGTCGTAGGCAAATCTGAGATACTGCCGACTCTCTGGATGAATGGTGATGTGTAACGCGCATCCTGAAGATCCAGGGAGGCAAGGAATTAGCAGCAATCAGCATCCTTAGGGACTCCTGGTGATAATGAGTCTTGATCACAAAAGAATTGAGATCCTTCAAATCGAAAATGGGACGACAGCCGCCATCCTTCTTGGAGACCACAAAGAGGTTTGAGTAAAAACCCATACCACTGTCCTGAATTGGAACAGGTTCCATAACATCCTTGTCCAGAAGGGCCTGGATAGCTCCACTGAACAGACGGCGTTTCTCTAAGCCCTGGGGCGTATGAGAGGGGAAAAACCAAAAGGGAAGCAAGACGAAAGGGATCCTGTACCTTCTGCCACCACCTGTAAAACTCATGGGTCCTCCACCGAATCCTCCCAGACGCTGTGGTAGTGACGCAGATGGCCATCCACAGCCGAGTGGGGACCTGGGTTCACTGAGTCATGCCGAAGAAGGCTTGGAGGAGACCTTGGGCTTTCATTGCTGTTTGGGCTTGGAGGAGGAATCTGGAGCTGAGGGAACCGCCTGGTTCATCGGTCGTGTCTCAGTTTCAGTGGCGTCTTCTTCCTGGGGACCATAGGCAGAAGAGTACTCTTGCCCCCTGTGGCCTCACTAATCAGATCCTTAAGATCTGGTCCAAACAAAGCGGTGCCTTGAAAAGGCAAAGAGAGCAAAGCTTTCTTGGAAGCATAACAGCATACCAGATCTTGAGCCAAAGAGCTCGTCTGGCAACCACATACATGGTGGAAACCCTTGGCACCAAATGGATGGCATCAAATAAGGCAGCAGAAACATAGTGCTGGGCCTCAGAAATGTTTGCAAGAAGCCGCAACATATCAGAAGTAGGAGCACCCTGACGGACAGCCAGGGTGAGCTGTTCAGTCCAGACCACAATGGCACGGTTTACTCATGCCGCAGCGAACACTGGACGCATGGCAGTACCAACAGTGGCAAAAAAATGGACTTGAGGGAGACCACAAGTTTCTTGTCAGTCCAGTCTTTCAGAGCAGAAGCATCAGCAACTGGCAAGGCAGTGGACTTTGATAACCTGGAGACAGGACCATCCACTTTGGGGGATGAACCCACGGAGCAAGCGCCGCCTCGGAGAAGGGGTAAAGCTTGGCAAATTTCTTGGAAACAGAATGTTTCCTGTCCGGAGACTTCCACTCATCAGACACAAGGCGGTCAAGAGTGGGGTTAGGTGAAAAACAAGTATAGGGCTTTATAGGCTCCTGGAATACATCAGAGGGATCCGCTGAAACCTCCTGAACTAAAGGAATGTTTATGGTAGTTAAGACGGCTCTGATCAAGCCCTCAACCTAGGGATCAGGATCAGCCTCAAAGGGGTCCACAAAAAACTGAGAGGAACCCACAGCAGAACATTCCTCAACAACCGAATCCACCAACAGATCCTCCTCAGAGGAATCTGATACATCTGGTACTCCTTGCGGTTTTGGCAGGGAAGATCTGGCGGAGGAAGGGGTCTGCTAGGAGTGGAAGACCCCCTGTAACTGGGATGGAAAGAGTTGCAATGTAGACCAGAGGTCTCTAATAGCAGCCTTGAACTCTTGCACCCAAGCTGGCTCTAATACATGGCTGGAGGTCCCTGGGAGAGACACAGGGAAATCAGAACATGCTGGGCATAAATGACCTGAGAATTCTCTAGGTAACCCTGAATGACATGAGGAGCAATGCGCAATAGGGGACACAGAGACCCCAGCGTCCTTAGTCTTAGGCCTGGCCCCACGCTCTAACGGAGTAGACATTCTCATAGTGTCAAAACATTTAAAATATAAGGAATCACCCAAATACAGTGTGTGAGATTAAAATTTCATCCCAGTAATTGCTAAAATGCACTTATCTGGCAGGCGAAGGGTTAATCTGCAGAGGAGAGAAGGAGAGTCCAAGCCCAGAGTAGGATACTCCTTCAGGAAAAGGCGCAAAATGGCTGCCGTGGCTGGAGCCAATCAGAAACAAGCATGCAAAGCAATCGCTCGTGGGAAATGTAGTTTTCCCAGAAAAAGTACCCCAAACAGTGCTCGAAGCCCCCTGAGCCCCCCAACACACATAAATCATTAACCAGATGATAGAGCAAGGGCAGACAATTAAAATGAGCCATCTCTGAAGTTGCTACGTTGAGCGGTTGCAGAGATATGTCCCAAACTGTACAGTCCCATAGAAGTGAATGGGGCAATGGCGTCTATGAGGTAAAGTGCGCCTTTACAAATTTTGCAAAGTTGAAACAGTGAAATAAAATTCCATGAATCATCACTAGAACATGCACGCAAACTCAAAAAACACTGAACCCAGTAGGGAAAGTACCAATAAGATGCAAAACTAGCAGCTAAAGGGTTAAGTTACCACAGAAACCTGCTCCAAGACACCCAACAGACATACAGATAAACCCAATGAGTGCAGGAGTGTGCAATAGGAACGCCATAGGAAAACACCTGTGCGGAGGGGCACTGTGGGACATGTGGACCTCAAAGGGTTGCTCACCTTTCCTGCAGATCTTCTGTCTTCAGATTACCATGTATTAAGCCTTAGTGGGCAACTCCTGAGGAAAGAACTTGAACTCAAGATTCCCCCCCCCAGGGCTTAAGGTCCACAAAAAGCACCTGGATACCGAGTTAACCACATCTAAGGGCATTGTCAGTTATGGTAATCCACCTAATGGTGGTATTCCATATCTAACAAAAAAATAAAAAATTAGCTAAAACTATAGCAGAACTGTTCTCTTGCCTGTGTCTTCACCAAGGAACAAATCTTACTGGAGCCGATTGGCTAGCTGCAGCCATGGAGAGAAGGGAGGCTCCACCACCTGCATTCACTTCTAGAATTTTTCCTGCCTAATTAAAGGGGTGGATCGTCTACCCAAAGTTACCAGTATTGGATGACAGAAATAATGTTCTATTTTCCTTCTGTGTGTTCAATCCAGCCCCCACTACCATTTGCCTTCATGTCTTTATCCCTTTGAGTGCCAGAGGGGTACACAGATGCATTGAGTACACCTCTGCCACTCAAAGGGTTAACAAACAGCACACTTATGTACCACTTTACCTTGCCCCCACACCTCTTCAAGCCCCACCGTCCTACTATTTGCCTTCGTTCTGTTTCATGCACAACCACTTCTTAGCCAACACTTCACCTGCCTGAACACCTCGTAAAGCCATGCCACAGTTCGATATACCTTCATTCTGTTTGTCACCATTTCACACTGTTCACCCCCCACCTCTTTAAATACCCACGACCATCTTATCTGCCTTCATTCTTTGTTAAATGCACCCCGCCATGCCATTTCCCTTCATTATGTGTTTAATGTGGTGTAGCTAGCATCACTTTCAATCTCACATTTTGCCTCTATCCTCTCTTCCACTCATACATTCCCCAATGAAGGATCTCTCCTGTTTGTAGCCAGTAGAGCAGCGATTCTCAACCAGGGTGCCGTGGCACATTGGTGTGCCACAGACATCAACTTAGGGTGCCCCATGTTTTCTATGACAACTAACAAAAATGGACTTTTAAATAAAGATTTATAGAAATTGTTATGCACATTATGTTTAATTTTGTTATTATGATTGTAAGACCTAATGATAACTGTATATTTATGTATGGTACCTTCATTATGCCCTTGATAAAGTACATTAAATATGTTAGGGGTGCCCTGAATGTTCTAGATTATGTGTTAGGGGTGCCCCGAACAAAAAAAGATTGAGAACCACTGCAGTAGAGCCTGCCCCAGAGACCAGCCTCCTCCTCACCCCTCTTCAAGGACACATTCACTCGCAGCAGTGTTTCAAAACACTATGTCCCTTCAGCGGTTAACATGTACAGTGCCACAGGGGTTCGCACCTTCAGATTTTCCTTAACACAATGCAAAGGCTTTGCTATCCTTTCACTAATACAAGCATGTCCAGCACTTTCTGTTCTCTTTTCTGAAATGATAGCTGTGGTGACCCTATGTATGCTTTAGTATGGTTGTGTGTGTGGTTTTGTTTGTTTGTTTTTTTTTTGTGTGTGTGTGTGTGGTTTTGTTTGTTTGTTTTTTTTTGTGTGTGTGTGTGTGTGGTTTTGTTTGTTTGTTTTGTGTGTGTGTGTGTGGTTTTGTTTTTTTTTTGTGTGTGTGTGTGTGGTTTTGTTTGTTTGTTTTTTTTTTTTTTGTGTGTGTGTGCATCTCAGTATGGGGACTTTATGTGTGTGATTTACTGTGGGGTGTGTGTGTGTGTGTGTGTGTGTGTGTGTGTGTGTGTGTGTGTGTGTGATCGTATGGGAACAGTATGTGTGCATTTAAAGACAGGCAATGCCATCCCACACTGCTAATATTATAGATTAGTGTATGTAAAAAAAAAAAAAAAAAAAAAAAAATATTATATATATATATATTATACACAAAAAAAAAAAAAAAAAAAAAAAAAAAAAAATTATATGTATATATATATATATATATATATATATATATATATATATATATATATATATATATATATATTTTTTTTTTTTTTTTTTTCTTATGTATGTTTATGTGCCTGTGCATATATTATTTAACCATTTGTGTAAATATCTGACTCACTGAAAAAGATCTCCAGGACATACTTGAAAAAAAGAGAACTCTCAGTGTGTTTTTCCTGGTAAAACATGTTCTAAATAAACAAGACTTTGTTCCAGATCTCTTTATGTAATTTTTTTTTAAGCAAACAGTAAACTGACCTTTTTGTTCTTCAGGCTTACCAGTAGTTTGCATCTTGTGGTAAAACCATCTGTGGTTATGTTGGTGTAGTCTTGTTTTTATGATACTCTTTGACACTTCTGTGCTTACATCCCAAAGCGTGATCTGTTTGGCAGTTGAAAAGTGTCTCTCCCTCCCCCCCACAATGGCAAGAATTCTTCAGTCACCTTGTGTTGTCTACCAGGTAATTTACTATTGATGAACACAACCGTGATTCTTGCTTGTATCACACAGTTGATTTTGACACAGCTAATGTGTTGGCTATAGAGCTGATGCATTTATTCCAGTTTATCTGGCCTCATAATGGCCTGCTTTATTGGCACTGCCACATCTTTGCTCCTCAAGTTGAAGTTCTATGCAAAATCTCAAGAGAATTTCAAACAACATTATATGCGGATAAAAGACTTAAGAATATATTCCCACAGCCTCCTTTACTCACCTTCAGCCAGCCTCCCAATTTAAAACAACTGATGGCAAGGAGTGCCCAGAATAAAACAAGAAATGGCACATCTCCCTGCCTACAAAGGAGGTGTGAAACCTGTGCACATATTTATACCACAGACAAGGTACCCATACCAAGCTCCCAGTTACAGCATAAGATCAATGGTACCTTCACATGCAAATCATCCAGTGTAATATACCTTATCATGTGTGCAAAATGCCCAACAGCTCTCTATGTGGGTGAAACAGGCCATCCTCTACATAAAAGGATTAATTCGCACAGTGTTAACAAAAAGAGACACCAGTGGGAGAACATTTTTGCCAAAATGGACGGTGTCAGGGACATTAGACTGTTTCGCACTCAGAGGGAGAGAAAAATATGGGAGGTTAAATTAATGCTCCAGTTTAATACGTTAAATAATGGCCTGAACAGAGATAGGGAATTTCTGTCACATCATTACACTGTGGATTAGCCTTTACGACAGTCTCACTGGAAATGTAAATACCATTGACACTTCCAGAGGATGACTGCAATTTACATCACACTCCTTCATTATTGATTGACCAAATAATATGGTTCTGGACTGAGCTGATCTTATCTGCTTTCCATTCTAAACAATGAAACGTGTACTTGTATTTAAAAGAGAGAATATTTTCATATTTATCTGTAGAACATGCCTGAGGAAGAGACCCTGCAAACCAGGCACACTTTGTAGACTGTTCCAATGAAATATTTAGTTCTACACATCGCTATTTCAGCTCTGCTGAACAGCAGCCAGCCGGTCAAATGACCAGGATCTGCTTCTGTCCCATAGAGCGGTGACATCTCTGAAAGGTGTGGGAGAAGGGAACTTTAGATGCTTCGACATCTCAAACTATACAGGTTTTCAGAGAAGGGAGGTAGGTTATTGTACTTCTGTTATTAATATCTACAGTATTAGAATTTCTTAAAACAAACTATTACTATCCCTTTAAGCTGGAAGAATGTAAACTGTATTGGTTAGTCATGGATTTTCATGCCCCTTCCCCCTCAAATGTTCAAATTGATGCAGTTGATTTGCTACAGAATCTTACCACTCTTCTTAAAGTGCTGTAATTCTGAAGAAAGCCAAATGCAGCATAGGGATAATATATATGTATATACATATAAAAAAAAAAAAGTTTTGCGTACAGCTCTGGTACTCAACGGGTTATGTTGAATGCTAGAGGTCTCATAGTGGGACAGTGGATGTTGTGGTCAGTGACTGCCAGTGAAGAGTGAAACTAGGATGTATGCTGGAGTATGAGATCACTAAAACATATAGACACATAATTACAACAATCATCTGTACACGTTGTGATACAATAACACACTCTCTAATGTACTTCCATTCCATTCCAAGCTGGATCCATATGCTCCAAAAGATAAATACAAAAGCCTGCAGTGGACAGTCTAATCTGTCATAATAAAACCTGCATGATCTCAGTTTGTTGCTTCAGAAGAACAAGCCATCAGCAAGTATGAGACCGTTAACAGCCGAGAGGCTAATTCCATCAATTGGCAGTAGATAGGATGCTATCAGAACCTAACTAACCTTACCTGTAGTAACATGAACATTTCAAAAAGACCAGATATAGTGTTTTCCTGGTTTGTATCAATGAACACAGTAATCAGTACCTGGGCAATGACATAAGAAATGTCAGGAATGTGTTCACGCTTAACATTATATATAATAATAATCAACAAAATCTTGATATACTCATGCATTCACAGGACTTGAAATAGGCCCAATTATGGCCCTTTCTTAATAAAAAAATAAAGGGGCCAAAACATTGACATGTTGACACATTAAATAACTATTACAAGATCTGTGAGTGCCTATGGAGATAACTATATATTTATCATTTTGCGTGTGCATACAGGCCATCTACCCAAGTACTGGAGTGCCTATCATCTCAAGACATACATATATTATACATATTTTATTAAAAAAAAAAAAAAAAAAATCTCCTTAACCCCTTAGGGTCCGACGATCCTGCGGTGTCTGGTCCTTTAAGGACCAGATAGACGAGTTCAACGTGCCGTCCCATGTGACTGATCACGTGGGACGGCACATCGAAAGGAGGACTGAAAGAGATCGCTACGGTCTTGGAGCGATCAATTTCAGTCCACCGTATTACTCACCACGCTCCTGCAGGAGCGCGGAGAGTAAAAGTACGTGACGTACCAGGACCGTCACTGGTCCTTAAGTGCCGGACCAGCGTGACGGTCTTGGTACGTCACAGGACGCGAAGGGGTTAAACACCGCCTAATATCCCCCACACATCTTGATCTGGTCTATGAATTGTGCCCCTTTTGCCTTTGTTAAATAGATTAATCTTCAATCAGTACTGGGTGTCATGTCCATGTAGGATGGCACGAGTTTCTGGTAATTCTATGAAAGCATATCAAGCAGAGTGCATGTTCCAAGTGCAGTGGGTGGAGTTTGTTTCCTCTGGACCTGCTAGCAACTGTCATTTAGGCCTCAATGGACATGACATCCAGGACTGATCAAAGATGCTCTCTGTTTAACAAAAAGGGGATTTCTTGTGTACTTACAGATAAATAATTTTCTCTTGGTCCTTATGAAACACAGGAACCATATGGTAAAGTATCTCTCTAGGATGCAGTGCAGTGGCATTAACAGTTGTTTGGAGGCAGAGACTCCCTCCCAGCTTCACTTTATCCCCTTCTATTCATGCGTTGTTTTCAACATATAGCCCCCCCCAAACAAAAGGGGACACAAAGGACACCCCTGCCTGGAACTCAAACAACCTGTTTTTTCCTGTTGATATGTCCTGTATTCCACGTGAACTAAAACATGGATTTAACTGTAAAAAAATCCCCTTTTCTCTTTTGTTCATTGTGGAACTATGGGGATACGCCAAAACTATTTCATAAAGAACCCCTATAAAACACAACCAAACCAAGTTACTAGGAGCAAAGGCATGAAAGGCCCCTAAACAGGCACTATGGCCTGTAGGGCCTTCCATCTAAAACGGGCTTCAGCTGAAGCCACAACATGGACTCAGTAATGTTTAGCGAACATGTGAAGAAACAACCATGTCACCAACTTGCACAACTGCTCTTCAAAAGCTTTGTTCTTGTAGGCTCCAGAAGCACCCATTAATCTGGTGGAATGAACAGTGGCCCTAAATGGCACAGGATTTTTCCCAAGGATATTGGCCTAGCGAATGAGCTCCTTGATTCAAGAATAGAATGTCACCTTAGACACCAGTTGGCCCTCATGTGGACCCTCAGAAATAACAAAAGCGAGCCCCATTCGTACAAAGGTTTCCGTAAAACGAATGTGGTATTTCAGACACCTAACTACATCCAAGCAGGGAAGCTCCTGCTCCAGTCTGTTAGATGGAGCCAGACAAACAGAAGGAAGTACAATTTCCTGGTTAGTTGAAGGCTAAGCCCGAGTTTGTAGGAGGGGCTGGAGGCTTTATAAACCCTCTATCCCAGCAGCCCCTTCATGCACGTAATCTTTGTTACACGCCGAGCAAACAGTTGAGTCATCAGGGAATTTTGCTTCCTGCCTAGCCACAGTGCACTGTTCCGTGGATCGGCGTCCTCAGCTAGTTATGTTTGCCTTTAGAGCTTTCAACTCCATTCTCCCTGATTTTGTTCTACCTTCACCTGCCCTCCAATTACTTCTGCCCTTACACTCCCTCCTTTGTACACCAGTGGCATTGCCTCTTGGTTCCGGTTTATTGTTACCCATCGTTTATTTTGCCCACCCCTGCTCTGGTATATTTCGTTATTTCTGGCACCTGCGGCACTCAAGCATCCCCAAGGCTAGGTGATGTTGAGTTGCTCTTGTCACCTGCGCCATCATGGCTGCCTTGCTGCCCGCACGCGTGCACACACACATACATACATAACCGAAGCGACTCTCTGCACGGGGTGGACGCCCCCGGCCTCCCCTTTGGCGACTGATAGGGAATCCTTAAGCCCACAGCCTCAAGGCAGCGGTGGCTGGTACTAGGCCCGTGCTGCCTCTCCCCCACTAGTAGTCAGTGCCCCAGTTAGTCTGCAAGTCGCACTACGGCTCCCCGTTGATAGCTGCCACTATATGGATGGTGTGGCGGCAGCAGAGCATCTCCAGCCTAACCAAGACGATTATAGCCAAGGGGCTCTAGTCTGATATGACTGGCAGCAGAACTTTACCCATCACGATCCGACCCACCCATGCCCCTTATAGTTCAGTACTCCTCCTGCATCCATCTCACTTGGTGAGCTCCATGCCATGAAACTGAAATCACAAAACACTCACATGCAAACCTTCTTTTCAGTGTCAGTGAGCCGGTCAAAACTTTAAAGACACATATCTCCCCCCCCCCCTCCAATCTGCTACTTTTCATGGCATTCGCACCTTATCCTTCCCGCCATATACTCAAGTTTTCTCGACTCACCCATCTGTGAAACTCAATTAAGCTCAGCGCAAATATGTCCTCTTTGTCTGAGCTACCACCGTAGTGACTAGACTTGGAAAGTCCAGGGAAGCCTAATTGATTCTATGGACACTGCTCCCCTTTCCATTACTCTCACACACTGCTCATTCCTCGCCTCCCCTCTCCTTTCCCGCAGTTGACACTCCAATATCTGGCTGAGCTTATGCCGCTCATTCCCTTCACCCTATCAGTAGCAGTACATAGTTTTCCCTCCATGCCATTCACCGCTTACTGTAAATCGCTTACCCTCTCTCCACTAGCATTGAACGGCAGTCCACTACAGTCCCCAGCAGCTGTTAGCTGCATGTTTCCAGACAAACTGGGTATCGTATCACATTACCACTTCAGCCTTCTAGAGTATTATTGCTGCTTCGGTAACATATTTACTCACCACCTTCTGCTTCCTCCACTTCCCTACACCATTAATTCCAGTACCCGCATGGCACTTAGCATATGTTTTGGCAGTGCAGCCAAGTACTAAGAATGTGGGCAAACATTCCAAACAATTCCATTTATCTGAAGTGCAACTGTCACTATAAAACAACTTAGGCAATTGTAAGTCATCTTGTAAAACAAGCCGACATGTCTACCTGTACATCTTTAAAAAACAAAAACACTCAACTTTATACAATCCTCCCCCCCCGCTACTTACTTAAAATTAATCCTTTATTTGACGGGTAAACAGGACCATACCCAGAGCTCATACCCGTCAATCTCTTCCCCCAGTTGCCCCTTTAGGCTTCATATCATAAATCTTCTCAGCTAAATATGTAACGTTTTCATTCCGTACCGCATTTCAGCCTACCAGTAATGTATACTTACGATCAGTTTCATCGGCCACCTTATACTTCCATCATCCTCTCCTAAATAAAACACAGTGTTCTATTTTACTACCAAATACTACAAACAATATATCCTATATAATAATTCGCTAAGACGTTTGTCAGAGGCCGTTGTGCGCAGTGGAGACTGCCCGGACGCGCGGAGTGCTGGGGGCACAGAATGCTGGGAGTTCTGTGCTGGGGGCATTCTGCGCTTTCGGGCAGTCTCTACTGTGCATGACTGCGTCAGCGGCAGGACTGACCTCTTAACCCTTTGAGTGCCAGAGGGGTAAGCAACGCATTGCAGAGGGCTGACATCACCCGGACCTTGGCCCGTGTACACTGGCTTTAGCACTAGTAATTATATATTCTACTAACCTACTTATTTTATCTCCCCACAAGAATATAGCACAAAGGCTATCATACTCCAAACAACTTACCCACACAGAGATCCACCTATCAAATCTACAGGTAATTCCTAAAACAATTATTTTCTGTTTACATCCAACCCTCCCAGCATACAAATTGTAGTCAAAGTAGCAACATTTGTCGAAGCCAGAATTTAATTTCTCCCATACCTCTCCATACGCATCCTCATTCCGCACACCCAATTGCGTATTCACAGTACCACTTTTTCTTTTTTACTCCTAAACAACACAGTTTACATCTTTTCATCTACAAATCACAGTATTTTTATTCATCCACCTTTTTAATCACTCACACAGGATGACCAGGCAGGATCAATACTGCAAAGTAAGTTCTGGAACTTATCACAACCACATCACTCAGTTCCCCAGCACTATTTTCACTTAGCAGCCAATATGATAAACAGTGGATATAAAAAGTCTACAAACCCCTGTTAAAATGTCAGGTTCTTGTGATGTTAAAGAATGATAAAAAGATAAATCACGTCAGAACTTTTTCTACCTTTAACGTGACCTATAACGTGAACAATTCAATTGCAAAACAAACTGAAATCATTGAGGGGGGAAAATAAACTCACAATAACCTGGTTGCATAGGTGTGCACACCCTTAAACTAATACTTTGTTGAAGCACCTTTTGAATTTATTACAGCAACCAGACTTTTTGGGTAGGTGTTTATTAGCATGGCACATTTTGACGTGGCACTATTTGCCCACTCTTCTTTGCAAAAGTGCTCCAAATCATGGGAAACAGAAGTCCGAAGGAAAAAAATGCCACTCAAATGCTGCACACAGTCATTGCTATGGGAGATCCTTCTAGGGTGTCCCCAATCAAGTCTTCAACATGCCCCATCAGCACATTCCTGTGGACCAGAGCCCAGCTGGCGCCGCAGGAGGTGGCCAAGAAGTAATAGATGCCACATTCAAGACGACAGCCTCGATTGTCTGTTACTTAAAGGCACTGTGGCCCAAATAGGTGTAAAAATAGAGGAAAAAAAAAAAAAAAAAAGAAAGAAAGAAAATGTAAAATACATATCTATCCAGGGAATCTGCAGTGACCGGGGTAATGGCAGAAGTTAGTTTTAAGGGACAGAGTGCCAAATATAGTAATACACCACAGACCTGAGATTGTGGCTGCCAATGAGACAAACAGATTGGACATACTTCCAGAATCTGTGCACTCACTCTGAAGTATCCCTATTCAGTGTTCAGGCTCCTATTAAACACAGAGAAAAAAGGAAGGGGGTTAGCTAAATAAAGGTTTTACATCTGCCATCCCCAAGCTCACCCCAGGTCCTGTAAAAGTCTGCCCCCTGTTTAATATCCACCCGCCTAATGGAGGATTGAACAGCCCCATATAAGTTACATAAATAAGAAAATAAGCTAAGAGAATCTTCTCCGTGACTGTCTCCTATCAGGACAATTTTGAAACCGAACATAGTAGGTGGGGTAAAGTGGAGATGGGAGGGGAGTCTCTGCCTCCAGACAACTCTTTATGCAAGTGCCCTGTGTGGTCCACAATGGGCACAAGAGAAACTAAACTCAAGGAGGAACCAAATCCTGGATTTGGTGCATCCCTCCTTTGTTCAGAGAGACAAAGCCATTGTTAAATGAAAAAAATCATAAAGAAACATGGAAATCACAGGTGAAGTTGTAATAAAAAAAAAAAAAAAAATCCCATATATTAAGTGCTAAATAAAACTCCCAATATTCTGCTTATTCTCTTCTCCGCCATAAGAGACAGCCCATGGTCTTTATTACTCAACGTGTAAACAAAATAATTTAGGAATGATGGAAAAGTACCTGCCCTTATAGGAGAGGCACACAATGTATGTCTAATCTCTTGGATGCTAGAGACGTCTCCTAAACGTCTCTGCAATGCACTGGAAAGCTCTCTAGCATGCAAGAGGTTAAACAACATGAATAACACAGTATTGCATCCTAATCACTCACCCCATTTCAAGATAAAGAGCTAATAATAGAATCAAATTTATATTATATAAAAACATCCTGATCCAGTCTCTATAAAGACAGAATAAATGTGACTTATAAAATCCGGGTCTCATTTCTGTACAGTTATGTGCAAGTCCTTTTCCCTTGACAAAAATCAGAATGAATACTGATGGGAAAGTTTGGTTGTCTGTCACATGATATAGGTCCCATCTTTGTAATATTTTACAGTGTCCATCTGTTTCGTCATGACAAGAACATCTTGGAATCCTGTGCTGAGGCCAGACATATGCTGGAAATAGGCTTCTTTTTCCACTTGCACAGTGAGGTTATTCACTCCTGCATCCTTCAGAACTGAAGTTACCTGCCATTGAAACAGAATTCTGTGAATACAAAATTATGCCCACGAGTCTCGCACAGGATGAAGCCAATTAAGAATTATAAACGTCAACCATGTACCCACCACCCATTCCTTGAGAACATCAAAGTTAATGAACAGTCCTTGCAGAGAGATGGCATCTGTCTGGTAAGAAAGGTACAATTCTGGATCAAACCAGCTGCACTATGAGGGGCCAAAAGGAAATTCCTATTGGTTTAAGTGTGCTCTTATTTAAACCAGCTGCAATTTGAACCCTATGGTGCAGTTGCTTTGATCCAGAACCGCACTTTGGGGGTAGATTTAAAGGCTTGCGTTAAAATAGCCAGTAGGGCCAAAGTGAATACCAGCTGAAATAATAAAATGTCTAACGCAGTATTCAAAGGCCAGCTAAAAGCACAACAGACATCCCAGCCAGTTAAAACACAGCCACTCAGAGCTGTAAGCACATCCCAGCCAATGGCTGTGAGGGAATTGGAAGTGAGACTGCCCATATATAAGGCAGGCTCACTTCCAATTCCCTCAGTGTGTAACGGCATCGGCCCGTGAGGAAGAAGAAGGGGGGGTGGGGTGGGGTGTCTGTGCCACATAATACTGTCTCCGCCACTGCCCACAGCAGCGGAGACAGCAAACAAGATTTAAGCAAAGTATTTTGTGTAAATTTTTTTATCATGGCATTTATTGCGAACAACTTGGACATCGTATATTAATAACTGGCAGCATATTTATGGAACCGGACAGTAGCAATACATTCTGTAACCCTTGGAGCCCCAGAGAGGTACGTTCTCGCACTCAAGGGGTTAAGCTATGTATCAGTATGATGCATATTTCTGCATTGTACTTATAGCTTTCTTTTTTTACAGCAAGAAGCCTGAAGAGAAGAAAGAAGAGGAGACAAAAAATACAGGAAAGGAGAGAGGAAAGAAGAGGAGACAGACGATACAGGAAAGCAGAGAATAAAGAAGGACAAAAGATGACCAGCATGCTGAGGACTCCGCTGGACATCAGGATCAATGATAAGCGTTACTTGTAATGGCATAGTGTTTTTTTTTTTTTGTTTTTTTTTTTAACTTGGGTCAACCCTTTGAATGCCGGCAAGGTAATTATACCCCACTTGCACTCATAGGGTTCTATCCTTCTAACTTTGGACATTTTTTTAGGCTCTTTGGATGTATTGATGTAGGGCTTCGGGCTCCATATAAATCCATCCACTGTGGACTCAGGTTTTTTCTTTCGCCTTTAAAAGCTGAGTTAGCTGACTATAGGGCCGATAAGGGACTTTAGTAAAAAACAAAACAAAACAAAACAAAACTGGGTCTTATAAAGTGAGTCTCTTATCGAATTTTTACAGCTAACGCAGTCCTTTAAATGGCAACTTGTAGCATTTTTTCTTTTCAATGAGCCAAAACATGTTAATGTAGCGGCTGGTAGGTTTTTTTTTTTTTTTTTTTTTTTTTTTTTTTTTTACAGCATTTTTTCATAGCACTGATCTTTAAATAGCTTACAGTGCTGCCTTTAAACCTGCCCCTATGTATTTTAGTACATCCGCCTCACTGAGTGTCAGTGTTGCTAGTGTCACAGAACCCTAACTGTGTAAAGCAAGAGCTTGAAGGAGAGAGAAGCCACTTTGTCTCATATGTATAAAAGCAAACTGGAACTATTCTGGGGTAAACCAACTGCGCCATAGGGGACAAATTCACATGCACTTGACTAGAGCTTTTTAACCTCTTGAATGCTAGAGAGGTCTCCAAAGCATTGCTGTTGTTTTTACTCGGATAGCAAGTGGTCATATAAATATGTTTGGTGCGGCCATAATATTGTCCGATTGGATTTTTATTTGTTGCCTGTGATGCAGTTGGTTTGCCCCAGAATTGCCACACCTTTACCTTTAACTCTTTGCGTGCCAGAGGTGTACGCAACTCTGGCACTTCAAGGGTTAAACCTATACTCCAATTTATAGGAAATGGTTCAAAAGGTAACTAATAAAATGCTGGAATTTCACCTTTTCACTACATTACAAAACTCTCCTAATCACTGGCACTTAGCCAAATGCCAGAAGAGTAGCGAACATATGGCTTTATTTTAGTTAGTGTGTTATATGATAAGAGTATTTTTCAATGCCAAGCAAACATGGGCTAGGGTAATGAAATGGGTAAAGTAGGTTTGTGACCATGAGCAGGGTCCTGGGGGAATAGAACTTCCCATCCTATGATTTTTTTTTTTTAGAAGGCAATGGAGCCCTACGGTAGCGAACTGTAAATGCACAAGACATTAAGAGATGGGTTTGGATTACCTGCTGAATTATCCTTTGTTCTACAACATCCGACATAACCTGAACATGGATCGTCCCAGCAACAACAGAGGCGGAGTGACGCCAGAAATGTGCGTCTCGGTAAGAGATTAGGCCATCGATTTTAGAAATCTGAGAATGAGAAACATTGATGTTATGCAAATCTATCTATGTTACTTAAGGTGAAATGTATCAATGTTACACTAAAAGTGCATCCACTTAATCCTTTAACCCCTTAAGGACCAGTGGAGCATGCAACGCATTACAAAGCAATACAATGAACACTCCTCTGATCTTTAAGGGGTTAAGAACCAGAACTCAGTGCAATGCATCACACATGTCCCTGTTCATTGAAGTGTTAATAAATACTATAAAACAATAGTGTGTGTGTGTGTGTGTGTGTGTGTGTGTGTGTGTGTGTGTGTGTGTGTGTGTGTGTGTGTGTGTGTGTGTGTGTCTCTTGACACAT
Organism: Rhinophrynus dorsalis; assembly: GCA_037306005.1. Taxonomy (NCBI): domain Eukaryota; kingdom Metazoa; phylum Chordata; class Amphibia; order Anura; family Rhinophrynidae; genus Rhinophrynus; species Rhinophrynus dorsalis. Next base: position 608,993,349 of record CM074718.1, read on the forward strand.
GGACTTACTATACAGGCGCTACAGCTTACAGCTGTCATAATGTGAAAGCTGTATGAGAAAGGCTGCACTAAAGAGCAGAATGTGGAGATTGCATTGAGAACCAGAAGTCTTGAACTGACAAATGAAAATGTAAAGAAAACCTTTATTCTTTAGTGTTAGTATTAGCCAGCCCTGTTTCTCAAAACCACATGTGTAGAATTGCTTTAGACAATTTAACGGACCCCGCCCCTGCACAAGCAGAGATATCCAGAAAGCATGCTCTAGTGGTAGAACTTGCTCACCTGGGTTGGCTAACCTGCTTTATATTATACTTATTGTAGAGATATCGATTACACATATCATGAACTATACCAATCACACACGTTTGTTACAGAAAACAGAAAGTACAATTAAAAGGTAGGGGGTAGGCAACATGTGGCCCATCAACTCTTGATGGACTACAATCCTCATCACCCTCAATCAGGTAAAAGAAAAGAAAAAAAAAAAAAAAAAAAAAGTACCAATAATACCAGCAGATGCTGTTGCTAACAATTTAACCCTCTGAGGTGTGCACTTAAAGGGATAATAATAATAAATAATAATACAAATAATAATGAATAGTTTATATTGCACTCTATAGGACAGCTTGAGCCATACACCAGTTATGTATAGTAAGTTACCACCTGGTGACCAGTATAGAGTACTGCAGTTTAATTATAAATTCAGAAATGACACTGTTGAAACACAACAAAAACAGCAGTATAACATATGAACTAATATATTATCATTATTCTTTATTTATATAGCGCCAACTAATTCCACAGCGCTGTATGATAGGGAATGGACATAGAGATATTAAATGGTACAAATCAAATGTGAAGAACACAAGGATCAGAGGGCCCTGCTCGTGAGATCTTACAGTCTAGAGGATATAGATATTATATATATATATATATATATATATATATATATATATATATATATATATATATATATACACACACACACACATATACATATACACACACACACACACACACACACACACACACACACAATATAACAACTGAACCAGAAATGCAGTTCTCTAACCTTTTCAAGAGCAATGTTTATTCCCTTCTCATTTTCTGGTGGTATCCGGAGAAGAATCACCTGACAGGCATCTTTAAGCAGAGGGATAACACTGCCAAATATTAAGACAGCAATGAAGAGTGAACACACTGGGTCAGCAATGAGCCAGCCAAACTGTCTTATCAGTATAGTGGATACAATGACACCCACACTGCCCAGTGTGTCTGCCAGCACGTGCAGGAATACACCTAGGGAACGGACACAGAGGCTTTTAAGACGATCCTAATTTTAAGACCAAACATGGAGAAATGAAAGTTGAAACAGTAATAAAAGTGTGTGTGTGTGTGTGTCTCTCTCTCTCTATCTATATGTAAGTAAATGGCAAGGACTCTTCCTGCAATCATGTTAATTGTAAAGGGATAGTAATACCTGGAAACAAATGCAGCTTGGACTGATCCTTCTATAAAGAGGATCATGTCACTCTTTATTTCAATATGTTCCGTGTTGTAGTTCAACAGGAATTCAATGCTAAAGGATTCCCCTCCCACCCCTTTTACTCACGTCATGCAGCCTCTTTCAGCTGGATGGAGTGCAGAGAGGGACAATCTTCACTTAGCATAAGAAAAATCCTACCCTCCTTCATCACGTGTATGAAGATTGTCCCTCGCTGCACGCTGTCCGGTCCCACGACTGGATTCCTTTAGCATTGAATTCCCTTTGAAATACAGCACGGAACATATTGAAATAAAGAGTTACATGATTATTATAGGAGGATCAATCGGAGCTGCATTTGTTTCTTGGTAGTACTATCCCTTTAACAAGTCAAATTTATATACCAGACTCTCCTAGGCAATGCACTGTTGTACTGTTGCCTGTGGACATACTACCACCTTTTACATGATATTGGAGAACTTCATTCATTGTTGCATTGCACAGTAAAATACAATTTACTTGTAACAAAAAAACAACTCTTAGATGGCCAGTATATGGGTATAAAAACTGGTATATAAAATAAATAGGCTAAATTATTATATAAGCAGGTGTGTTGTATAGTGATTAATACAAAAAAAGAAAACACACATCCGCTTCTCCATATAGAGTTCTAAAATGTGCTGTATAGGGGCTCTGGGACTGCGTTGGCCACACCAACAACCAAAGCCACCATATTTAACAAATACTACTATAAAAAAAAAAAGAAAAAAAAAAAAGAAAAAAAAAAAACAACCAAAAAAAACAAACCCCCCCCCCCAAAAACCCCCCCCCCAAAACAAAACAAAAAACCCTCTTCCTCTTTGAAAAAGTGTTGCTTTAAAGACAAAAATTATGACATTAAAACTTTCTTAAGGCTTTGTTTTACAAAAGGCTAATAATGTAGAGTGGTGCTGTGTACCTTAGGTGGAGATCAAAAGTTTAGCACTTGCCTCGCATATTTGCATTCATGCCTCCTCCTCCTCCACCAGTCCCATGAGAATGGCCATGGTTGTGAGCATGTCCATGGTCCCCGTGTGAGTGTCCATGGCCGTGTCCGTGACTGTGACTATGTCCATGATGAGAATGTCCATGATCGTTGGAAGGACATCCTCCTCGCGATGCCCCATGGGAGTGGGCATGGCTAAAGGCACAAATACCAACAAGATTCACTAGCAGTCCACCAACTGAGACCGGCTATTAAAGTGAGAGAGAGAGAGAGAGACAACAGGTTACACTGCTTGCACTGACATCATATACACTACAAAAAGATGGGTAAAGAAAAGAGGGACTTCCCCCCCATAAGAAACAACCCCTCTCCAAATTAAACATTTGAAACTCATCATTCACATTTGTTTTTGCCACAGAACACTGGCTGAGAACAACCGGTTTATATTAACAAACTTCATGCCCACAGATCAAGCTTTAAACGCATCTCAGTGAACTGGTTTAAGGTCAAGGAAAAGTAATATCTATAAACTACCACTTACCTTGGGTATAATATGATTTTTTTTTTTTTTTACCCTTTTTTCTTCTTACTAGAAGTGTGTGCGGGGGAGTGTGTGTGTGCATAATATACATGAGGAAAAAAACCTGAAATGAAGGTATCTAACCACCCTTGATCTCTCTCCAGCCCCCGCCCCCATACAGTACAATATCTGCACCCTCCTTCCATCCTTGCCCTCCCTCTAACACCTCTATGTAGTGAGAGCAAAAATTCTCTGCAAAAAAGAAAGAAAATCAAATGAAGAAAAATGAAGATCAACACTATCCAGCTATTGAAAAAGAAGAATTTTGAGTTAGCACGGTCTATGCACTTCAGTGTGCTGCAAGACCTTCCAGACATAGACATTTCAACCCACAATGTAGACAATGCTCATGCCCTTGCACCTAATGTGAAACAAGAAAAATCTACCCAAATATCATAACAGTTGGCCTGATGAAAAAGCGATATTAGAAACAGGGTAGAATATGTAGAAACATGTACAGGTTCAATGTTGAGCTGATAAAAAAGGACACTACAAGAAAGTCAAGAGCAAAAGAAAGCAAAATGAAAGATGGAAACTCACAGGAACCAAATGTTTGCATTAAAGTTTGAAGATGGTACAACAGCAAAAACTCAACAACGAGCAGTAAAATGAATGGAAGACAGAAAAGAACTGAATGCAGTACCAGAATTTTTGGTTAGCGTAAAAGCTGCAATAAAATCAATGAAAAATGGCAAAGCAGCTGGACCTGATAAAGTCACTATTAAAATGTTGAAAGCAGGAGATCAACCCTTATTCAAAACCCTAGCTAAACCATCTTCAAAATACTTACTACTCAGCAAAGTGCCTGAAACATGGAAAAATGCAGAAGTCACACTACTGCACAAGAGATGATAATGCAGATCTTAAAAAAAACAAACAAACAAAAAAAAAAACTACAGACCAATAAGCCTTTGAGGGCCATCTGCAATGTTTTCACAAAGGTACTATCAAGAGGAATGAACACAATACTTAATGTGGCACAACCTAAAGAACAAGCAAGCTTCAGGCGTGGTTTCAGTACAACGAACCAGACAGTACATGTTATAGAGCACTATAATGAACCTTCTATTAAAAATATAGCTTTCATTGACTACAAAAAGGTCTTTGACTCAGTGAAAAAGCAAGCAATAATCGATTCCCTGATCGATCAAGGAATAGATAATGCTTACATCAATATCCTTTAGTCAACAATGAAAAAGTTCAGATCAACGTCGAAAAACGCATCCAACAAGGAGACACAATTTCCACTGAACGATTTTCTGCTTGCTTAGAAGAAATTTTCTGCAAACAAAATGGGGACAAAAAGGACACAAAATCAATGGCGATTACCTACATGATTTGCATTTTGCAGACAATATCATACTCTTTACCAGTAGTCCTGGAGAACTGCAAGAACGCATTGAAGAGCTACAACATGAAAGGAAAAATTTTGGTCTGAAGATGAATATCAACAAAATTCAAGGTCATGTTTAACAAATGTATCATACCAAGCAAAATCACAGTAGACAAGAACTAGAATATATGGACAAGTATGTTTATCTTGGACAAGAAATGTCAACAGATGGAAACGCCATTATGGACATTGAGTGACAAATAAAACTGGGATGGCAAACATTTGGAAATCTTAGTAGTGCTGTCTTTGCGGCAAATTTACCGCTACTTCAATTGAAAGGTTTTTGACCAATGTGTCCTCCCGTATGGCTGTGAAACATGGACACTGAATGTCATACAAAAACTTAAGGTTAAGCAGAGAAGTATGGAACGTCAAATTCTGTACATAAAAATAAAGTGACCAAAAAATGTGCGCAGAGATTTGTCAAAAAAAAAAAAAAAAAAAAAAAAAAAAAAAAAAAAAAAAGAAGATTTGTGAAATCATTGAAAGAGTGAAGCTCCTAAAATTAAACAATCCCTGTTGAAGCTATATGCAGTTAAGCCCCAGCTTAAAATATCTTAACTGTGTATATAAATGGGTGTCCGAGAAAGTGTATAAGCCATATATGTGGAAAAACCACAACCTTAAAAAAAAAAAATTCAACTGACTAGCAAAAATGTTACTAAACATTTATGTATATTCTTAGGTTTCCTTGCAACAATTTTACAGACAAGGTCTTCAATAGGCCAGTTTTTAAACACCCCCCACACTTTGTTCCAGGAACACAAACACCTGCCACTGTTTTTTTCCCCACAAAGGAAGGGGGGCTTGTTTCTGCAATAAAGGATTATGTCTGCTATAAAAATTAATTTTGGAGAACCAGTCTACACAGCATGGATTCATAGTGGCCATAAGGATTCTCTGTCCAGATGAATGTATGTGGGGGTTTAATATTAGGAGGCTAATGCTACTTTAATATATTGAGATTTAAGTGTTTAACAACAGTCTTGAACAGCTAAACCTAAAGTGCAGAACTCTTCCTCAAAAACAGCAATAGGAAAGGGATGAAAGATATTCTTGCTTCAGCACAGGGAGTCAATCAGTGAGTAGGTCGTTTTGATTGACCAACATTCACAGACAGGTAAAGCTGTAAAACATCTAAAGAGTTATGCGTGTGATAAAGCAGAGAAAAAAACTCTGAAATTCTCATGGAGCCCATGCACTAAGAGCTCTCCGTGTGATCTTAATCTTGGTATATACACTCCCAAGAATTACATGAATTAAAGAGTTTGCCTACTCTCTATTAACATCTTTCTGCTGTTCTATGGAGCCAGTGCACTAACGTATGTACCATCACTTGAGTTTGGGGAGAAAAAAAAAAAAAATCAACATTCTTATATAATAATTCGCTAAGTTGTGTGTAACGCCGGACATGCGCAGTAGACACTGCTGCGCGTGCGGCAGTCATGCACAGTACAGACTGCCCGCGCCGCGGCTGATACAGAGCTGGGCGCTCTGAAGGAGCATCCAGCTCTGTATCAGCAGTGGCGCGGGCAGTCTCTGCTGCGCGTGACTGTCCCGCGACTGGCTGCCAGAGGCACTGTGGCCCGTGTAACGGGCTGTTCAACTAGTATACACATAAATGGGAAAGAGGTCTTTAACTGCAAATGCTTCTGTTGCACGAATTAATCTCATCTCCCCCTGGATTGTTGCAAACCTTGATGACTGGAGTTGTGAAACCTGCCGTAGCTTTTTGATAAAGTTAGGTGATCTCAGATACATTACACTGCAGATCCATGAACTACATATCCTGTTTGAAAATACACAAGTATGTGACACCTAGGAAGAACTGTCTGACTTACGGTAAGCATATCTGTATTGATGTCTGGAGGGTCAAATATCCTGCCCACAGCCTCAACAAACACAAAGAAGGCTATTACCGCCAAGAAAAGTCCATTGATAAATCCAGACAGAATCTCTACTCGGCCAAACCTAAGAAAAATAAATAAAATAATAAAAATGCATTCTCTAAGAAAAAAGCCACAAGAAGTACATACCCTGATAAATGCCAAGTATACTGTTTGACCCACAAGCGTTTCCAAAGACCGCCACTATGGCACTTAAAAGGTTAACCCCATAAGGACCCCAAGCAATGCAATGGAGGCCACTCTTGCATGCAAAGGGTTAAAAGACCCATTAAAAACAATGGGAATGCAAGGTTTTTTTTTTTTTATTTGTCCTCTGTGGTGAAGTTGGTTTGACAGAGGGTACCAGGACAGACTGAAATCTCTTAACCCTTTGAGTGATAGAGGGGTACACAAAGCAATGCGTGGCACTCAAACGGTTATTATGTGCGGCCTGGAAGAAAGGAGGGATAGAAACCCTTAAGTATATTAACTCTCTGCATGCCCTCAAGGTATTCACGATAGTTCAGGAGGAAAGTATTTTTGAGAAAAAAAAAATAGGAATACTATAACAAGGTCATTAGCTAAAGTTAGAGGGTAGAAAATTCAAAACTAAAGTGTGTAAGTGCTACTTTACAGAAAGGGTGACAGACATGGAAAAGCCTCCCAGCAGAGGTGGTAGGGACTAACAGTGTTAGGGAATTCAGAATTGCCTGTGATACACATGTCTATTTTTAAACGTATGTAGGACTGTGCATTTTATTAAACAGGGACACTTGCAGTGGCACTGTTGCTACACCATCCTATGGACAGCGCTGGTCCCGGGACCATAAATCTCCATAGAATGGTGTAGCAACAGCGCCACTGTACAATTTCAGGCCACTGTGATATTGCACCTAAAAAAAATCACCTTTGAGCTGTAATAACTTATGAACAAAACACCTTTCGGCAGTGGGAGTACCCTTGTTTTACTCAGGGGATAAACCCTACAACATATTTTTTTTTTTTACATTTTAAGTATTACTATCCCTTTAACCCCTTAGCGACAGCAGCGTTCGTACGCGGCTGTCACCTTAACCCCCGAGGAACATTTTTTTTTTTTTTTTCCTCAAACAAGTCTGGAGTCTCCAAGCAGCGTGCAGCCGCACGGAGACCCGGACTTCCGTGACTTACCAGGTACGTCCTCTGTCACTAAGTGACAGTTTCTACGGGACGTACCTTGTAAGTCATCCGTCGTTAAGGGGTTAACACATTGCTCTGAACTGCATCGCTTATCCCTGTTGTAAAAATGGGCTAATACCAATCATTAAAGGATCTTACACTTGCTATTATTTAATCATGGTGGTTAATCATTTTTCTTTGCACTTCCTGGTCAGGAGGCTGTGTGTTGCTGGGTTCACACTGGTGATTATTCTAGAGCAGACTGCACAGGGGCAGTGTGACACCCACTTTCTGAATTGTGGGTGTGGCCAAAGCCATCTCAATGTCCCTACACCAGTTTTACACCCCTTTACAGGTATTCTTTATTTAACTCCTTGGAGGCTAGAGACATCTCCAACACAGTTGCAATGCGTTGGAGCTCTCTATAGCCACCAAGGAGTTAAAGCCTTTTGTTGACTTTGATTTTTACAGTCCAAAGGTATTTCCTGTGCAAGGGAATAGTGGTGTGGCTACAGGGTACCTGAGATGTAAATCAGGCCCGGAGAACGTGCAAGAAAACATGCTGCAAATTTGATGTGTTTAGAACAGACCATATTCAAAATGTATTATGCCTGACCTGCATAGCAGCCTATGGGCCACAATGCAGAGCATTCACATGAGCGATATTGGAGGCTGCGATACCTGTTACAACCTCCAATACCTGGCCAAGCCAAGCGGTTATCAGCTAGTAATTTATGGCTGATGCTCAGGTCGGTGATCCCCAGTCACACTTCCACCATGCCCCCCAGTGCAAGAGGATCACAGGAGATTAGATGTGAACAGTTGGCTTAAACCTTCCTGAACTGTAGTGCTTCAACAGCTGGAGGTCCAACAACTGACTACCCCCGATTATACTTTCATACTAAAGCAATGTGTAATTTAGTGTAAGTTGTCCTTTAAAGGGATAGTAATGGCTATATTAAACTTTATCTCAGTCTTCTGTATGGTTTGTATAACATATATCACTATGTTTAATTACTTACATGTTTGTATTTCATAAGAAGCAGCGAGGGACAATCTTCAGCAAGCAAAAGCATAATCCTGCCATCAAGGGGGGTCAGGGCTTTCCTCATACTTACCGACTGAAGATTGTTCCTCGCTGCATCCGTCCAGTCCCACGACCGGATTGCAGCTCTAAGGTGAGGTGGGACAATAAAAATCTTATATAAGACTTGGAGATAAAGCTTAATGTAGACATTACTACACCTTTAAAAGAAGTCACAGAGTGTACTCAAACCTCTCAGTAAAAGCAGCATCTGGTACCGTAGCAAAGGGGTATGTAAATGGATTGTGGAAAAATAAATTGCACATCCCTCTGGCACTCAAAAGGCTGATAACACCCCTTTAATGAACACACTTACCCAAAAGAGAATATGCGTGTTGCTTTCCATCGAGTCATTAATGCTGCAACAAGTCCCATCACCAGCGCAGAGCAGTCAAACAGCATGTGGAAACCATCAGATAATAACCCTAAACTATTGGTCCACACTCCATAGAACAGCTCCACAAAAGTGAAGGCCTAAAAACCATAGATACATTTTAGTATGTATTATACATCTTCATTCTTGTGTCACAACAATCCTGCAGGATTACCTTATACAAACAGGTTTATTAACACTTCAGTGCCAGAATGGTGGGCAGCACAGTGGAATGTACCACGCTCCTCTCAATTAAAATCAGTGAGTGAAAAGGACTAATATATATGCCTAGAATAATCTTGTGTGTCACAAGAAATAAATAATATTTTTTTTTTGTCACAGACTGTTAACTATTCCCTTCATACACAGTGTGCCGATTTTTGGCCTTGGATTTACATACAGGAATCTTTAACTGTTTGAGTGCCAAAGGGGTCTCCAATGCATTGCAAAGCCATTCATTAGGTAACTCTTTGTCACTCAAATGGTGAATATAAGCCTTGCAGTAAGATTCTATGGGCCGTATGCACAAGTAATGTGGAGCAACTGCACAGGTGAAAATTCCCCATTGATGTATATGTGATTTTAATGGATTAAGAGCTAGAGAGGTCTACAACGCATTGTGAAAATGCTTTGGAGACCGGTCTAGCAATGAAAGGGTTAAAAAGCCCCACTCAAATTGCTTCAAATTTTCCTTGGAGACTTCTCTAACAGTTAAGTTGCTAAAAGCCTAATTTAAAATCAATGCGAATTTTAGGAATTGTCTCCTAAGGAGCAAACCATTGGCACCATTACCTGATCCATTTTCTTTGTCCATATGGCGTTCTGTCCAGAGCAACATAATACAGTAAGCACTTACCAGATTAAGACACAGGAAGTAGAAGATCTGTCTGGAGTCGTACTCTTCCAGGATTTGTTTCAGTGAATCCTTTATAAACCGGGGCATGGACGGAGAGCTGCTGTGCAAGGCATCTCCCATGAAGTTGTACAGTGGGGTTCCCTCAGGAGAATAGCCAACCAGGGTGCCTTTCTGCCCTTTTCTGGAGGATGACGACAGGATATGTGCAGCTACATAGACATGACTTACTGATTAGTACAGAATAACCCAGAGTGCAGACTGGCTTGCTATGCAATGTGTTATAGACCTCTCTAGAATTCAAGGGGTTAAAAGCCCCATTGAAATCATGTATAATGTTTGTGTCCTATAGCGCATCTGGTTTGCCTCTGATTTGCTTCTCTTTAGCTTTCTGGACAAGACACATAGCTTGGGACTAGAATCACAGCCACGTCCAACTAACTATACTTGTATATGGCTGCAAAGTTCTGGGCACTTTTATGTTTATCCTGTGAGTAAATGAGTGTGTCTAGTCTTTCACTGGAATAGACTGAAGTTGGATATTACTTACTAGTGTAAAAGCCTGTGTACACGGGCCAAGGTCCGGGTAATGTTAACCCTTTGAGTGCCAGAGGGGTAAGCAACGCATTGCTTTGCACTGGGTACCACTGGCACTCAAAGGGTTAAGAGGCCAGTGCTACCTCACTGCTCCATGCAACGCAGTCTTGCGTCACTTCACTCACGTGATGCAATCATGTGCAGTAGAGACTGCCCGAATGCAGGCAGTTTCTACTGCGCATGACTGCATCGGGACAAACATCCTAGCGAATTATTATATAGGATAACAAACATTAACTTTCTTTACAATTTACTTGAGTACACAGAATTCATTAATAAAAGATCTCACATTTCAATACCTTGAGTGGTTGTCCGTTAACCCCTTGCGTGCCAGAAAGGTATCCAAAGCACTGCAAGCAATGTGTTGGATATCTCTATGGCACTCAAGTGGTTAAAGTGATTGTAATGTTTCAAAATAAAAGCAGCTCCAGTTAATCGTCAAGGCATTTCGGCCATGGAGAGTGTTATTTCAATACTGTCAGAGTTGTAGTTCAAGAGTAATTGAATGATAAAGTATCCCCTCTCCCACCCCTTTAACTGATGTCACACTCTCACCTCAGAACAGCAGGGTGGTGTCCAGGTAGATTGCAGAGAGGGACAATCTTCAATTAACATAAGGGAAAAACCTGAAAAGCCTGTCAAGGAGGGAAGGGTTTACATTGGTCCTCACAGTAAGAAGACTGTCCCTTGCTGTGAGCTAACTGGTCTGTGGACCAGATTCCACATCTGAGGGGAGGTGGCTTACACTAGGTAAAAGGGGCGGGAGGGGGGTACTTTATCATTCAATTACTCTTGAACTACAACTCTGACAGTACTGAAATAACACTCTCCATGGCCCAAATATTATGAAGATTAATTGGAGCTGCTTTTATTTTGAAACATTACTATCCCTTTAAAGGGCAGGCATCACATGGTAGGTTCCCCATTAGGAGTTCTGTTCCCCTGGAGGCAGACCTGTCTGATGTGTTGATGAACCCAGAGCTGAAATGTAAGCCTGGCAGATCAGCAGGACTGCAGAAAAAGAACACAGCCCTGGTGTCTGGTTACTTATACAGCTACAAACAATGAAATGAGAGACGTCAGATCTTCCAGGTTAGAGTAGCAATAGACTGCAGTGGATGGATTTTCTAGCCCGACTGTATAATGCAACTCAGCAAAGTTTGGGGTTGGAAGTAAACAATTCCAGGTTGGTTTACTCCAGTTTACATTTACAAATAGGGGCCTAAACTTCAAACCACAATAATAAAATAAGAGTATGTTGAAAAAATGTGATGTCCATCTATAATATTGTCAACTTTCCAAGCGAATTATATAGTGCAAAGCCTTAAATAAATGGAATATAAGCAGTGTTAGAAATAAATCATTTGAGGACTCATTTACCTTATAAATACCTCTAAGAATAATAAACATTTCTACCCAACTCCATTGTGCTTTGAGACTAATTAAATGCTAAAAAGCAGCACAGTATAATTATCCTCACATATAAAAAGCCTCTGGAGAGCTAGAGAGATTTATACAGGTAAAGGAAGGAAAGACTGACATCACAAATAAGACTACTAGGACACTGTGTGTTATCTGAACAAAGCACACGGAGCAATTCCGAACAATAATAACTGCACCTATGTAAGTCATAAACATAATCAGTGATTCAAAGTGCATTTCAACCAAATAGTTGATACAGAGGTCTCCAACGCAGTGTGTGGACCTCTCTGGCATTCAGTGGGTTAATTCTATAAAGTGTATTTTTTTTCTCACAATAATTGCTACACGTTTGTCTTCATATATATGACTTCACAGGTCTTAAGCATGATAGCAGACTATACATAAAGTTATGAAACCTGCAGCTCTAGCAGGTGTTGGACTAAAATGCTAATAATCCAACTGATGGCTGAGGTGGATAGGAGTTGTAGTCCAACAAAAGATGGAGATACGTGGGTTGCAAACCAGTGCACTGTGACTTAGATTTATCAATTGGTGAGAGGCAGCAATCTATTTATAACTAACGAACATAAAGGAAACTGGCTATGCCTGGGTTATAAACTATATGTCTGTAGCCAGCACTAAGAGTGCCTGTATTAGAACTTTGACAGGAAAGAAGGGGCACTGAAGACTGTTTTCACTCGCGCACAATGGACACTGGAATTAAACAAAGGCAAACTAAAGGGGAGCTCAGTAAATACAGGCAGCTGTAGGTGCAATTCAAAAAGAATGTATGTATAACTCTATACACACACACACACACACACACACACACACACACACACACACACACTTCTTCTAGATAACAAACTAGGAGCCACTTACTGTTCTCTTATTTAACCCCTTATTGTCCAGTGACGTGTCAGGACAGTCACTGCTGTTTTTCCCTTAAGGACCAGTGATGCTCCTGGCACGTCACATATTTTTTACTCACAGCGCTCTCGCAGGATAGTAGCAGGGGCTGAAACTGACCAATCCAAGGCTGAAGCGATCACTTTCAGTCCCCCATTCAGCGTGCCGGCATGTGTCAAACCTCGCTATCTGGTCCTTAAAGGACCACACACCTCAGGACCGCTGATCCTTAAGGTGTTAAGGACTAGAAAGGAAGCTTTAAACACAAAAAGCCAATAGGGCTTTTCCTAGAGAGTAAAAACAAATTCACTATCACTACAGGCAGTTTTGCTAACCCTTTGAGTTCCACAGTCAGCAAAAAATTAAAATATATATATATATAAATATAAAAAATAAAAAAAATATATACATCTTCAGACTGTCAGTAAGTGATGAAGATGTTATTGTCACATTCTATGAAGAACTGTAGCCAGAGACTCACCTCTACCATAGACTGAAACAGAATTACTGTTATGACAGCAGGTAAATCGTAGGTGGGCTCTCTGGGCACTTAATCCCTTAAGGTCCATGGACGTACATGAACGTCATGGGGTCAACGTGCCTAAAGGATCCACGATGTACATGTAAGTCATGGATTTCAGGGATCCCCTTGCGGATGCACGGATGGTCCTTAAGGGGTTAAGCAAAACCCAAACAAACAGTCTAAACATTTACCTTTGGAACAAAAACAGCTCTGGGTTTGATTCTCTACAGGATTAGCCTAAAAATAATGTTGTTTTCACATTAACACCTACTTCTGAGAGGCAGAATGTAATATCCACTTATACAAATCTTAAAGGGATAGTAATGTTTAGGTTTTACAGGAAGATCGATTCTTCTATATACATTTCTATAACGATCTGTAGCTGTGCAACAGCCATAAGTTTACAATTTTTGTTTTATTCTATAATAAAGTGTCCCCACCCTGCCCCTTTTATTTAGGTCAAGCTGCCTCCGGACAGACTGCAGCGAGGGAAAATCTTCCTTCTATCAGTATAAGAAAACACCTGTCCTCTTGATGAAGGAAGGCAGCTTTTCCTTATGCTGAAAGAAGATTATCCCTCGCTGCAATCTATCCAGACCAACTTGTTGAAGATTCAGGACCTTAAGTAAAAGGAGCGTTAAGGAGACAGCTGATTATAGAATAAAACAAAAACAGCAAACTTATGAATGGTTATAAAGCTACAAATTGTTATAGAGATCAATCTTACTGTAGAAACCTAAACATTACTATCCCTTTAAAAAAATAAATAAATGGAACTTACCATAATGTCTACTACATTTTTAAGTAATTACACAAAAATTAAACAACTAAATGTATGTATAACATTTAGATGTAATACTCACATAAAATAAAGAAGACAGCACTCACTACTACACCTCCGGAGAGTACATGCTCAGTACTGTGATGGTGTGCAGGTTTATTCATGGCTCTAAGCTGATCTGTTATTGGATGTGTCCAAAAATTTCCTAGTAGCAGGGCGCTAATAAAAATCAAGAAGGATCCATAGCGTGCGCATTTTGAAGGTTCCATTTTAACTGAACAAATAGACTCTACATAAAAATCCAGAATCATGACAGAAAAAATGGCAGTGGCAAAAGGCATTATGAGAGAGGACCAGGATTCCACTTTGCTCTGAAACAAATGCAAGAAACATACTTCATTTAAAGTGTGTTGGGTGTCTGCAGAAACATTGTGTAGGGCCTGAATAGTTTGTTGATCAGCGGAGCTTGGTTACCATGGCAACCCAAAGAGAAGAAAATCACCTCGGTATGCACTTTAATGTGTCCCAAATACTGTCTACAGCCCATCTGTTGCTCAGAACACAGCAAAACAATGTGTTGTATACCCCTCTGGCACTCAAAGGGTTAAAATTTCATATATGAGGGCAGTTTGGGTTGTCATGGCAGCTACCCTAATAAGCAGGGGCAATCCTTTTACCTGGAGAAGGGGTATGGTTGCCACCTTTTCTAAAAAAAAAAAAAAAAAATATATACCGGCCATGGCATTCCCTCCATAGAGTTAACATTGGACAGATGCCAATTTTTTACCGGCCTGCCGGTAAAATACCAGCTGGATGGCAACGCTAAGAAGGGGTTTACATAGAAGAGAGGTATTAAACTGTGAATATTTATTTTTAAACTAATGACACACAATACTTATGGATGAAATTCTGATCCAGGACTGAATAATAATTGGTTCAGGAATGCTCATGTCAATGAAACTAGGGGAAGCCAACTCTGGTCCTCAAAAGATAACAACTGTTTTCAGGGAATACCAGCTGCAGCACAAGGGGGCTATTTACTGGCTCAGTCAACTGAACTGGTCTGATGCTGATTCATAAATATCCTATAAACATGCACTGTTGGTAATGCTTGAGGACCAGGGTTGACTGTCCCTGACTGGAACTGAATACATCAAAATCATTGAAGAACATTTTATTAAAGTGTTAGTAATGTCCAAAAATTATTTTTTTACCCTCTACAAATCTACTAAAAATTATCGCATTGCCATAAACCCCATCTCTCAAACCACTATGGTTTGAGAGATATTGGCAGTCTAAGTTCGCCCTCCCCTTCCCTTCTCTTGATGTCAGCTGTAAAGCTGATGGAAGGAGATTCGTGTCGGCCGACACGATAAGCTCTTCAGCAGAGCCAAAATCTCGTTATCGCAAAGAATTACTTCATTGGAAAGGTCTACAAAGTGTGCTTACAAACCAGGCACACTTTGTAGACGTTTACAATTAAGTAATTCTTTTGCAATAATGGGATTTCAGCTCTGCTGCAGAGCCGCCAGCTGGTCCCCAGACTGGGATCTCCTGCTGTCAGCTAGATGACGACGTCAAGAGAAGGGGAGGGAAGGGAGAACTATGACTGTGAATATCGCTCAAATTGTAAAGGTTTGAGAGATGGGGTTTGTGCCAATGCAATTATTTTTTTACCCTCTACAAGTCTATTAAAATTATTTTTGGACATTAAACTCACTTCACAGCATTTAAACACCTTAAATAAGGGGTGGGATATCCCCCACCTCTGCCTTAGATGCTAGAGGTCTCCTCCGCAATATGAAGCAATGTATGGAAGGCCTCACTAACATCCAAAAGTATTCCCAAAATCTCAGAAGCAGCATGACTAATTCTAATCGGAGACCAAACTCATCCTCTGGCTTTTATCAAACAATATTTCACAGTATAAAAACCTGCGCTCAGATTATGCCAAGTGATGCAGACTGCTCTGTTTTCTTTTCATAGGATTGTAATGCAATGAAGTACAATATCAGATGCATTCTAAACAATCCTAGAACATGACCTCATGTTTACTAAATGTTCTTTACAGAAAATGACTTGTACAGATAGCAATTCCTATTACCTCAGTCGTTGCCGTAAGGACGATGACCCATGGGCACAGTATTATGACAGAGACAAGGTGAGACAAAGCCTGAAGACGCTTGGCTCCACCAATATCTAAAGAGAGCTTTCTGGAAGCTGTGTGAAAACCAACATTGAAACATAAAGCCAACACAAGCAACAGTACTCCTCCCTGAAACCAACAAGAAAACAGATGGACTTGGATTAATAGATACAAATTTTAGACAGTGATGTTATACTTTCAATAAAAACAGTGATCATTAATGGATGGAATTATTAAAGTAATGGTCACACACACACAGATCTAAGAAACATCATGGTCCATGTATGGTAGACTTGTCAGAATAATTAGCACAGATTATATTGTGTAACCCCTTACCGATTTGAGGTATGAGATGCACCGCTTTGCAATCCGCTGAACCCCCCAATTCCGTAAAGGGTTAAAGAAGCAGTAAAGTGTAATTAGGTAAAAATATAATTAAGGGCTTTTCCCAATGATTAAACAATTCTTCCAATGTCAGGGGGTGCAAAATTAAAAATAAGACAGCTCAATTTGGTGTTCAGAAAGCTTTTTTTTTTCTTTTCTTTTTCAATAATGCTCTGTATGAGAAAACTGGAGTCTGAGATTGCAGTTCTCCATAATAAAACGGGAGAAACTATGGCATTTTGTGATCGCACAAATTGCCCATCAACCCTTTGAGTGTCAGAGATGTAGCCAATGTATTGTGTTGTATATCTATTTGGCACTCATGGGGGGGAACTAAACAAACAGAATCCTCCTCATGATAGCAGCTGTTTAACTGCAATTCCAATCAACCCCAGAAAGCAAGTGATGCCTACACAGTCATATTTTATCACATACTAGTTTTAAAGCCCGTGTACAAGGGCCAACACTGGCAGTGCTGCAGTCATGCGCAGTACTGACTGCCCACACGACGGCTGATACGGAGCGGGGTGCTCCGAATTCAGACCGTAGTCCTCTTTGTGCACCTTCCTGGGACCAAGCGGTCCCAGGAAGATGTGCAGAGAGGACTCTGGTCTGAATTCTCAGAGCCCCACTCCGTATCAGCCGCAGCATGCGCAGTCAGTACTGCACATGACTGCAGCGTGCGCAGCCATCTCTACTGCGCATGCCGGCTTCTGACAAACATCCTTAGCAAATTATAATACAGGATGGAATTTTTAGCAGGCAGTGAACAAAGGATATCCCTTACTTCCTGGTTATGAGGCTTCTATGTTAGGGGTTTGCACTTTATTATCTGATGTGCCTAACAAGGTGGTAAACTATATCTTGAAGTGAAGCTATCACTTTGCAGCAAATAGGAGATTTTGAAAAAGCTTTAAACAAATTCAACTATATATTTATAGTAGCCATTTAATTATTATTATTTTTAATGGTTTGATATATTTAACTTTATTTCTTATTTTCTACAAATTAGACGGTATTAGCAGGCATATTGGCCAGGCACTAACATTCCACTGTGCTCTCCCTGGCACCTACCAATCCATGATTAAGTAATTTACTTAAGAAAAGAAAAGGACTAATTCAAATCCTGTCAAAATGTAAACACCAAGTGAGGTGAGAATGTGGGCAGGTGACAATTCCCCCTTCACTATATAAAACAACCCCCCCCCCCCAAAAAAAAAAAAAAAACAACAAAAAAAACCCAAAACCAAACATATACATAGCTGCATGTGAATATTACTGCATAGAAGTAGTATTATGTTTCTTTAACCCTTTAAGGTCCAAAAGTGAGTGCAATGCATTGCAAAGCAATCCTCTGGTCCTTAAAGGGATAGTAATGTTTCACAAAAAAGCAGCTCAAATTAAAGCAGAACTTTAAGGTAATACCAAGTCGCCATGCATTCATTAAATGCATCGAGACTAGCTTGAAAAGAGATGCCTTACTCTTAAATAATAGCTCTGTCTAAAGTAATCAGTCCCGTTTCTGGACTGACGGGCAGGTTAGTGCGGTCTATGCACCTGCACTGTCAGTCCCTTCCAGTGTCCATATGGTGCACTGCAGTCTACTCATGGAGACCGGGACTGACGGCGCACCACACAGACAAGATGTCTGCATTGTAGCCTGGGTTCTGGTCTCCAAATGGGATGGATTACTTTAGCCAGAGCTATTTTTTTAACGTTAAAACATCTATTTTCAAGCTAGTCGCCATGCATTTAATGAATGCATGGCGACTTGGTATTACCTCAAAGTTCCACTGTAATCTTCATAGTATTTGGGCCATGGGACAGCAGGGGACAATCTTCTTACTGTGAGCATAAGGAAAACCCTGCCCTCCTTGACAGGTTTTTCAGGTTTTTTCTTATGCTCACTGAAGATTGTCCCTCTCTGCGATCCATCTGGACAGTCTTGCTGCTCTGAGTTGAGCAGTGTTACACCAGTAAAATGGGTGGGAGGGGGATACTTTATCATTCAATTACTCTTGAACTGCAACTCGGACAGTATTGAAATAACACTCTCCATGGCGCAAATACTATGAAGATTAATTGGAGCTGCTTTTATTGTGAAACATTACTATCCCTATACAGGTTTGATAATAAAACATAAAATGGCTGCTTTATCCTGTGCTATAGGGTGTCTGAAAATGTTATGCTCAAATGTTTAAATGGATATATATACAGACCACCCACTGTCGTCTCTTCCCATGATAACAGGGTATATAATTGACTTCTGTATCTTTTTTTCCATTTAACCCCTTAGTGACCGGCCGCATGCGCACGTGGCCGGCACTTAATGACAATGGTTTTTTTTTTTTCCATTATAGTGAATGACTTCCTGGACTTACCAGGTAAGTCGTCTGTCACTAACTGAAATTTTTTCATGACTTACCTGGTAAGTCATTTGTCACTAAGGGGTTAATGACCATAGAATTAATATATGAATGGTATTTGTGTTGTGGATTAACAGCCTTGGATGTTAGAAAGGTCTCCAACTCATGGAATTTTTACCAAACATCTAATAGGTTAACTATAAAAGTGGAGCAATGATGGGCCAAAGCAAGTGCTAAATATTTATAAACGAAACCCATGGATGCTAGACAGATCTCTAATGTATTACGACTAGCACCCCTAAAGGTTAAAAACCAATACAAAACTCTTGAATCAAAAGCAACATTGTTACATGGTGCAAATCCCCCCCCACACACAATGATTTATATACATGACTTTTCTGATGCTGAAACAATGAAAACAAAGACTAAATGGACAAATGATGTGTCCAACATGGAGGAATCAGGACTATGAACGAGAATTCATTGTGGCTCTTCTCTAGTTCTCTACCGATGTATAGAGATAATCACCTACCTTGTGATCTGCTACTCCTAACAGGAAGAAAGCTGTGTACAGGAAGTGGGTGAGCGCACTGTCATGGTGTCCTTCAGCTAATTCAAGAGAGTTAAAGAAACAACATGGGCAAAAATGCCTGTTATTAGTATCAAAATCCTTCTTACATGGAGATCTGGTCCTATATCAGGAGTAGTGAATTGTTGAACCTTCATCTGTCAGAGACTACAGCTCCTATCATCCCCATCATCAGCTGGTTAGGGATGATGGGAGTTGTAGTACCCAACAGCTGATGTCCAACAATTTACTAGCCCTGGATAGTGTAGCAAGGTGGTGACATATAGTTCCAAAAACAGGCACTCCAATACACTGAATCATATCCATTAATTACCCTCTCACAAAGGAGGATGCAGGGCACACCAATGAAAAATAATACACTTATTAATGAAATTAAAACACCATGGAGTTAAGTTTTAAATCTAAAAGTCCTGCAATTATAGTGGATCCCTAAGTGATCACATTCTTTCATTCATTTTAAATTCTTGCATGCTGTCACACACTAGGAATATAGACTACTATTCCAGCACATCCCAAAGCACTGACCAGACTGGTGACTGAAAGACACAGGGATGTCCAGAGGAGAAGTAACATTTCTGACATCTCCGAGAGGAAGAGAATAAGTCAGTAATACAAAACAAAAATCAAGACATTTGACAGGAGACTGAAAGAGAATTGGAGAAAGATCCTCTTAAAAGTGAGCAAGATATTAAAGGGATAGTAATACTTAAAATGTAAAAAAATATATGTTGTAGGGTTTATCCCCCTGAGTAAAACAAGGGTACTCCCACTGCTGAAAGGGGTTTCATTCAAAAGTTATTAATTTTCAAAGTTGAAATTTTTAGGTGCAATATCACAGTGGCCTGAAATTGTACAGTGGCGCTGTTGCTACACGATCCTATGGACAGCTGTGGTCAGTTGACCATAAATCTCCATAGGATGGTGTAGCAACAGCGCCACATTACAATTTCAGGCCACTGTGATATTGCACCTAAAAAATTCAACTTTAAAAATTAATAACTTTTGAATGAAACACCTTTCAGCAATGGGAGTGCCCTTGTTTTACTCAGGGGGATAAACTCTACAACATATTTTTTTTTACATTTTAAGTATTACTATCCCTTTAAGCACCATCTATTATATATATATATATATATATATATATATATATATATATATATATTGATAGAGAGAGAGAGAGACACACTATATATATGGGATGATTTCTGGTCAGTGAATGTGAAAGCAGGGAAACTAACACAATGTAAAAAGAATAGGTGAAGAAGATTAAATAAATAAAAGTGCAAGCAATTAAAATACATTTTTTTTTGCTTATCAGATTCAGGGGTTGACAAGCAGCGTGCAGCCTTGTAGGGACCCCTGAATTCCATGACCTGCCAGGACCATCACGGTCCTTAAAGGGGAACTTTCACATCTTAAAAGACTTTAATCCATGTGCTTCAAGTGGATCGATCATGTCTATTAACATTGTGGTAAAATGTTTTATATGTTCATCAATTTCAACTTAATACAGTAGAAAGCTGTGTGAATTGTCGCATTTACAGGATAAGATAATATGTGTTTGTGCGTACAGGTCTGGAAGAGTGCTGCCATCTTGCTGCCATACGATATGAGTGCCAGCGTGATCCCTCCCTTGCATGTTAATCTGTTCTCTAAGACCGCCCCCGTGCACATTGTTGATCATGTGTATGCTCATATCGGATAGGATTTCTGTTCTGGTCTGGTTTCAAAGCGAAGCGGACTGACAGTTTTTATGTATTGTGAGCACGTGAATGCGCTTTCACTGAAGCTCAAGAGATACACTGGAGAGAGGAAGAGAATGAAGGGAGTAGGGATTAACTACAACTGCAGGGCAGCTTGCCCCGCAGCGATCTGAATCTGACATCACAGGTACAACTACAAATACACACAACTCCTTGAAAATAATGAATTGCATCTAACGAATAACGCTATTCATATTTGTGTGTAAGTATAATTTATATGGAAGTAACTTTAAATCAAATGATAGATCCCCTTTCATTTATTAAAATAGTATTAGGATTGGTGTGTAGTTTAGTTTACTTACCTATTCCCCAAGATATCCACACTTCACTATCGGCACTTGTGCATTCTGCAGTGCGCTGAATCTTCGACACAGCTCTGCAGGACTTCCCAGTGCTGTAACTGTCCTCCCACCTCTCTCCCAGCTGTGCCAGTAAGAGCGTTCACGCTTCCCTTTGTAGTTGTGTGAATAGCATCTATTTCTATAGCAAGCTCCATTTATCATTATACTGAGCTTGCTGTAGAGATAGATGCGATTCACACCACTACGAAGGGAAGCGTGAAAGTGCTCCCTGGCACAGCTGGGAGAGAGGTCCTTAATGCCCAGACAGCCGTGACTCCAAGCTTGTCCTGGCACGTCAAAGGGCATTAAGGGGTTAAAATCCCCATTTTATATAGTTGGGAATCTTTACTTTAGAAGCTTGTTTTCCCAAGAATTGCTCCACTTTGCCATAATACATAAGACACTCTATTCCTAGCTAGGAAATGTAGAGTACTTTTATGGATTTTCCCTGGATACAAAGGTGGGGCAGCAGTATGCTTGTTTAAAAAAATATAAAGATCCATTTTAAAGAACCAACACTTAGGAGCTAATTAGATTAAATAAAAGGAGTTCTAAATGTAAAACCAAAAAAACAACAAAACAAAAACAAACAAACAAACGGGAAGCTACTCTGTGTAACCGTTCATGGTTATTAGATTATTGGAAGCTGTTCATTGCACTAAATACAAACATTTCTGAAAAGGATACGGTGCTCAGCAATTTTAGCCATCATATCATCGTTATCAAAAAGTAACAAACAGATAACAGCAATGATAAAAAATGCAGCACCCCGGGTCTGTAAAGAATAGAAAAGTTTAGGTGAGAAAATAAATAAAAGAGTAACAAGTCATCAAAACTAATTTAAAGGAAATTATCACGACATGTCTTTAGACATTTTTGTCACCATTAGCTAATATATGCCCTAGATTACATTGCAGTTGACAAGTTAGCAACTGGTTTTATCTAACAGATACCAATGGAATTCTATGGGGAAATTTGTAGATGTAACCCTTGATATAACCTAACTGCAATGGAATCCCAGCAAAATGCATAATTCTGGAAGTGATAATTGGCATAATTGTGGTCAAATCAACTCCACCACTGGGTATTAATAAAATTCCAGTTGCTTTAACCCGTTGAGTGCCAGAGGGGTACGCAACGCAATGTATTTCATACCCTTCTGGCACTCAATGGGTTAAATGGGACTTTTAACCCCTTGAATGAGATGTTTCAATTGTGTTGGGGTGCAATATGAGCGGAATACCTAGTATTCAATGGGTTAAAAGCCTCATTCAAATCAATGAAGATTTTAGGAATGCTTATTTGTTCCCTATGGCACAGTTGATTTGATACAGAACTGCATCTATAAACCACATTACTTTACAGTCTATAATGTATGATCGTCAATAGCAGGGTTGAGAAAACTACAGCCCTCCAGATGTTGAGGACTACAAGACCTATTATCCTTGCCAGGAATAATGAGAACTTTATCCCTCAACAGCTGGAAGCCTTCAGGCTACCCAACCCTGCTCTGTATTCACTATATAGTGCATTCCTCCCTCTCACAGGCTGTGACACAGGCTTGCATTACAGGCTTGTCCCTACACAGTTTCCATCTGTCAGAATGTTCCAATAGTAAAATGAGGAGGCAACTGACAGAAACAGGAAGCTGCAAGTGTACTGAGAACTTAAACCATGAAATGGCCAGGTATCGGAGAGTTACACACTCCTCTGTACCTCACGTGTTATACTTGAGGCATTCAGGATACCATTTATATATGAAACTACACTATAGTTATACAGATATATTGTAGAAAACAGAGTAAAGGATTATAAAAAGGTGGAAGCCTCTTAATGTTGTTTGTCAGCCACAAAGAGGAAAATGGTTTTTAGATGAAAAACAGCACTGAACAGACTGTCACCTATACTGCAGAACCCATTAGATTTATGAAACTACACCTGTTAAAGGAGAAACACCCAACATCCACTTACCTTACCACAGTTAGAAACCCCTTAACGACTCCTATGTAGTTTATCCTTGTGCCTTTGTACAAGAGAGTTTACTATATACCAAGAGCAAAAAAGAAATAACCCCTAAGGGTAATCCCCTAATTGAAGCACACCAAAAAGAGTCAATATAACAATATAAATGTTTTTTATTTGCACAAAAATATAAACATACAAAAATTAAATAGTGTTAAAAACATAGAAGGTAACTCTCTTGGCCCAATGTATAATAAAGTCTGTAATACAATATACCAAAAAATGAGAATAGACTGTATATTTATTACAAAGCTCCCACTGTTAAAGGGATAGTAATGTTTCATAATAAAAGCAGCTCTAATTAATCATCATAGTATTTGGACTTTGGAGAGTGTTATTTCAATTCTGTCAGAGTTGTAGTTCAAGAGTAATTCAATGATAAAGTATCCCCCTCCTACCCCTTTTACTGATGTAACACTGCTCAGCCAGAGCAGAAGGGAGGTGCCCAGGTAGATTGCAGAGAGGGACAATCTTCAATTAAGATAAGGGAAAAAGCTGAAAAACTTGTCAAGGGGGGCAGGGCTTTCATTGTTTTCATACAAAGAAGATTGTCCCCTTCTGTTATCTGTCTGGTCTTACAACCTGATTCACATCTGAGAAGAGATGGCTTACACTAGGTAAAAGGGGAGGGAGGGGAAACTTTGCTTGTGAATATCTCTTAAACCATATAGGTTTGAGAGATAAGACTTATATCATTCTTCATGTTTTTTTAATGCCTACAAAATAAAATAAAGTTTAAAGGGATAGTAACACTTCGTTTTAAGTATTACAACAAACATAGAAAACAATGTGCAAAAATTAAGGTAATATGTTAATACCAAACGCCAAGAAAACTCTCAGGAGCATTTATACATTTCTAAACTCCAAAACTGGTGCAAAATGTGCAAAGATATATGCATAAAGAAAAATACAGAACAGTGGGAGATGGCACTTCAAGAGTCAAACCTTTCAACACCTGTCCAGCACAACGCGTATCGCCAGGTTAAAATGACCACATGCAATGGGAGATTGCGTGTCCAGCGGCCCTGCTAGCAACAGTCATGTCCTTCATGGACATCACATCCAGGAATAATTTAAAAGGTTCTCTCAAACAAAAGGCACAAAGACAAAATTCATAGGGCCTTTGGATTTTTTTGGCCATAATAAAGTTAACTGGTATTATTAAGTGGTGTCAGTTCTCCTTTAACCCCTTAAGGACCATTGATGTGCCAGGACCGTCAAGGCGGTCCGGCACTTAAGGACCAGTGATGGTCCTGGCACAGCATGGAGTTCAGGGCTCCTGGCACAGCTGCACGCCGCTCCGGATGCCCTGAACCGGAATTTAAAAAAAAGCCCCGTGGTCCTCAAGTTCCAGCCACGCGTGCCAGTCCTTAAGGGGTTAAAGGAACCCTCTCATACTATCAGACAACTCCATAACTCCCCCACCCCAAACACCCTGAGGCACTTATTTCCTCATTATCCCCACTCTCTTACTCTAGGGGCTGGATTCTATTGCAGGAGATAAATGTTAACATCCGTTTTATCAAAAATGTTCCCAATTATGTCTACGGGGAAAACTGGAGATAAAAGCAGTGATAAAATTAGTGCCTGCAATTGAATCCAGCCCTATATCAGCTATAAGAAAACAGAATTACCTTGGATGGTCCTCCACCAGAACCAGTGAAGAGCACAGTCAGCAAGGAAATTACAACAATATCGCTGTGTTCAAACAGCAGCAAGGTCCTGAAACACAGATGTGCAAAGCATGATTTCTTGTACCACCGCTGTACAGTCTACTGCCACTTGATCTCATAGTTTTATGCTACCTAGCAGCTACTGGGCCTCAGGCACAATGAAGGGGGTAGGGACAAGAAAATGTCCCCAAATTCCTTTTGCTTTAACTATTTAAATGTGAGAGAGGTCTCCAAAGCACTTCAAAGGGGTTACATCCTGATTTACATCAGTGGGAATTTTATTTGTCCCCTATGGTGCTGTTGGTTTGTGCCATATTTACTACTCTTTTGCCTCCTGAATATGGTCTAATCTATTTAAAGGACACCTTTAACCCCTTGAATGCTAGAGAAGTACCCAACACACTGCGTTAGGATGTGTTAGAGACTTCTCAAGCAGGCAAGAGGTTAACCCTGTGTGTGCAAAAGCAGTATGCAAAGCATTGCTTTGCAATGCCATATGTATCCCTCTGGCACTCAAAAAGATAAAAGTTCAAGTTAAGACAAAGTGACATTGCATTTGGTCTCTAGGGTGACCAGAGGTGTGTGCTCCACAGTGCCTTGCGATGAATGAGCGGTATAACAGGTATAATGAGATTCCCCATCTGGAATTTATGCACAGATATGAATCCAATTTACAAGATCAGCATTTAGGGATCCATCAATAATGGATTACTGAAATATATATTAAACAAAAAACACCACACTCAGTTTAAAGTCCTTGAAACAAAAAGGAGTTATACACTTTTAAATACTGTGAAATCTTAACTGGCAGCTTTTAGATTGTTTAATTTGTGACTTATGTTAGCCTCACAAAAGAAAGAAAGAGAGAAAGAAAGAGAAAGAGAAAGAGAAAGAGAAAGAGAGAGAGAGAGAGAGAGAGAGAGAGAGAGAGAGAGAGAGAGAGAGAGAGAGAGAGAGAGAGAGAGAGAGAGAGAGAGAGAGAGAGAGAGAGAGAGAAGAGAAAGAGAAAGAGAAAGAGAAAGAGAAAGAGAAAGAGAAAGAGAGAGAGAGAGAGAAAGAGAAAGAGAAAGAGAAAGAGAAAGAGAAAGAGAAAGAGAAAGAAAAAGAATGTGTACTGCCAAACAAATCCTTTTCTCAGGACCTCGCTCCCGGAGAAAAAGGAGTTGTTTGGGTTCTGGGTGGGTGTCAGGGTCTGCTTGAGTTCCCAATTCCCAGGATCCAGACACTGACAGCTGATAAAGTCTACCACATTGTTGTCTACCCCTAGAATATGAATGACAGATCTGGCACATGATCTTCTGTCCAAAGGGGGAAATCAACTGAACTTCTGACCATGTGGCAGCGCTCATGGCTCCTCATTGATGGTTGACCAGTGAGTTGTCAGACTGAATTCGCACCTGCAGACTTTGGAGGAGCCGAGACCAAGGCAAATCACTTGGAGATCCAACACATTGACAGAAAGCAGATTCTCTTGGACATATGGCCCTGAGCCACCTGAGAGCCAAAGGTGGCTCCCCACCCTGTCAGGCTGGAATCCATAAAATCCATCCATAATATCAAAACATAGGAGATTTCGCTGGAAGTCTACTCCGTCTGGCAATGATCATAGCCTTCATGTCATATTTCCACATATGCAACACACAAGGCTACATAACTTTACTTGCCCTATGAGAAGCATTTCCAGTTAACCTCCCTGTTCCTACCCATAGGGTGTAACATTTCAAATTTTTTAATCCATTTAGTTTGTTTTTGATTCCTCCTCTTTTTTCATATAAGAGGAAAAGAAACTTAAGTGACATATTGGTTTGGGACGATTTGGGGAGTAGTGGAGACAGAAGGAAACAAGCTCATGCTGAAAGAAATTTTCAGTGTTTGGTTGACCCCAGTGCGATTATTTTCTACATCCTCAATTAGGGAGGAAATATAGTATTAGTGATAGGTTTGATTGCAGTTCTAAATATGTTATCTATTTGATTAAATGTTCATGTGGTATGGGTTATGTTGGTGACACGATGCAGAGAATCAAGGACAGGATATGTCAGCACAAGGGTGCTATTAGGCATGGTGTTGCTTGTCACTTCATAGAAGCAGGTCATAAGGCTACGCTGTTGAGAGTTCACATTATAGACTGAGTTAGAATCAACAGAGGAGAGGCGATAGAGGTTTTTGTGTCCAAAAAATAAATTAAATGGAACACAGAACTTGGGTATGAACAGGCAGGTTAACTGGTAATGCTTCTCATAGGACAACTTTAGGTTATGTAGCCTTGAGTGTTGCAGATGTCGAAATGTGTCATTTGGGCTGTTTTCATTGCCTTATGATGGTGGAGTAGACTTCCAGCGAAATTCCCTGTGTTTGATACTGAACTTTATAGACCCTTAAAGGGATAGTAATAATTAAAATGGAAGAAGAAAAATGTATCCTATATAATAATTTGCTATAACGTGTGTAATGACAAAGTCATGCACAGTAGAGACTGCAGTCATGAGCAGTAAAGACTGCCTGCGCCGTGGCTGGAGCGTCCAGCTGTGTATCAGCAGCAGCGTGGGCAGTCTCTACTGCGCATGACTGCCCCGTGACCAGCTGGCAGTGGCACGGGCTCTTCAACTATTACACACACACATACATATTATATATATATATATATATAGTATGGTTTATCCCCATGAGTAAAACAAGAATACTCCCACTCCTGAAATGGCTTTCATCCATAAAGCTAAAACAGCTCAAACTTAAATTTTGTAGGTGCAATATCACAATGGCCTGAAATTGTACAGTGGCACAGTTGCTATTCCATCCTATGGATAGATCAGGCCAGTTGACCATAAATCTCCATAGGGTGGTGTAGCAACAGTGCCACTGTACAATTTCAGGCCACTGTGATATTGCACCTACAAATTTCATGTTTGAGCTGTAATTACATACATGATCAAATCTTTCCTACCTGAATAAAAGTTAATTGATGATAAGGTCATCGAATGCCCATGTGGACCTCTGTCTCTCCTCTCTGATAGGCCTTGAAATAATTTGCCATGTATTATTACTGGATATAGTTCCCCTTATTGTAATTGCCCTATATTGGTGCTTAACTGTGTGGTCGAGTGGACGTTCCAGGTCTATTGATAGTCGTACTCATACCTAATTAAGGGTGATCCTTTGATGGAACGCATTGTTGTTAAGTTCCTTTGAGATGGAAAGCACCGTGGCTTGGATACAGAAGTAAATTATGCAACTCTGCACCATATGTGGAAAAAGTAGATTCTTGGAAGACTCTTTTTGATGGACATCTCTAGTGTTTGTTTGTTTTTTTTTTGCATATTTTTATATGTATTTGTACATGGTTGAGGGGGTTGTTGCACATATTCTAAGGGATGAGGGAGTTTGGTGTGATGTGTGGTATATTTTTGTGTGTGTCAGATAAATATATTTTTTATTAATTAAGCAGTTCAGAGTCTGCTTGCCAACAAATGAAAGACCAGGGACTGTTTGGAAGTGTGGTCAGCAGACCACATTTCTAATCAAAGGATATGATGCACAGCAAAAGAAAGTGCTAAGACTTTCCCAATGAGCCTAGCAGACTCTAAAGCCACTTCAGAAAGTTACGCATTAGCCTCAAGTATCTTAGAAGCAGCAAGAACGTCTCATCTGGGGCTGGATTCAAAAGCAGGAGACAAATGTTACCTTCAGTTTTATCAAAAACAGAGATAAAAAGAGAGACAAAATTAGCACCTGCATTTGAATCCAGCTCCTAGATGTATCTACATCTAAGAGTTGCTCTTTCCAAACTACAACTGTGAAAGTTGGGCATAATGCAGCATCAGAAGCCAAAATTCACCCTAAGGAGACATTCCAGGAACCTAGCCACCTGTGTAGTGCAACACAGGAGAAGGGATAGAGGGAAGAAAAATATCTGGGAATAAGTAGTTTCTTATCAGGCATTTTCCATTATTTCAGAACCATCTGGTCTAAGGAATGATGATGGGTGGGGGCCACACAGTATCCCTCCAGCATCTGGGTAAGGCAGAAATTTTAGAGATCTTCAGGGTCTGATAACACCAAGGGTCTTCCCCAGATGAAACCCCAGGAGTGGGTGACAAAACTTCAGCAGAGATCCCCTCCTCAGAAGAAAATGACCCAAAATGGCTAGGTAAGCTATAAAAGGGAACAGGATGGACGTGCCCCATAAATTATGGGAAGAAGATGAAACCTAGAGGTAAATGTTCCAACCCTCAAAGGCTCCACAGATTCAAACCAGTGAAGTTTATAGGACTACCAGTTTAAACTGAGCAACAAGGGGTTAAAGAGAAAACCTCCAAAGCCCTTGTGGTAATAGACTTCTCTATGGCATAACGTTGCTTTCAATGCTTCATCCAATATGGAGAGATCCTCTAGCAGATCCATGTACCGTAAAAGTCTGCAGCCTGGTCCTTATCCATCAAGGAGGCGCAGGGATATGAGCCCAGGCAAGTTAAGAAAACAAATAAAATAAAGTGTAGCTAAGAGAATCTTTGCTCTGATGCACCTCCTTTGAGGTCACTTTTAAAACGAAGCATGTCTGTTGGAGGTAAAGTGGACTAAGGAGGGAGTCTCTGACTCCAGAGAGCTTTTATAGATTTATATATTATACACACACACACACACACACACACACACACACACACACACACCCTGCCCTCCTAGCAAGAGGATACTTTATCCATGGTTCCTGTGTTCACAAAGGATGAAAGAGAAAGTTATTTAAAATGACGATCATTTTTTTTTCTCTTCAGTGTAATAGTTTTGGATATTATTTGTTTAGCAGTCGTTCGCAAGTGATACTTTTTTCTGCTACAGCAAAATAAAGCAAATCCAATTACTTACATTTTTTTTTTTTTTTTTTTTGTCTTCTAATTTTATAAGTACACGATTGAAGCTACTAGGTTACTCTCTAGGGGGGACAACCAGAAAGCAGAGATAGTGGGATAATACACCAGCATCCCTTCTGCTGAACAGACCAGAGGGAATGAGTTTATGGAGCCCTTTTCTGCCAGGCAACCCTTACTCACAGCATACAGACATGTAAGGTCAGCAGCTCTATGAGTAGCTAGCCAATGTGCATTTCCATCAGAGCACCAGTGGGGTCAGGAAAGACCCCACAGATATACTCAACAGAAAGGCCACCTTAGATAAGGCGTTATGTCTACGGGATCCAAGTATAAATATACAGCATACAGAGAGAGGAACATTCTGTGTAATGTGAGTAAAGAGTGACTGGAGGAAAAGTGCACCAGTCTTTTCAGACATAACGGCAAATTGGGGACCATGTTTTCCCACTAAGGAGAAAACCGGTAGCCTAGATTGTGCAGATACAAAGTTACAAGAGAAGGATAATAAATAAAATAAAAAAGAGAGTAGAGGCAATTTGACTATTTATCCTGTATTTGCAGAACAAATAAAGAGAACCACCATTTATTTTGACTTTAACATCCCAGATATGAAAATGAATAGGGGTTTTGTATCCATCATGGAGATTAATGTACTGTGTAATGATTAAGTAATTATGTGGCAAAACAACTGCACCATAGGAAACAAACTCCCCAAATAACCATTGATTTTAATAGGAATTGTATCCCACTGAATGCTAGATAAGTCTCCAACACATGGCATCACAATGAACTGGAGACCTCCCTAGCACTCAAAGGGTTAAATGTTCTGATTAAAACTATGATACATTTTATTTGTCCTTTACAGTGCAGTTACATTACATTGCAGTCTCCAGGTTGGAGGAGGACTGGGAAGTTTCTATAAAAAGAATAAAGTGAGAATCAAGAAAACTCAAAAGCTTAAAAATATAGACACAAATGATTACCTTAGCGGCCCACAGAGAGTAAGTCCAAAGAACCACAGGAGTGAGATAATACAGCTTACAAAAGCATGTTTAACAATACTGACCCACTGAAAGAGAGACACAATGTAAGGTTAGTATACTGTGTAAAGTAAAAATGCATGTATCAACGTGACACAAGTATGCAAATTGAGTTTAGTTATTTTATTTTTTTAACAAGGTTACTTGCTATAGGATTAAAAGAAACTTATTTACAAAGTATTCAAAGTGTGAGATAGCAACTACAGTGAAGGAGGAAGTCGCCAACATAATTCTTGCTGAAGTCTTCTTTTGTGAGATTTACTAACATGGCACTCACCAGAGTAAGTAACAGTGTGGTAAACAGTTTGGCTCTGTAATCCACATCTTCATATAATTGCAAACACCATGGCCTGGATTCTACTGCAGTTGATAACTTTATAAATTGGTTTTATATACCAGTATCTCCCTAGATTACAATTGTAATCTGGGACATAAGACCAGTAATTACTACATATCAACTGCTATGTAATCTAGGCCTATGTTGTTCAGTATTGGCAGTGTCCATATTAACCTGGTTTTCAGCAGGCTGCTATGCTGAGACCACCTTTCTGAAAAAGGTGGTCTCATTAATTTTTCCATTTGCTACTTTTTCTGCTGCAATTTAGGTATGGAGAGCACACAAATATCAGGTTGGCTATTTTTCACAGTTTAGTAAATTTCAGTGTGTATAACAAAGCAAAAAAAAAAAAAATGTAATGTGTACATATCAGTCACGTCAGTGAGACGGTTTTGCCTATTATCAGCATATTTACTCAAGGCTCATACTTGCAATGTGCTATTGTATGTGGAACAAGATTCACTACAAGACTCCAATCAACTCAGTGTTTATGTACGGTAGATGAGAATGTAGCAACGTGCTACAACCCAAAAAAGAAAATTTGACTTCCGAAATAAAAAGTAGCCATTACCTGTGTAAAAATGTTGAACAGGTCTTTCACACATTGGTAGAAATCACAAGAAAAAAGGATAAAAACGCAAGAACTGGAGAGGGGTTATTCTGTCCTAAACAAGGAGGTGGAACCAGTGTTCTAGGCCTATGTCTGCCTAATGTCCATTTACTAAGCTACGATGATGGCTTCCCCAAATGGAGGGCTGAGGGCAGTGTGTGTCAGATTTGGCCTCTGCTATGCACTAACAAGGCACAGTGAAAAGTGGCGTAACTTTACACCATTTCCTGCGCAAGTTATAGGGGAGGTTTTGAGAGCTTGTAGGCATTAAAGCCTCCACATATTCTGAGGTGCAGCTGCATGACACTTTATTTGTGGATTTCCCCCTCCCATTATGTCATGAGCATAACACTCTTTGGCTGCTAAAGACTTATTCAACATTACAAAACACTGAATTAGGGAGGTTCTTATGAGATAAGGAATTAAAGGATACAACAAGATCACCTCACTTTCATAAATACACACCTTACATATCATATTATATTATACTTATCAGGTTATTAAAGACATGGTAATGTCATAATGTAAACATACATGGAATTATTCAATGTACTATACAGTTAAAGACAATGTGAACTGTAATAACCCTGGAATAAAGTTTCTGCCATGCTTTTCTTCCCGGACCAGCTTTTGGATGTCTGTGAAATGCGAATGACTTGATGGAAAGGGGCAGGAGAGGGAAACTTTTAACTAGATTTTCAAGAGGAATACATGTATATACAGTACAAAAGATACTATGCATTATATAAAAAGTACATTGAATAATTCCATGTATGTATATATTATGACATTACTATCTTTTTAATTTGATTTTCCTTTTATTTTATAGTAGAGATGGGCAACATGGTCCCTCGAGCTGCTGCTAGACTACAACACCCATAATTCCCTGCCAGCCAGATAGAAGAGGTTTAGTAACATTTCTGCTTTTATTAAAGCATGGGAGAAGCTTTATTCCAAGATTATTACAGCTCACATGGTCTTTAACTGTCAAGTACACTCTGTGTTCAGCCACATTCTGTTGCATTGTATAGAAAAATTGGGGGAGATTTATAAAAAGTGTACGTTTAAAAACGGTTACTAAAGTTCACAACTTCAGGTCACATTTATAAAGTGGTCAAGTCTATAAATATGTCTATATGGAGAATATTGTTTCGCAATTTTGCAGCAAACCAATTGCACCAGAATAAATAAATAACTCCACCCCCCCCATTTGTCCATCAATTTAAATGGGGCTTTTAACATTTTGAATACTAAAGGTCCCCAAAGCATTTCTATCCAATGTGTTGGGACACCTCACTAGCATTCAAGGGATTCAAATTAACTTTTAACCCTTTGAGTGCCAGAGGGGTACGCAACGCATTGCGCTTGGCACTCAAAGGGTTAACCCAAGGGGTACTTTTTCCCTTATGGCGCAGCTGGTTTACCCCATATATGCTTTACTTTCCCCTTTGCATATGACATTTGTATCT